>VZTU01028685.1:0-10058 GCA_013400835.1 Zapornia atra | reverse complement strand
TCTTTTTTTTTTTCTTTCCCCAGGAAAGTTGATCAATATTTATCACTTTAAAAATTGCTGCTTGGCAGCCTGGAAAGGGGGATGGGGAGGAAGGGAGCCCAGCAGAGTGATACTAACAGCTTCCTTCTGACCTAGCTGAAATATGTATTTTTTTTTTTGTAAAAAAGAAAAATTTCAAGTGCCTCATCCTCAGTGAGGATGAAAATAGAAATATTTTCATCCGGGGATGAAAATAGACATAATATTATTAAAGTAGTAGATAATATTTGCACAAGCACCATATAAAACCTTATGAGCTATTTGCATACCTCTGGAATAATTTCAGTATATATCACTGCCATAGTGCAACGCTGTGAGGAGTTCAGTTCATGGGTGCAGTCACGTGGCCCCGGTGATGCACAGTCAAGTTTGCAATTATGCAAGTGAATTAGTGCTCTGAAAATTAGATTAAGTTTTTTTAATTAATTTTTGGGGTGTTTTTTGGGAGAGGGGTGTGAAGACTGCCATAAGGCTGTGTGTGAATTCAGGATTTGGGCTCACTTCTTTGGGTGCTGTTCCTGTTGAGGGGTCATTTAGACCTTCCCACTGCAGCGTGGTCAGGCTTGGTCCCTGGTGCTGGCTGCTGGGCTCCCCTGCAGCACAGCACCCCACGGCACGGCACCCCATAGCACAGCTCCCCCATGGCACGGCTCCCCACGGCACAGTTCCCCCCCATGGCACAGTTCCCCCCCATGGCACCGCTCCCCACAGCACAGTTCCCCCCACAGCATGGCTCCCCATAGCACAGCACCCCACAGCATGACCCCACAGCACAGCACCCCACAGCATGACTCCCCACAGCACGGCACCCCACAGCATGACTCCCCACAGCACAGCTCCCCGTGGGGCCTTGCTGGCTCCGGATGGGTGAGCAGTGCTGGCACTTGCCCCTTTCTGGGTCCTTGGCATTGCAGGTTGAGCTGCTGATGGTCTCAGCTGCAGCATCTCAGGCACCGGTCAGATTTGGGGTGACATGGTGCTGAAGTTACCCATGTGTGGTCCCCAGCCCAGGGAGCTTCTGCGCGGCTCCATGCGTGCCTGAGGTGTGCTGCACATGCAGAAGGTTTGCTGGATCCCACCTCAACCTGCTGGTACTGTACTGGGCGCTGCAGGTCACTCCAGTTCCCACTCAGCTCCTTGTCAATGGTTACTGGTGTGGTGATGGTGCTGGGAGCTCTAGGATGGAGAGGGCCAGTCCCGCTGGCGTGGGGAGCAGCCCACAGACACGGCTCCAGCCAGAGGTGCTGTCTGCAGGGTCTGTGCCAAGTGGGGGTCAAGAGAGGGGAGGAGGGTCTGGGCAGGGTCTGTGCATGTGGCTGGAAGCTGTGGCTGCTTTTTGGTAAGGGACAAGAGTAAATGGCACCATGAGAGATTTATTTCTTGTCCTTCCTGAATTTCTGAGCATCTAGTGTTACGTATATTTAGACTGTCACGTTTATGGATTCTGTTTGGCCATACTGCATTTTCTGGGGAAGAAGTTGCT
Organism: Zapornia atra; assembly: GCA_013400835.1. Classification (NCBI taxonomy): domain Eukaryota; kingdom Metazoa; phylum Chordata; class Aves; order Gruiformes; family Rallidae; genus Zapornia; species Zapornia atra. The sequence goes on along the minus strand of VZTU01028685.1, from coordinate 8,536 downwards.
AATTTTTAAAGGTCTTTTATGGATTAATTGCTAGTCATCTGCCTCCTTTTTGCTTTTGTTTGGTTTCTTGAATGTCTCTTGATTATTTTGTACTATGTGATGCCAATTTAGTGGTTAACTAGTATGCAAACTACATCTGGACGTGTTGACTTTGCATTAACAATCATTGATTTGTCTGGAGCGAGGGAATAGGAATGAATGATGCTGTTTACCCTGGATACTGGATGAAAAATAACCATTTGGGATGTGTCTTCCATCAGTGGCACACGGCTCTGGTGCGACATGGCACAGCAGCTCTGCCTCATCAGCTGGCGTTTGGGAGCTCGGTGTTTAAGCCATGGCACCAGGAGTGGGAAGAGGCACCCGGGAAGGCAGTGGCACATGGAGGGGTTAGCTGGGGGTCTGGCATGGGAGAGGCACCACACGTGGCTTCTGTGACCTTGGTTAGCTCTGGCCACAGCAGAAGCTGGGATAAGTTGTAGCAGAAAGGGAGTGGAGAGGAATTAATACATGTAGCACATCATATAATCTATGTTGTAATATGTAGCATATGTTGGATATAGGGAGAGCTTTTCCCTTGGGGATATAAACAAGAGGAACCCAAATGTAATAATCATAAATAATAAGCAGTGGATTGAGTTGATGGGTGGCTTCAGCAACAGTATGTTCTGTGTGAAGCCTTTGGCTGTGGTGGGCTTGGGTCTGGATGGGGCAGAGTGTGGTGTCTCCTGTCCCCATCTGGTCTTGGGGAAGCTGAGATGTCCCCGTAGCTGCTGCATATTCAGATGAGCTGTGGGCTGTAGGAGGCATTGCTTCACCCTTGTGTCTTCTTCAGGAGAAGGGAAGGGCTGAAGGACATGCCCTACCCGTGGAGATCCCTTCTCAAGGCACATGCTGGAGGTACCAAAGCTCCCAAGCCTTCTTGTGGGGCAGGGTGTTTGTAAAGGCAGGGTTGCTTTCTCTTGGTCCATGTGGGATATTTAGAGCTCAAATCCATCCTCTCACAGTCCTGGGCCTTACTTGCTGTCTCCCATTGAGTGTGCTCGTTGTTGGTGGGACTGTGATAGTGGATGATGAGTGTTGGTCTTCCTTTCAGCTGGTCTCAGATGTCTTGGCTCTTCCCATGCAGAAACAGCTTTGCTGGCCTCTGCAATGTGCATTTGCTGGTCAGATACCAAAATGATGGATAGTGATGATCCCTGTAATGTGAGATTTGTGTGCCAAATGTGAGTATGCAAATCTGTGTGCAGTTTGAGTGTGTAAATGTGCGTGGAGGTGCTGGGCAAGTGGTGTGATGGCTTCTCTGAGGTACTTGGGTTTTACTTACTGGAGTGTCTGTTGGTCCCCACGCCAGCAGTGTCAGATGTGGCAGAAGAAAGGAGGTTGAGTAGAGCAAGTCCTCTGTACGCTTTGGAAGCACAACTGCAGAGAAGTTCTGGTGCAGAGGGGTGCACTGGGGGAAGGATGCAGCGTTGGGGTGTGAGTTGTGTAGAACTGATACTAGCAGATTAGACTCTGTGCCCCCACTTCGGCCACCCCTGTGCTCATGGAGAAGAGGTTCTGTGTGCAGTTGGTTGGCACGTAGCACAGGTTCACTGACGGGTCTGCCAGGGCTTGTGCCAGCTCACTGGAAGCCTTTGCTCTGGCTGGGATGCTGTGTTAGGTGGCTGAGGGAGTAGGGGTAGTATTGGAGGGCACAGGGCACATTGTACCCCCCTGGGGAGACTGAACCAGCTGAATCCCCATGCTCATGCCTCTGGGGGTGTGGATGGGCCTGGGTCAGGGCAGGTCACTTGGACGAGGTCAGGGCAGAATTTCACGCTCCTGCCAGGTGATGGAAGTTGGGGTTGGTGGGGCTGTGCTGCCAAGGCACTCTTCATTTGGCTAGTGTCCTGTACAGCAGATCTTTCATTATATAGGCAAGGCCTTCCTTGCTTGTAAGGCTGGTACTCCTGCTCGTTGTGCAGCTGTACAGGGCTGGTGTGATGTGAAAAATAACACTGGAGGTGGAAAACCGATGACTGGAGGTTTTGCCTCTGCTGGTAATGGGCTGACACAGGGAAATGTCTATGTTGGAGTGTGGAGCAAAGTCTGGGGGCTGCCAGAGGCATCAAGGAGTCTGTTATGTATGTGAGGCATCAGTACATGTACATGTTTGTGCATATGGATGTGTGTGAGTCTCGACTCCTCGCTGGGCAGGGTGCAGAGCTCCAGTGAGTGTGGGATGCTGCTCAGCGGTGCTGGGCTCAGACCTTGGTGAGCTGTTGGTACCCTCTGTGCTGGTTTAGAGACTGGGGAGGGGGGGTCACCTGCAAGGTTCAATATCTCAGCCACTGATACAAGTGGGAACAGACGTGGGAACAAGTTTGTCAGACCTGTCCATCAGCAGCTCTCGCTCAGCAGCCAACCATGGTCACATCCCAGTGCTGGTGCCCCGATGGCACTGCCGTGTTGTTCCCAGGGGGTTCAGCTTTTCATTCTCGTTGTGGTTTCATTTTACTAAATGCACTCAGGCAGCAAGTAATTTTTTGAAAGTTAGTTTTTCACTCTGAGTGGGTGTAGGTATCCTTTCCTGCCCAAAAATAGCAGCAGAAGTGAGTTTTCAGAAGTTGGGTGTGCTTGCATTGAAGGCCCGTCATTTAGGTTCTGCTTCCAGTATGCTGAGAACAATTTTAGTACGAGCATTTAATTGCTTTCCACCTATTTTTAGAAGCATTAAACCTCAGTTTTCAAAACTCTACAGCCAAAGCCTGGTGTGGGAGAGCCAAGAGGGCAAACTGGAAGAAAACACAGAGCGACGTGGGTTGACCATTTTGGGAGCAGAATGTGGATGTGGTCCTCAGCCAGGGCTCGGGGTGCTGTGGAGCCTTTTGGGGTGCACTTGTGAAATCGAGCTGTCTGTAGTTTGGTGAGGGTTTTTTTTCATTTATTACTGTTTTAATTGCTTGGCTACATGAGGGGAGAATGAAATTTCAGATTTGTTCCATTTCTTGCGTTAGTTTGGAAACTGAGCTGGGAGCGTCCCCGGGAGCAGCGTGTGAACGGCCCTGGTGGGTCTGTAGCTTGAAACCCAAGAACAGCTACTGCTTTCTGGCTGTAAATCTGTCACTTGAGGGCCAATGCTTTTTAGTCTGGGCTGCAGACCCTGAGCTTTTACCAGCATTTGTGATATTTGTAATTTTGAGGGTGGGAAGGGATGGCTGTAAGGACACAGAGTAATTATTTGCTGGAAAGAGAATACCTTTTTGAACTGCCATATGCATTTTTGAAAGCCATGTAGTGAGACACACCTGGGTTTGGATCAGGCTGGTAGCAAAGGAGATATGGAAAGTCCTGTGGGAATCAGCAGGATTTCTCTTGGCAGTTGTGTGGTGCCATTGACATGAGCTCACGCTGGGCTCTCGAGGTGCTCAAGGGGGATGCTGGTGGCAGCGACACGGAGGGATGCAATGAGACCCAGCCATCAGCGGTCCTGCTGGCGGATGGTGGATGGGTGCTGGTGGGACCAGTGTGGGCAGGCACGGCTGGAGAGCACTTCAGCCTGNTGGGGGGAAGTTCTTTACAGAGAGAGTGGTGAGGGGCTGGAACAGGCTGCCCAGAGAGGGGGTGGGTGCCCCATGCCTGGGGGTGTTCCAGGCCAGGTTGGATGGGCCCCGGGGCAACCTTGTGTAGCTCCAGGCCTGGAGGTTGTTGTCCCTGCCTGTGGCAGGGGGATTGGAGCTCTGTGACCCTTGGGGTCCCTTCCAACCCATGCCATTCTACGATTTTCTGTCATGGGCAGGTTGAGGGATGCAAGGTGTGATCTGAAGGAGGGCTTACACCAAAGGGGATGGAACCCCTCAAGGAAAGCCAGATGCCATCGAAACCAAAATGCAAAGAGATGCCAGCATATAAAGGCCTACTTAAGACTGATAAAATCAAACAAGAGTAGGAGAATGGTGGTGGCCCTGCCTGTGGCAGGGGGGTTGGAGCTCTGTGATCCTTGGGGTCCCTTCCAACCCATGCCATTCTATGATTCTGTGATTCACAGTGAAGGGATTAATAACATCAGGAAGACTGTCCCTGGTGCATTCAGACTGTCACGTGTAGACTGCTTTGGGGCACGTGGCTTCACCTGTCTGGACATGGTTAATACCACCAAGGCATGCTATGTATGAATTCAGAGAAGGGATGGTTTTACCTTCTTACCTGTCTTTTAGAGGTCTACACCTGTGGCTGGTTGATGATAACAGCAGTTAGAATGTTTCTCCTTACTGGGGTTTGTTAGGACACTGCCAGAGACACAGCCTTGGAGCTGCCATAAGCCAGGCAGGACACTGGGTGAGAAATAAAACAATGCAAATGTATCCAAATAAAGGTATGAGGTGGAGGCAGAACACATCTGGAGCAGGTTTGCAGGGTCCAAGTTGTATCACACATGGTCTGAGAGCAGTGATGCAGTTCCTGCTCCCTGAAGAGGCTGGCAGATGTTGGAGGGGTGTTGTAGGTGTGAGTCCTCTGGAGCATCCTCACTGGAAGTAGCAGTGCTGTCCATCAGTGAGAAAAACCACCCGTGTGTAGATGTGGCACTTGGGGATGTGGCTTCTTAGACATGGTGATGTTGGCTTGTTGGTTGGGCTTGATGACCTGAGAGGTCTTTTCCAACCTTATATGAAAATTGAAGCAAAATAAGGGACCCTTTTCCTGAAATCCTCCAGATATTTAATTTTTTCTTTTGTCCAGTGCCTCGGTCTGAATTGGGTTTAACTGGTAAAAAAGAGATTTCCTGAGAATGCTCCATTTGCTTTAGATTCCTGCTAAAGATGGAGAAGATAGCATCCACCTTGTGGATGTTTGTGTGATGCATAAATGTTTGTGCTTTCCTCTTTCACCAGGAGCTCTTTGCCCTCCCTACTCCACACAAACAGTGTTTGTCATCGTCCTTCATTACGTGATATTTAAAAGGTATCAAATGAAATGTTCCTGTCTACTTCAAGCAGACATATGTCTACGTTTTACAAATTAACCTAATTAAATATATATGTAGAAATTTATGATATTCAGCTCCTAGCATAAGGTAGGTAATTAACATCCATGGAGCCAGGGAGGAATTTTCCATTTGTATCTTGACTTTTCCTCATAGGATGTGTGGTTTTGGGGGGGGGGTTGGGGTTTTTTTTTAAAATCTTCAGTGCTTTAATTTTTGTTCTGCTTAGGAATTCATTTAGGGACCAGTCCTACAGGGATTTGGGCTTGTGGTTAAATTTCCCCACAAGTAGCTTTGACTGGAGTCAGTAAAATGGTACCTAATTCCTGCCCTTCAGCTCTCCCCTCGGACTGGGCAGGACAGAAGGATTTCATTCTGTTCACAGACTATTATCAGGAGCAAAATACCATTCTGGAGGAAAAATGGCATTAGAATATTTACATTTTTCAAGCCTCTTCCTTCCTCCCACCCAAAAATAGCAAAAAAAATTGTCTCTCCTCTGGATTTATGTAAATTTTCAAGTGTTTGGCCAACGTTGTTTCCAAAACAGAGCGTCCCTCTACCTTAACTCTCTGCATGGCAAGAGAGCCCTTGCACAGCAAGCACAAGGGGTGCTGTACTTGTGGGGTAAGAATATTGTACAAGGGGATTGTCCCTCTCTGCTCTGCCCTGGGAGGCCCCAGCTGGAGTCCTGTGTCCAGAGCTGGAGCCCAACACAAGAGAGATGTGGGGCTGTTGGAGAGGGGTCAGAGGAGTCAGGGAGATGCTCAGAGGGCTGGAGCAGCTGCCCTATGGAGAGAGGCTGAGGGAGCTGGGCTGGGTCAGCCTGGAGAAGAGAAGGCTGCGGGGGGACCTCACTGCAGCCTGCCAGTCCCTGAAGGGAGCTTATAAGCAGGAGGGGAATCAACTGTTTAAAATGATAGACACTGGCAGGACAAGGGGGATGGATTAAAGCTAAAGGAGGGAAGGGTTAGATGAGATATTAGGGAGAAGTTCTTTGCAGAGAGAGTGGTGAGGGGCTGGAACAGGCTGCCCAGAGAGGGGGTGGGTGCCCCATCCCTGGGGGTGTTGCAGGCCAGGTTGGATGGGGCCCTGGGCAACCTTGTGTAGCTCCAGGCCTGGAGGTTGGTGGCCCTGCCTGTGGCAGGGGGGTTGGAGCTCTGTGACCCTTGGGGTCCCTTCCAACCCAGACCATTCTATGAATATATTCCATTAATACATGTTTCCATTTAGAAATACTCAGGAATAAAACAGTTTATTTTCTACCAGGGAGTTGGGGTTTTGCTTTAATATTTCAGGTTTGATCCCATTGTAATAGCTTGTTATATTAATAACCATTTGGTCACTTTTGCATATCAACAGTTGACTCCTTTTTATTCACAAAAAGCCTTTTTTTGCCCTGTAAACATCCCCACTGTTCAGTCCCAGAAGGTCCTCTTTCTTAGCAAAACCAACAACATAAATGTCATTCCCAGCTCAGCTATTTTAATGATCCCACAACCCCAGCAGAGCAGTGGGGGTTTTTCAGCAGCAGAGTGCAGGAGCATGTTTTGGGCAGACATTGCAACTTGGAAACTTTTTGCCCAATTATTTGGCTTAGAATTTTCTGAGGAGGTTTTGCAGCGACCTGTGAACCCAAAGAAGTTGGGACTGTTCTTTCCAGAGGTGTTTGGAGTGTTCTAAACCTGACCCAAAGCTGACTTGAAGAGTCAGGAGACCCAGCAAATACCCTGGCTCCTTTTCTGATGTTGGTGTGAGCACTGGTAGTAATTCTGCATGAGGAAGGTGAGATGTTGGGTTATAACTGGTTTTCCCCTCTGAACACCTCTATGAAACCATCCTCCAGTATTTACCTTCAACTCTCTGCCTTGCTGGGTTCCCCTGTCTCAATATTTAAGGCAGAGGAAATGTTGCCCTAGGCCCTGGTTTCCAGCTCTGTCCCTGTGCACAGGAGCTCTGGTCCTGTGCTGCCTCAGGCTGAGTCTCCTGGTTTGTCCCACCCTCCCTAGATGGTTTTCTTCCCTCTCCCATGCAGGGGATGCCTTTTTAGGTGAGGTGCTGAAGGTGTCAGCAGCTTTGGTTCCCATCCCTCCACCAGCAAACAGATACATTAGAAGACAAAATCAGTCCTGCAAACTCTTTCCTGGTTTTCTTCTGAGCCTGCAGCCTTGTCTGCAGGGCAGGCTCCTCACACCTGTGTCCTCTGTCCCTCCAGGTACAGGATAGATGATTTAGGATAGTTGGATACAGGATATCCCTCCAGGATACAGGATAGATGGTCAGCAGGGACAGGGAGGGGATTGTTTCTCTCTGCTCTGCCCTGGGAGGCCCCAGCTGGAGTCCTGTGTCCAGAGCTGGGGCCCAACACAAGAGAGATGTGGGGCTGTTGGAGAGGGGTCAGAGGAGCCAGGGAGATGCCCAGAGGGCTGGAGCAGCTCCCCTATGGAGAGAGGCTGAGGGAGCTGGGCTGGGTCAGCCGGGAGAAGAGAAGGCTGTGGGGGGACCTCACTGCAGCCTGCCAGTCCCTGAAGGGAGCAGAGGAACAGGAGGGGAATCAGCTTGTTAAAGGGCAGAGACTGGCAGGACAAGGGGGATGGAGTGAAGCTGGAGGAAGGGTTAGATTAGATATTAGGGGGAAGTTCTTTGCAGAGAGAGTGGTGAGGGGCTGGAACAGGCTGCCCAGAGAGGGGGTGGGTGCCCCATCCCTGGGGGTGTTGCAGGCCAGGTTGGCTGGGGCCCTGGGCAACCTTGTGTAGCTCCAGGCCTGGAGGTTGGTGGCCCTGCCTGTGGCAGGGGGGTGGAACTCTGTGATTCTTGGGGTCCCTTCCAACCCAGACCAGTCTATGATTCTATGATTTACTAATAATAGCTTGATTTTCCACTCTGGCAAGTGTAGCAGCCAGCAGTTTGTTTCTCACCTGTGCCTCACAGTGCTGTGCCCATCCTTTGCAGGCTCCTTGTATCTCATCCCCAGGATGTGATATGCTTGTCAGTGCATTGGTGTGTGGATTGGCAGTAGCCTGGCATTCCCCACCGCCGGGGCAGTGATTTGGGTAATTGCAGTGTCTGGAATTTATTTAGGTAAATAGCAGCAGGAAAAATATTTGCTTTCCCTTCCTTGCTCCTGGGGTTTATTTTGGGGGTTTAATTCTGTGCTCTGGGAAGCAGCAGCCAGCCATCCCACATGCCAGGGACCCCCAGTGCACCGCAGGTGACTGTCCCGCTGGGTCACCCTCATCGCCCTCCTTTGCATCCTGTCTTCCCGGGGTATCCCTGCAGTGCCACTGCAGTTGGGCACGCCAGGGCTGGGCACAGTGCTGTGGGCACAGTGCTGTGGGCACAGTGCTGTGGGCACAGCTTTATGCATCAGCACATCTTCTCTTTCTTGACTCATGATTAGCTGCTGCCTGGCTGGCTGTCACCGCACGTGGGCTGGTGCTGCTGCAGAGGTGCCCTCAGCGGCTCCCCAGCTGCTTCTGTGGATGCTGATGGTTAATTTAGGTGCCCTGATGTACTGTGTGGCATCTGCTTCATCTGCTTGATCTTCTTCATCTACCTTGACTTCAGCAA
>VZTU01028677.1:0-12402 GCA_013400835.1 Zapornia atra | reverse complement strand
TTATTTAAAATAAATAACCTGTGGCAGACTGGTAGCAGTAATACAATTAATGATACCTATGCAAAACATGGACAGCAGCAACTAAAAATAAGCACAGATACCTATCAGTATGAGCTTTGTTGTTTTTGTGCAGTTTTCCATATAGCAGTGATGGTGGATAGAGGCGTGGTTCTACTTTAAAACAAGATACACTAACCCCTTATTTTCTTCCATTTTTGAAAGAATGAGATAGAAAAGTGAGTGTGTTTGAGCATCCAACGCCAAGAAATGGGATTTCATTTAGTTTTACAGAATTATTACCAAAATGTTAGAGCAACAGAGTTAAGCAATCAGTTATCTCATTCTGGGATATGTTTGAAAAATTGACCTTGGAGATAGCATAAATTCTTTTGCTAATTACAAATAATAATAATACACAGTGACTCTGTGGGGAAGCTTACTTTCATGGGGACACTGATGTGAATTCTTTAAAGCAGAAATGACTTGCATAATTAGATTACACAGAAGAGAGAGAGAGAAAAGATTGTGGCCCTGTCCCTCAACCCTTTGAAACATTTCAATTATTACAGTGTGAATACATATATCCCCAGGATCAGATCCTGAATGTACTGTTTTGACACAATCAGATCACTTAAGTATTTTTTGAAGTCCATGGATAAAATAACTTTTCACGATTTCTGCTTAATTTCTTGCTTCAATAGCATGAGTTCTATACAACAGTCTCATTAATGCTTGGATCCGGGATTGTATCCTGCTCTATTGAAGCCAATGGCAAAATTGCTGTGGGAGCAAGACTGGGTCTGTAATTAAGTTAATAGGATCGAGTGTTATTACATTGTTAAATTGGCACTCAATGCCATTAACATCAACCAACCAAAAAAAAGTAAATCTTTAACAGTGACTAATGTAAGGAGGTATTAAATGTTGTTTTTATAACACTTTATGAGGGAGTGATAAAGCAATTGAAAAATTAATCATAAGGGAAAATATTGGAATTTGAAATATAGTCAGAGGAATCGTTACAGTTTATTAATTTATGTGTAAATACTGATGTTTTTCAGTGGAATTATAAAATGCAAGTGAAGTGAAATGGCTGGTTTAATTGAAGGCATTTTGCCATTATCATCAGATGGAATTTAATTTGTTTACAGACTCGGCATTGAGCTGATCCACATGGAGAAGGATTAATAAACAAGGGCTTTGACTCCTGTTTGTAAAGCAGCAATTCCAGTTACCATGATAAAAGTGCGTAAGGAAGATGTGGGAAGAGCTAAGGATTGATTGTTGTTTTGTTAGTTCACTAAAGTAATGGCATTAGAACTAACTACATAAATACCAAACCAGAAAGACTGTGTCAGTGGGTTACTGGGTTACATGTTTGCATTGACAGCTATACTGATGGGCTTTGGCAGAGAGCAAAGTTGAACACTGCATGCAAAAACATGGTCATTTGGGTGCACAATATTTACTGTAGACTTGTATTCTACTTGTGTTCTATTTGTGTGCGGGAGGGAGACTGGCCAAAACAGAAGTTTTCAGTGCTGTGGTGAGCAGATTTTAGGCTAGAATGACATGAACTGCAGAAGTCCTGGAGAGCAAGAGATGTGAACTCTCAGGTTGTTGGCTTAAGTGCTGTTCAGTGCCGGTGTTGGGCTGCAGGAGATTCTTTGGACATGCAGAGAGTTCTTACTGATAGGGCTGTCATACTGATGAACTGTGCCACTCACTAGTCTATGTTCATTTTGGGAAAAAACCCAAATAAAAAGCCAAGCAATAACTTTTTGGTTACTGTTAGTGTTTTTCCTAGATTGCAAGTGTTGCAGAAACAACTAAGTGAGCTGGAGACCCTACATACAGACCACACACTTTGAGCTGGAGGAAGTCCATACAGACACAAAGTCATAGTTCTGATTCTGAAAAGTCATGTCCAAGACTGAAGGTACTGCTTCTATATTGTGTGGAAATGGAAGATTGGAATGTAGTGGGGAAAAAAGTTATGTAAGATCTGCACGGGTATAGTTTCATTCTTCTAAAATATGCACAAATCCAGTATTTCTAAGTCCTTGATTGCTACTGCTACTGTTTTAAGTTAAGTGTAGCTGTTACAGAGTATATGGCTGATAAATATATAGGAAGTAACGTTAGATGCATATTAGTATTCCTCATCTAAGAAAATAAATATTTTTACTTGGGGTTGAGAGTATCTCAATTAGAGTACTGTTAAATTCAGTAAGAACTCTGTATTGGTGAGGCCCTGAAATTTCACCAAAGTTTATTTGAACCCTTTTGACTTCAGTAAGAGTTGGCTGAGATGTCCGTGTTGGCTAAGAGATGAATGATGATTCCATAGGTATTCAGTATGTGTTGCACTGCTTCCTGCTGTGTGTTGTAGGCGTTTGCATTTCCTCAAACACAGAAGTCAATGATACAGGTGAATACAGATATCGTGGTATATCAAGACGATTACGGATTGATAGCTGTGCATTCCCAGTGCTATGGGATAATGAAACACAAAAATCACAGTATTTTTCTTATTTTAATGTTAAGTTGTGTTACAGTGACTGAGGAGTCTACAAATGACACAGAAATTCAGGTGGCCTGGTCTTATTTTCATATTTTGTGTTTTCAACAATTAGTTGTTGTTTTTAAAGTATTTGCTTTCACTAGACTTAAAATGATACGTGTATTAATTAAACCACTGTTTACATGTAGCAGTGAAATGGCTATACAGCTTCTCCAGCAAATCAAATTACACTGAAAGTTTGTACAAATGGATGTTGCTTTGTTGTGGGGCTTATTGTTGTTTTTAAACCTGATCCAACTCCTGTTTAACTTGACAGAAAACTCCCTCTGACTCCAGTTTGAATTTTGGATCAGGGTCTAACTATGTAATTGCTGGTATATTAGAGATACATTTCTCCTTTACAAACATGGCAATTTGTGGTGCTGCTTTTGCATTAAAATGTTAGATGCTGTCTTTGGTGTGGCTGGCTTCTAACTCTATTTTCCATTAAGGCCGTATTATCAAAGACAAATAGTTACATGTCAGTAATTAACCATGGATTTTAGGAAATTCTACTTAGCTGCTCTATTAAATGTGTTAATTTTTCATGACAGAAGAGTTGGCATGGCTTGATGGAACAGAACCCAGCTTGAAACCTAAGTCTTTATGACCCTGCTTAATTGTTATTACATCACTCACTCCTCTTTGCCTTCTGGAAAAGACAAGAGTAACTGGCAGAATACAATTCATTAATTCTTTTATAACTTTCCAAACTGATAATGTTAAATTTAGTTTCTTTAGTCATTGTAAAAACATTCCAAATAAATAGTGACATAAATCTGAAGTGGATGATTTTTTTTGTTGTTGTTTTTTTGTTAAACAGACAAGGATCATTGCTGACTCAACAGTCAGTTCTATAAAAGCACCTGGCATACTATATTTATTTTACCAGGAACATGACTAACTGTGGACAGTGAGATATTGAGAGGCTATATCTCAGATCAAGACCAAATGATCTTTGGAGAACAAAGTATTTTTGCACCAAGAGGCACTAAATAAAACAAAGGCTAATTTAAATGCTAAGTTCAAAGTTAATGATTAAAATGTCTGAATCTAAACCTTAAGATAGTTTTAGTTTTCCTTTGCTAATGGTAAGACTTTTACATCTAAATTTCCTGCAAATGCTTTTCTAAAGGTGCACATGCATCAATGGCATTAAACTTTATTTTGATGTAACAAGACTTTTTCAAATGCAAATTATCCTATTTCTATATTTTCCAATGTTTATCTTGAAAATTTTATTCATAAGAGAAAAAAATTACATAATACTTTTCTGTCATAATTTTTAAAGTTAGGTAATTGCCTGAATTATGTATGTGCATTTACTAGTTTGAATTTACACAATTGATCCAAAAGGTATTTTAAAATTCTAGGTGTGTATAAATGTGCATATAAATATATGTATGTAGATATATTTTTAATATGATGCAAAAATAATAATTAGTAGGTTTAATGGATAGTGATGTTGTTTTAAAATGATAGCACTCCAGCTTGTATCAAAAATAATGTGGCCAGTAGGTCTAGGGATGATGATTGTGCCCCTGTACTCGGCATTGGTGAGGCTACACCTCGAGTGCTGTGTCCAGTTCTGGGCTCCTCACCATAAGAAGGACATTGAGGTCCTGGAGCGAGTCCAGAGAAGGGCAACCAGGCTGGTGAAGGGGATGGAGAGCAAATCCTGTGAGGAGGGGCTGAGGGATCTGGAGCTGTTTAGTCTGGAGAAGAAGAGGCTGGGGGGCGACATTATCACCGCCTACAACTACCTGACAGGAGGTTGTAGAGAGGTGGGTGATGGTCTCTTCAGCCAGGTGACAGGAGATAGGCCAAGGGGAAATGGCACAAAGCTGTGCCAGGGCAGGGTCAGATTAGATGTTAGGAAAAAAATTTTTACTGCAAGAGTTTTTGGGGCCTGGAACAGGCTGCCCAGGGAGGGAGTTGAGTCACCTTCCCTGTATGTGTTTAAAAAAAGGGTAGAAGAGGTGCTTAGGGATATGGTTTACCATGGGATGGGAACAGTTGGACTTAACGATCATAAAGGTCTTTTCCAACCTTGTGATTCTGTGACTTTCTAAATCAGCTTATGTTATTTTTAATCCGTGAAGGACTCAAATTTATAGTATTTCAAAGTCATGTACCACAGCTATTTTCAGAAGAGATGCTCTATTGTGGAAGAATAAGATACTTTTCAGTGCTGTTTATCAACATGCCTGGTGTCCTCCAGCATTAAGTGTTGAAGGTTTAGGTTGGTTGGGGATACAATGCGAAGTTCTTTGACAAAGTTACTGGAGGATCAAAAATATTTTTTAGTGTTTTTTTCCCCCCTTGGATCATATTGTATTTGTTTTGGAAGCAAATCTGTTACCTAGCTATCATAAAGCTTATAGTATCGTTGTTTCAGCGTTGAGCTATCTTCATATTACAGCAGGTTTAATGAACCAAATGCTAGTCTAAGCTTTTTATCAAAAGCTACTTTTGCATGTCCTGAATCAGCAGTTCCTAAACAGTAATCAAATTCTCTGTTTATTCCAGGTTTTTAAGAAGATTCCCATTGCCTCTGCCAAGAAAATTGGTTCTGGACACTTCTGTCTGAGAGTATGAAGGAAAAGGAAGAATGTGCGTGGATTTAAAATTGCTGTATTTATCCAGTTGCGGAGTGAGAAGTACTGGGGAAATAGCTTGCTCTGTTGCTCATTGTAGATCTACTACAAGTTGTTTCTGATGCAGCTGAGAAAAATGCAGACCCTGAAAAAGGAACACGGACCTGTTGACGCAAGTAGCAATGTGGACAAAATCATGGTACTTAAGTCTACCTTAGCAGAAGTGTCTGAAGAATTGTCTACAAATGAAGATATACTTCTCACTGAAGCAAGCAGTGGAAAGAGCAAGTCTTCGGCTTGCCGGAGAAAGCGCGAGTTCATTCCAGACGAAAAGAAAGATGCTATGTACTGGGAGAAAAGGCGCAAAAATAATGAAGCTGCCAAAAGATCTCGTGAAAAACGACGACTGAATGACCTTGTCTTAGAGAACAAGCTAATTGCACTGGGAGAGGAGAATGCCACTTTGAAGGCGGAGCTGCTCTCATTGAAGCTCAAGTTTGGTTTAATTAGTTCTGCAGCCTATGCCCAAGAGATACAGAAATTTAGTAGCTCGACAACTGTGTATTTCCAAGACTATCAGAGTTCCAAATCAAATATTAACTCATTTGTAGATGAACACGAACCATCTATAGTCAGTAGCAGCTGTATTTCTGTCATTAAACATTCTCCTCAAAGTTCAATGTCTGATGTGTCTGAAATATCATCTGTAGAGCATACTCAACCAAGTCGTATTCAAAGCAACTGCAGAAGTCCTGAAAATAACTTCCAGATTATAAAACAGGAACCCATGGAATTAGAGAGAGAGCCCAGAGATGACAGGGGTTCGTATAAATCATCCATATATCCCAACTACATGGGAGCTACCTTTAATGTGTACTCGCATTCTCCTCCTCTCTTGCAAGTTAATAGGTCATCCAGTAATTCCCCCAGAACATCAGAAACTGATGATGGTGTAGTTGGAAAGTCATCTGATGGAGAAGATGAACAGCAGGTTCCTAAGGGTCCAATCCATTCCCCAGTTGAACATAAAAATGTTCATGCAACAGTTAAAGTTCCAGAAGTGAATTCTTCAGCTTTGCCTCACAAGCTTCGAATTAAAGCCAAAGCCATGCAAGTTAAAGTGGAAGCAATGGATAATGACTATGACGCAACACAGAAATTGTCATCACCCATTGATATGTCCTCAAAAAGACATTTTGAGCTTGAAAAACATGGTGCACAGAGCTTGGTGCATTCTTCTCACACTCCTTTCTCGGTTCAGGTGACTAACATCCAAGACTGGTCACTTAAACCAGAGCTCTGGCATCAGAAGGAACTCAATGTAAAAATTCAGAGTGGTTGCAAAACTGGAGTTGTTGAAATAAAAGACAATATCTACAATGTATCTGAGTCAGAGAACCTGTATTTGAAGCAGGGCATAGCAAACTTATCTGCAGAGGTTGCTTCACTTAAAAGACTTATAACTACACAACAAATCTCTGCATCAGACTCTGGTTAAGTTACTACTGAACAAAGGCTTATTGTTTTAAAGGATGTCAGTTGCAGTAGATCAATATGTTTTGTATTACGCTGAATTTTCACTGGACTTGTGATGTCATTTCACTGTAATGTTCACATAATGTCTGATTGGTGTCTTTTTGTGCACAAATTATTATGAAGACTAGGTTGTGTTATGATCACTATGCCTTGTGTATAGTCAGGTAGTCTGTACAAAGGCTGTATATAGTGAACTCTATTTTCTTTTTGTTCTTCTATAAAGCGTGCAAGTTACCAGTTACAATAAAATATTGGTGACAAACACAGAACATCTACTCCAGTTCAGTTGATTTTATGAACTTGTAAATAAGTTGTTAATTAAAAACTGGCTTTTTTCCTACACTGTGCTCAACTTCACTTACATGTTTTGGATTTTACAGCCTAACAACCAAATTACAATTTGCAACATGTATAATCCTTCTGGCCACCTTTTTCCTTAACATGTTTTTTAGAAGAGAATAGAAATAAAGTGAATATTTATAAGTGAAACAGTACCAATTTATAGCCTTAGCCTTCTTTAACTTACTAGTAGACATTAACCAAAAAACACAAAAATTCCAACCCAGTGACTACTATCAACATCCTTTTTTCTCCTATCTCAAATGAGTCAGTACTGAGTTTCTTGAATGGTTTATTGTGACAAACCATTTTTCCAATATTGTAACGGTGTTTTATATGAAATTAGTTAAGTTGGATTTGTGCATCTGCAAAGTTTTCAGGGCCTTGCAGTGGCAGAATTGGACAGCACCGTCTTTGTCAAGGGGTGGCTTGTGTATGCAAGGGGTGTAGTCATGGAAAGAATAATGTGTTAAGACTGCATGACAGTCTGTCCCTCTTGCGTACCACTGTTCTTTCCACAGCCGCTTGTGGGCCACCTGTAGATGAAGGATAAGGCTACTGGATCTGTAAATGATGAGCTGTACTAGGCAAATACCTACGTAAGGGGCAGGCAATAGTATAAGCAGAGTTAGAGGAGGTCATCTGCTATTTTAGTTCCCAGTGTGGGACAGAATGCAATTGTAAGTATGAAGTAAGTCTTACCACCAGTCTGGCCTTGGTTCCAATGGCTTAGTTGACTGGAATACCCTGGCTCACTACAGGGTGTGTTGCAAGAACTTCTTAAAAGAAAAATAGAGACTATGTGAAGAACTGCACAATCCAGATATGACTAGCCCCTTACAATTTATGCAGATGTTCTTCACTTGATGATTGGACAAGGCTGCAGTGCTCTTTGTCTTTGAGAAGAGCCATTGAACCATGAAGACGAGAATTGCATCACATATCCTTGGTTTGGCTTACCAAAGTCTTTCATTTTAAGATTAAAAATAATTTATAAATAGTGCATAGACTTGGCAGAGGTTCTTTTCATGAAACTTTCCCCTTCTTTTAACATAGTAATAAATCAGACTAACAAATAAGCTTTTTCTGAAAAGGCTTTTTATTGATTGCCATACTGTATAATAAATGGAACCTTTCCATAGACTTAAAAATACTAATTAAGAAAACAATATGTAGGTATTGTTTTTTTACATTCATACTTGACTTGAGTGAGAGGAAGTTTGTCAATTTTTTGGGGATATGAAGAGGAGTCTATGTCACTCCTAATAGCTCTGAAGCTTGTTCCAGCAGTCAAGGCAATGGCAAAACTCCCTGATGTCAGCAAGGCCAGGATTTGATTCTGTACGTTTTCAGGAGCTGATGATTCACAGTCCTGTTCTGGGAGGACCTTGGCACAGAAATCACTGGCACTTTCTGAGCTTTTTTGAGCCTTCTAACTGCTGTGCTGTGTTTGTGGCATTCAGAGTTAATAAACTGTTATTCTTTTTTCATGCCTTAAAAATACAATAGACCCTATAGCTGGGCTCTGTATGTATTTGGTAATTACTATAGATGACATTTCAATGTTACTGAAAATAAGCTCAGGATTATTGCATGAAATGTAAAAATTTGCATTGAATGATGGGGATATGAGACATGAGGCAGTGATTGCTACTGTCTCTGCTTGCTAAGTATCTTCTGTAAGCAACAATAAAATTCTTTAAATATTTTGCGTATTATTTATCACATGTAATGTGTTCAAGAGAGGACTTAAAACTCTCAGTGTTGCCATCTGTGTAAGCCTAGAATCTATTGGGGTTTTTTTTTTCCATTTCTTGTTACAGTTGTTTGTCATAATGAAAGAATGTTGTCCTCTTTCTAGCTCATTATATATTTTGTGTATCTGTTTTGTGCAATTAATACTTAACAGTAATGATGTAGTTAATTTGTTGAAGGATGTCATTGCAAGAAAGTTATTAGCATGGAGCTTAGGAGCACAATCAGATGTTATTTATACTCCCTTTATACCTTAGTGTTATGCTTCATTTGAAGAAAGAAATAAATAATTTGTCTTTTGTTCAAAACCAGATCTAATTACAACATTATTTTCTGTTATGTTCATTGTCCTAGTCCCAACACAGAGGTGTTAGCTGCAATCGATGATAGATCTTCTTGTGCTGAAGTTACTATTTTTAAAGCTAATACTTGGATTATCTTTCACAGACAATGTAAAGTTACAAAATGCAGGCATGTGGGTGGTACATGTGAAGGCCCATTATTGGTTACAGTCGCAAACTTGGCCAGACAAAACTCAACTGCAGTAAATGTGGTGTAGGTGCCCTCATGCAGGGACCACCCCCTACCCCTCTCACCTATTGATAGCCTGCTTTCCGTCAGCAGGTCGCAGCAGGGCAGGCAGACAGTCACTCTTGGGGGGAGAGAGAGAACACAGCCAGACCACTCCCCTGCTCCAATTTTCAGCAGATCCATATTTATCACACGTATGGTGACTCAAGGAAGTGGGGGGTGGGTTAGCTGTGTCCTGCTAGTGTGCCTTCCCTGTCCTGTAGGAAACGGGATCGGCCTCCATGAAAGGAATATCCTGGGCTGGTTTACTCCCCTGGAGAGCAGAAGGTTGGCTTGAGCACAAAATGGATATAAGTGGATATAAACTGCTAACACATCCTCTAAGTAATAAAAACTCTTGTAAGCTTAGCAATTAACTGACAAAACAACATGAAAAAATATGCCAAAACTGGGATCTTTCTCCTGTGAAGGCATGTGGATGACTGGAAATTTACTGAAGAGTGAGTGTAGTACTGAAGAGTGAGTGCCTTCAAACCAGCGTGTAAAGGAAGACCACTTACAGAAACTTGGAATGCCAGGCTTTGGTCAGTTATTATGGGAACACAGGAACTGCAGTGCTAGGTTAGTTTGGCTAGTCCTAAACTTTGCCTGTGATGACAGTATGAAGGACTTAATGGAAAGTTTTAAAGTCCATAGCAAATAACTGTTCATAAGCAAGCAAAGTTTTTCCCTAGTGATGCTGTTAGCTAATCAACACTGTGAAGTTTATCAGGTCTTCTGTTAAATATGCCTAATGTAATTACATAACAACACAGAAATATCCTCATGTCTAATAACACCTATAATAGTTACAAAAATTCAATGTGGATATGCCCATACATATGCCAACCTCATTTATTACGATTTTCTGAATCCCCTCAGCTGCCTTCAGTAAAACTTAGATACTGTCTCTCACGTATTTTCTATATTATCTAGGACATGATTTTTCGACTTGCTAGTACATAAATATGCTGTTGAAAAAAAGGCAGTGTACAATGAACTGAGCAAAAAGCTCACAGAGAATCCAAATTATGTCCTTTATTAGCATATTGTTTCAAAAATAGTTTTACAGTTTATTGCACAATACAAGCTTGGTAACTACAAGAACACAACAAAACAATTTTTGGTATTTATTGCATAAGAACGAGTAGCACATGTTTCATTACAGTGCCAAATTAAAAGTTAAAAATACTAAGCCAAATCCTAAGGCTTTTAACTCAGTGTTAGACTCTCTTTTCCTTAACAAATTAGACTTCTAAGGTGTGCAACAAGGGACTTACCCAAGATGAGTAATATTACCAAGACATAATCTTTGCAGTTCACTCATGGCATGGACTCCTGATTTTCTGATCTCTAAGGCTAACTACCTTGTAACAAAACGGTAATATATGAGTCACTTCATTCGCATCAAAGGAGTTACACAGAACTTGCTTTTGTGCAAAAGAGAAGGGAAGCAGATACTCCACTACTATTTATTCAATGACAACTCAAAAAGGAATTGGTAAACTATGAGCAAAAGATCAGAGTAGAAGCATAGTGTTTTCCTTGAAAGAGAAAACATGAGCAGACATTTGGCTTTAGGACTCTACAAAATAGCAGGAATGCATCTGTTTTTTATGACTTGACTAGCTACTTTTTACCTGTGTGCTAGTCCCAATGTTCATGACTAGAGTTAAGGTAATTCCTCCTTAAACCATATGGAGCTCCACAGGATTACAACTGACATGCTTGGGAGTTGCATGGCCTGCAACTCTACCATAATTTTATGTAAGTTTTATGTGTTTTATGCACACATCCTTCCTGCTTGTACTGCATTTTAGAGTCCAAAGGTTGTTGAGAACCTTAATGGCCATCTAATATTACAGACATTCAGATAATGTAGTCATTTTTTCCTCCACTGTCTCTTGTTCCCCCCAGTAAATGGACGTACAGCTTAAAGTGTGAGCCAGTTGTTACAGTTCTCTGTGCTATTTAGATTCTTGGGCATGCAAATGCCTGAATGGGCATCTAGGTTAATAATTTCTGTATGTAAAAACAGTCTACCCTGCTACCTATATTTGCAGGAGTCAGCATCCATTATGTCTACACTTTTGAGGCATACAAACATTTCTTTTTTTCTAATGAACGAGACCTCTAGAAAGTATCTTTAGTTTTGTATATAAATATACTGAGGGCATATTGCAATGATTTCAATGGGATTTATGAATCTCGAAAGCAAGGATATTAATAGTCTTGGTAACAATTAGAAAACACCAAAGCATAATACTGTGTCATACAAAATAGCTGAGAAGTTGATAAAGTCCACTGAGAGCCATTGCAGAACCGTGTTCCTTTCTGTGGCCATTCTTCCTTTTAAGGAAGCAAGAGGAGTTTAGAGAACAAAAGCAAAATCATAAACTCTCAAAGGTTGGTCCATGAATTGAAAGCACCCCTTAAACTGTAGGTCCCCACGATAGACATCCACAGCCAATATAGACATGCACAAAGTATTTATTTCGGATGCCCAAAACAAGTAATGACAAAATGACTGTGTTTGAAAACCCTATTAGCTGAAAACATGAAAATGTGAAAAATATTTCTGTAAACACAACTGTATTGGACAAGAAACAGTATCAGTCAGACCACATACATGGCTTAGAATGTGTGGGGCTGGGAGTTGTTTCCATTTCGTCCTCTTCTGTAAGGATGATGAGATGACTTTCCAAAAGAAGATCTCAAGCTTCTTTCATCAGATAGCATTTATAGCAGTGGAAGAAACAGAAAATGGAGAAAGGCAAACAATGCTGATTTGATGGTATTGACATCTACTAGAAGAGCTGCAGCTGGCTGACCAGTCCCAGGCTGATCAAAAGTTGAAGCCTGTTAGGGAGGGCAGTGTACAGATACCTCTTCTTAAAGGCCTGGGCAGGAGTGGGGCAGCCACCACTACTCTGGGAAGCGTGTTGCTGTCTCTGACCATCCTCTTGGCAAAGAAAGTTTTCCAAATACCTTGACACAGCTTTGAACCCTTCCCATGGGTCCTGCTGCCAGAGATCAGCAGCT
>VZTU01028666.1:9378-25275 GCA_013400835.1 Zapornia atra | reverse complement strand
TCTTCCTAATGTCTGATCTGAACTTACCCTGCTCTAGTTTAAATCCACTGCCCCTCGTGCTATTGCTATGTGCCCTTACAAACAGCCCCTCCCCAGCTTTCCTATAGGCTCCTTCAGGTACTGGGAGGCTGCAGAGGTCTGCCCTGAGCCTTCCCCAGGCTGAACAACCCCAACTCTCTCAGCCTGTCTTTGGAGGAGAGGTGCTTCAGCCCTCTGATCATCCTCATGACCCTCCTCTGGACCCACTCCGAGGGCCTTGTCCCTGTGCTGAGGGCTCCATAGCTGGATGCAGGACTCCAGGTAAGGTCTCACCAGAGCAGAGTAGAGAGGCAGAATCACCTCCCTTGATCTGCTGGCCACACTTCTTTTGATGCAGCCCAGGATGTGGTTGGCCTTCTGGGCTGAGTGCACATTGTTGCACAGCTTTTTGTCTATCAATATCCCCAAGTCTTTTTCTGCAGGGCTGCTCTCTATCACATCATCCCCCCACCTGTATTCATGAGGAAGATTGTCCTGACCCAGCTCCAGGATCTTGCACTTGTCCTTGTTGAACTTCATGAGGTTTGCATAGACCCACCTCTCTAGTATGTCCAGGTCCCTCAGGATGGCATCCTGTCCCTCTGGCATGTTGACTGCACCACTCAGCTTGTTGTCATCTGCAAACTTGCTGAGGGTGTACTTGATTCTACTGTCTACGTCATCAATTAAGATACTAAACAACACTGGTCCCAGTACGGCTCCCTGAGGTACACCACTCATCACTGGTCTCTACTTGGACATTGAGCCATTGACAACTGCCCTCTAGATGGGACCAGCCAGCCAATTTCTTATCCACCAGACAGTCCACTGATCAAATCCATATTTCTTAAACTAAGAGAGAGAATCACAGAATCCCAGAATGGCAGGGCTTGGAAGGGATCGTTAAAGATCATCTAGTCCAACCCCCTTCCAGAGCAGGATCACCTAGATCATGTCATGCAGGAACATGTCCACATGGATTTTGAATGTCTCCAGAGAAGGAGACTCCACCTCCTCTCTGGGCAGCCTGTCCCAGGGCTCTGTCACCCTCACTGGGAAAAGGTTCCTCCTTACATTCCCATGGAACCTCCTATGCTTCAGCTTGCAAATCCAACGCTGGCCCCCGTTTGCAAAGACTTACACGTGTGAGTGGGCTTTTCTTACTCATTTCTTTCTTTGTTTTTCTTTAAATAGGTGTTAAAGTGGCGCGGCTGCCCGGTGCGGTGCTCGCTGGGTAACGCCGCCGAGGCCGCCGCCTGGATTCGCTCCCTGAGGTTTGCAGAGGGCGCCCGTGCTGCGCGCGGCGTGGCTGCGGCGCTGCGGGACCCCGCCTGCCAGGCCCTGTGGCTCTTCACTGACCCGCTCCCGGAGGCCGAGGCGGAGGCGATCTCCCAGCTTCTCAGGGAGGCCAAGCTGCACCCAGTGCATGTTGTTTGCCTTCTGGGAGATGCGGGCGATGGTGGAAGCAGCAAGCAAAACTTAATGGAGAAGGTAGCCACGCAATCAGGGGGGTCCTTTCAAGCAATCAGACTGCCCCCTTCTGAGAAGGTATGCTGCTAATAGACGTGCCTACTAATCAGTTCCTCCTGAATATTGGATGACATTTCACAAAGTAGAACTGGGGAAGAGTCTCTGTGACCCTCACGAGGGGAACCTTGTTTCACCTCCAGCTTACCAGCAAAGCAGGTGAAACAAGGGGGTTTATCATGTAGTTCTTTAATTTTTTATTATTTCTTCTGTCCAAGCTTGATTTCTTAAAACCATTTGCAGTGAGTTTGCAGACAAACAGTGTTGTACCACAAGACATGGTAGAAGGATTTAAATGAAAGTGATATACTGGAAACTAAATTTCAATTCTAGAGATAATATTTCTGTTTAAGGATTTAAGCGTTCAAAAACGATGCTCATCTTCTGCTTCCATCTCCTCCTTGCCCCCCTCCAGATAAGCTCCATGTCCCTCTCACATGCCCAGTGTTGTCATACAGCTAATAAAGATCCCTGTGGTTCTCTGCTGGCAAGATGGCCAGTAACACAGTAAGTTTAACATCTATAGAGGGGTCACTGGAAATGCAGAGAAGAAAAAAATCTGGGAAACAAAGACAATTGTTTCTGGGTGGGGTGGGGGTCCCATGTGGATTTAGTCTGTTTTTGTTGCAGCAAGTTCTAGAAATTCTGTTGCCAAGGTCTTCATTACTTCTTGGGGTTGGGTTTTTTTTGTTTGCTTTCTGCAGCTTTCCTGTTTGTGCTTGGAACCCAGATTGCCTTTGTATGCCCTTGATATCCTCAGCGAAAAGGAATTCCACTGATTCATCCCCAGAGGCTTCCAAGTTCCTGAGGGGGGTTCGTGTGTTGGCAAGGAGAGACGCTGATGGCTGTTACTACCTGGGCCACATTGCCCAAGAGGTTAGGGAACTATTTATTGGGAATACATTACTGTGCTTGTAAATGACTCTCCCTAAGATCTGTGTGTCATTCTCCTGTTCTTTCCATGCCTCACCAGTACCATGGCCGTGCTGTAGGGTGGCTCTGCTGTGCTACACTTCTGTGTGGTTGGACTAGATGATCTTGGAGGTCTTTTCCAACTTTAATGATTCTGTGAGTCTATTCTCTCCCCACATCCTATTTTCATCTGTTTCCTGATGATGACTGGCTCTTTACCGTGCAGGCAGAAGGAGCCTGGAAATCCATATATTTTGCTAGTTATAAGAAGTTGTTATTCAGAGATAGATCAAACAAAACAGGTCCCTTACCCGTATTGTCCCCTTCCGCCCAGACTAGCAGCAAAGTCAATTAGCTAAACAGCATTAGTAATAGTAATCCAAAATGCCTGGCCTCAGGGACCACCCTCCTCCTCACCGAGCCGAGAGCTTTCCTCATTCTCTTCCTTCTAGGTTTCTGGGATGTGTGAGTTGAGTTTGGATGCCAGATAAGAAATTCCCCTCTGCAGGTTTGCTTCTAAGGATTCAGTGCCTTTCCCAGTTTGCGGGGCAGTTAAATGAATAGTGATGCTCACAGCTGCGGATGGCTCTAAGCTCCAGCGCGGAGCAGAACAGGTGGGCACAGCTAAGGGCATGAGGGCTGTTAGCTGGACTCGGGGTGGACAGCGTTATTTGTGTAAGTGCACTCAGGTCTGCAGAGAAGGCTGATGGAATAAATCCTCCCCACACGCGTTGCTGGAAGCTTAAATTAAGGCATTTTAATTTCTGACAGTTCTGACACTTTACTGGTCCATTATCCTTTTGACTCCTGTGTAACAGACTGCATCAGAGGTGGCAGTTTCTTTGGGCTGATGGGAGGTTTTTCTGATGGGAGGTTTTCCCAGCAAAGTTCTGCCTCAGTGTGCCAATTGTGTTCTTACTAAAATCCAAGTCCAAAAGGAAAGGAAGAGAAAGGCTGTCAGCCCCTTAAGCCCCAGCTTTTTAGTTATTCTTAAAGTCCAGTGCAGACACGATACAGGAAGAAACCTGGTAGGAGAGGAAAGCGACGTTCCCAGATCACGTTCCTCTTCCTGGGATTTCTGCCACCTCCTTCTTCGTGCTTGTTTGGCCGTTAACTGGCCCCAGATGTCTGTCTTGCAGACCACGTGTTCTCCTCTTGCAGAGCTCCAGGGGCCGCTTTCTAATTGAGTTTGACAGAAGTCGGGCTCTGAGAGGCCAGGTGCAGCTTCGCATGCAGGAAACGCCTCTCTATGACATCCTCCACTACGAAGACGCCAGGCAGCAGCCTCTCGCCCCGGGAGACAGGGTCTTGGCACCATGGGAGGCTTCAGCTGAACGTTTTGGCCCAGGCACTGTGCTAAAGGTTATGGAGAACAAGGAGGCACATTTAGGTACGGGGTGTTGACTTTCTTAATAGTGCTGAACTCTCCACAGTTGCCGGTCACTGCAGGGAAAAGAGAATACTCTCAGCCATGGCGACAATTCACCACCTGCTGCCTGCTTTCNCAGGGGGGCACTAAGCAGCCTGTTCTTTTCTAGTGCCAGAATTAATGCAGCTCCCAGAAAGCCTTCGCTTTGTTCTCTGAGTGGAAACTTCCTAAAATGCCGAGGGGGGGGAGGTGTCCTAACACAGGAGAAAATTGTTCCTGGCCCTCAGGAGGATTCACCTGATTATCTGTTAGTCTAGTTCCCAGCTTTCTCAGGGTAAACTCCTGGCTCGCTGCAACAAGTAAGAATTTGGCTGGCTGCTGTCTCTTCAGAGGAAGTCACGAAGGACAAATTTTAAACCTATAAAGAAAAAAATCATGGAAATTGTTAAAAGGTTGT
Source organism: Zapornia atra (assembly GCA_013400835.1). Classification (NCBI taxonomy): domain Eukaryota; kingdom Metazoa; phylum Chordata; class Aves; order Gruiformes; family Rallidae; genus Zapornia; species Zapornia atra. Next base: position 20,992 of record VZTU01028666.1, on the reverse strand, counting down.
CTGAAATGCAAGCTGTTAACTTTTACCTCCTGCTTTCTGAGAGATCAAACAGGTTGCCATGCTTCTAATACATTCTTTGCTCTTTTTACCCTTTTTTGTTTAAATCTGCACAGTGTCCAACAGAAGAGGGGTGCTGGTGAGTTTCTGGAATGGACAGACTAAGGAGGTGCCTTCTTACCAAGCTCTGCGGATCCCTCTGCCCTTAAGCGAACGCATCATCCTGGAGCTGCAGATGCCTTTAGCAGCCAGGCAGATGGTGGTGAATTCAAGCCTTGATTACCCATACATGGTGGCACCAGGTTATAGAGCCTCAGGCCATTACAGACAGGGTCACACAGACCTGGACTACTGGCCAAAGGGTCTGTATTCGACCCAGCCATGTCCGAAGTGCAGCTGTAGGTGTACCTCACCTCCCCATTGCTGCCTTGCAGCCTGGGAGCCCACACAGCCTATGGTGTGCAAAATACAGCAGGAAGATGCCGTCATCCCAGGGACAAGCTCAACTGAAGAAGAGTTCAGCAAGAAAATAGAAGAGCAGTTGTCTAAAGTGAGGATTTCATCTTCAGAAAGTGTTTCTGGAGAGGGAGAGGAAAAGGAAGATAAGAGATTAAAGGCAGAAAACATTCCAAAAGATGCTCAGCCCTGCTTGGAAGAGGACAGTGATGTTATAGAACCTAAGAAGGTAAATGCCTCTGTTAACATGTAGTCTGCTGTTTGTATGATACCTGCTTTGTTAGCTAAGTTTTCTGCTCTTGGTACCAAAAAAATTAACTAGAGGTTTTAGGCCTTCTAAAGAATGGAGAGGCTTTGCTCTGTACGGTCTTCCTGATCCTTTGACCTGGAAAGGAGCTGGAGCTGACTCCTACAACCTCTCCTGTGGATGCTGAATAGGAGAAGTATCGTGCAGCCCAGCTCCTGTACATCCTGCCTCATGTGAACGAGGTAAAGGCAGGGAAAAGTGTCAGGCAGAAGACTTCACACCAGGTAAGGATTACAGTAAGGATTGTTCCATACCAAGGCAGTTCCTGGCGTAATGCTGTTAAGGTATTTCTCTACCTGTAGTAGAGGCATCACCTCTCCCAACCAAAGACCAAGAGAGACATCTGTGATCCTCGGGAGTTGATTTGGTGCTTGTGAACAGGGCACTGGATGAGGATCAGTGAGGAGGAGGTTAATGTGCACCAGCTACTGCAGGTTAGAAACGGGAGTTCTGGTATGTTCCAGAAAAGTGACTGTGTCAGCCAGATCTCCTCTGGCCTGATCTCTCTTTTACCAGAAGTGCTGCCAGCTTTTAGCTTTTTTTGTGGGTCAGAGAAACCCACAAAGTGATCAGAAATTTCTCTCCTCAAGAGCTCTTTGTTTCTTCAGTAAAGAACTCCCCAGAGATTTGAATTCTTTCTCAGACTTCGATTGCAAGTCTGCATCTTACCCCATAAGTTCATGAAACTAACCTGCATCTTTCCTTATTAGGTCTGGATTATGATTGGATCTCTTGTTATTTCTAGAGTTCCCAGAGGGAGATGGCTCCTGCCATGGTTGATGCTGCTGTCAACACAGACAGCTGCTTAATGGAGACGGTCTGCAAGGAAGGAGGAGGCAGCAGACAGCAGGATGCAGAAACTGAGGCTGATGTGAAACATGAACATGGTACTGAAGCTGTAGCTGTTTTATCCAGACATAAGACTTGACACCCAGCAGCAGTGCAGTGGGCCATTGTGTCTAACATCTGTTCCCATAGTTCTTGATGTTTCAAAAGAAAATGCTGTAACACCAAGCTGAATACAGCCACCATAATACCATGTCACTATATGTAGGTAGCAGTGTTAGTGTGGCTTGAGAAGTTGCTCAAGGTGGAAGCATTTGCAGATGCAAGCTGGGCTTTTTTTGGCTTTTACAACTACTGCAGTAACAGCTTTTGGGTTTTCTTAACCTTTAGCTTAATGGTCACTATAAATATTCTTTATTATAAAATTTCCTTACTTACCTGTAACATTAACTAGGACTGCCTAGAGCAAAAAGATTTCATCACGACTGCTCTGCGGAACACTGCTCTGTGCTGAGAAGGATTGCTTTATAATGCCACTGAGTAAACTTTTGTTCCCTTTCCACCCAGAAGGGGCTGGATCATGATTTTAATCAAATTGTTGCTGCTCTCATTTAAGCTTGATTTGTGACAGTTGCTGGCTTTTAAGTGAGGACTCTGAAAGCCTAAAGCTTTCTCCCAAATGTCACTGCTGGCAGAGGGAGAATAAGAAGTCAACCAGAAGTGCATACTTCCTCCCAGCTGATGTTCCAGCACTCTTCCATGCAACAACTGCCCCTCAGGTCCTCTGTCTAGCAGAAAGGTGTAAGCAAACTCTGCCTGTGTCCCCAGTGACCCAAAAGCTGTGTCAGCAGTGTCATGCCCAAGCTAATTTCTCCTGTCTCTCAGCAGGATCTATTAGCTCAGGCTTTGCATTATCAAGAAATTGAATCATTTTGACTTGTCTCAGAACATTGGCAGAAGCAGTTCTGCCTGTCTGCAATACCCAGCCCCTCAGCTTGAGCAGCTGAGGGGCAGCCTGTGACTGTGGGTTGCCAGGCAAAACTCTTGCCTGACTGGAGGGGCAAGCTGGGACCTGTTTTGTGGAGACTGAACAATGTCCCACTTCCTCAGAGGAAAATGTTGGCACTAAGGTATAAAGGTCTTGCTTGAGTATATTTTATTTGTGAAGACCACCTCTTTGACCACTTTATTTTTTTAATTAGCTTTCTTTTCATAAGCTGTCTGCAACTTCTTATGTCTTTGCCCTAATTTGTTCAAAAGGCCTTTCTGAGTCCAGAGTGGCAGAAGCTCCCATCCCGCATTCCCAGAGGAGCCCTTCCCTGGGAACCGGCGCTTTGGCTCCATTCAGGCGCCAAAGCTTCTTTGACCGAGTGAATCAGTCACTAGAGAAAGACAGCCTGACCATCAGATCAGCTCTACGGGTACAGAGACCACACAGCTCCCACATGCAGACCAGGAGATCCATAAGTCTTCTATGTAGTGTAAAAGGCAAAAGCATTTGGGTGAGTATTTGCTCCAAATGAGACTTAGCAATTAGGATCCAGCAATTTATGTCACGTGCGAATGAACCCTCCTTTCATCTCCTCCTCAGAGGCTTTTACTGCAACAGAAGCGAAGCTATGCCTATGTGGAGTAATGGCTGTGCATAAACAGCAGCAGAATGTTCCCACTTAGCACCAGTGTTGTGCAGGAACTTCTGGTGGTTTTACTCAACACTTTTGATAGAGCTTTTTATTTCAGATCTGATCTTTGCTACATAAACCCCTCTGCCAGCTCTAGTAGATAGTGGGGGAAAAAAATGCTCTTTTACAGCTACTGAAAGCAAAAAAGAGAAAATCTCATTAGGCAGCTGAATCGTTAGCAGAGAGTGCATGTCAGGGCTGAGATAAAGGACTTGGGCCAGTCCTTTACCTGCTGGAAAACACCATTTGCTCACCTCCCACCCGTAGAACACCTTTGATTCTTTCTTTGATCATTCCCTCTGTAGATCATGAAACACAAACACCACCCACAAAGTAAAATTTTTGCAAAGAACAGTAATACACTGGAGAACAAAGGTGTTTCTGGCTCCTAATGCAGCCATACAGATCAATGTGTTAAGAGAAATCAGTCAGAATCCTACATGAGACTGGCAGGGATGTTATTTGACAGTTCTGTAGTGGTTTCCAGCTTATGGTGTTAGAGAAGTCCTCGGGAAAGAACTGGAAGGAGACATTCTGTTTGGAGAGGAGCAGATAATGGCAAGAACATGGTAATTGCAGCTGAGGATAGAAGAGAGAATGCATTTGAAAGAGGAAGCTATTTTGTGGAAGCTCTGTTCCAGCCCCAGAAAGGTGTAGCACTGTAAACAAGGAATGCATGGCTTAAGTTTCAGCAATGTTTCTTTGCTCCTAACATCATACAGGGCACTGTAAAGAGTACAAAATAAATCAATATTGCACTATGGCTATGAAAAAAGCCTTGTCAGTGCTCCTTCATCTCTTTACGATGCACGGTGCATTTAGAAATGCAAATTAGGAGCACTGCCCTGCAGTGAAACTTGGCTGCCGTCGGCAAAAACAAAGGCTGCTTGACCGTGAAATCTCAGACAATGGGCAGTGGGGAGTTAGTACCCCTGCACTGAACTCCAGGAGGATTTTTATTTGGCCAGAAGGAGGGTGATGTTTCTCTTTCTAATAAAATCTAATAAGGGATCTGTAACGTGCTCTGTGGTCAGAACCTGTATTTGCCATCCAATCCAGAAGCTGCCACAAAGGTTGGGCAGTTTTAAGCATTGGCTCAACATGGGAACGACAGAACAGCATAGGCCTAGGAAGAGCTCTTACACTGCATTTCAGGCACCCCTCATTGGTTAAGCCTAATCTCTTGTACCGGTTTTAGCATCATACTCAGCACTTTCATGGATGGAAACCAAGACTATGGCATTCATGAGCCCGTGTGGCTCCCAGAGCTCGGGAGTGACGTTAGAAGACTAACCCTTTCTGGTTTTGTAGGTTTACAGTTTGTGTTAGAAGAAGATACTGATGGGGTTAAAGGGTTGGCTTGGGGGGGGAGGAGCGGGTCTTTCTGAGAATCTGTCTTTAATGGTGCATCTCAGGAGAGATGGAAAGAGATGGAGATAGACTTCAACAAAGCCAAGACTGAGCACAAAAGGCAGCAAGAGGAACAGAGGCGGCTGAAGAGGGAGCAGCAGCAAGAGGCAGAGGGCACCCGGCGCCAGCTGCGCAGGGACAACCAGAGGTAATATGTAGCAGCTCACTGGGGTGTTGCAGTACAGGTCAGAATGTTGGTAATGTCTGCTCCTTGCTGCTGTCATTCAGTCTCTGACCGTCACACCTCATGCCTTACGCTAATGCTAGTCTCTGTAGAGGGATCTTTAGTATTACCTTCAAGGGCAAATTCCCTTTATTCTCATCCTAAAGTCCTTTTGGCTCCCAAATCCCTGTTCCCTGCCCCTGGCCCCTCAGTCCACTTAAGCTTAGCAGGTCCTTGCCTCTGTGACCCACCTCCTTCCACCTCTTCTGTTGCCTATTGTGGCTCCACCACCAGCACACATATCCACCCACTTGGCCAAGTAAGTCCTACAGCCCCACCTGCACAATCCATTTCCTTGGTTCCTGGTCTTCAGGGCCAAGGACTCACAGCCACACCAGGGCATGTGGTCAAGTCAACAGGTGAGCATAGTTAGCTGACATCAGGCACCAGCCCGCTGGGGGGTTTTGCCACCTCTGTTTAGGACACCCATTTCACCCTTGTAACCTAACAAGGAGTCCTGGAATATTGGCTGAGCACAGGTTGCCAGAGGATCTGCTTTGTGTCTTGCAGACAAAAAGCCAAAAATGGCTTTTTCTTTCTGTGAACTTTGAGAAGTTTTGTTTTGGTAACAGGCAGCGATTGTGTCAGAGAACATTGCAAGGGCTGGAGAAACAGCTGGAGCACCAAGACAGAGCTGTGCAGCACATGGCCCTGCTCCAGGCTGCTGGGGCAGAGAGGAGCAAGAAGGAATCCTCCTTGCTAGAGGAGGAGAAGAGGAAGGCAAGTCAGAGGCTGCAGTTCTTAAAGACACAGCGTTTGCAGAGAGAGGAGGTGCAGGCAGAACGCAACCAAAGGAGCTTTGAGCAAGAGAAAGAAAGGCTGGTAAGGGCAATTGAGGAAATGTTCTTCCTGTTTCCAGAAGTGGCATCATCCAGAGTAGTTGTCTTTCACCTGTTCTGTGTCCAATATAATCATGCCATTTAGGGGTAAATAAATGACCAGTAACAGGTTTTTGACACATGTATAGAGATGAAAGATGGGAAGTAACAGTCTCCGTCTGTACAGTAGGAGGTGACTTCCTGCATGTAAAGAATGAATTTCCATAGATTATATCCATTTCTGACTTCTGCCTGTGGTAAGTGTGGATGAAATTCAGCACGAAAGCTGGCTGTACAGTTGTGTCTCTCTTTCTTTATGCAGGCTTTTCTCAGGAGCAGAAGGCAGTCACGACAGGAAATGTTGGAACAGGAATCACAGGAACTGGACAGGCAACACAATCAGCACCAGGCTGCAAAAGGGAGAGTGTTCCAGAGCAGGGAGCGTTCACGCCTCAAGATGGAAAAAGAAGGCAAAAAGCTCCATGACCTCCAGCAGTACCTCAGAGAACAGAATCTCCTGCTGCTCCGAGCATCACTGCTACTGTAAGGAAGCTGCAGAGTGGGCAGGCAGGTCCTTGGGCAGCTCACAGGCCTGCTCCAGATCTTGCAGGTATGGAATTATGAGTCCTGGCGAGGTCTTTAATCTCTCTTCCATTGCAGCCAGAGTGCCTTGTCCTTGCTCTCTGCCTGCCTGCCTGGATTTACTGTTCTAGCCCACCTCTCCCAAGCCAAGGCACAGGTTATGTCCTGCACATACAGGCCTGCAGGGAAATCAAACGTGGGCCTGAAAAGCTCCTGCTGCTGAATTCTGGGAACTTGCTGCCCTGCTGTGTTTAAGGTCAAGGACCACATGAACTAGGAAGTGTAGTTCCACCCTTGCTCTGTTAGCATGATGTGAAATAGGGGGAAGGAGAGCTGGAAGGAGACAGGCTGGGTGTTAAAAACCCCAAACAACTGCAGCAGTGAAAACGTACGGGCTAAAATACCATGTAAATCACCCACTGCAGCTGCCATTGTTAATGACCAACTCCTGCAAGCGTCCCTGGTGAGTGTCAGAGATCCTTAGGGAAGAAGCCCCCATACGTGTGACACAGTTGTGCTACTTCCTGCCAAACTGCTGCAGGAGACAGGGTGGGGGATCCAGAGACATGAGAGGTGCTTCTGAACACCTGGTAAGACTTTGAACCCTCCAGCTTGGGCTTCAGGTAAGTGTAAATCTGCTACTAGCATAGCATATGTACTGGTTGGAATGTGTATGCTGCTCCTCTGGAGGAGGAATGACACAGAAACCCAAAATGGAAGGAAGGAAGATGTTTTTTGGTGACAAGCAGCTACCCTTTCTAGGCATTGTGATGAGAAAAATGTCTGAAATACCTGTCTTTGGAGACTCACCAAACACAGCAGTGGGCTTGGGTGTCTGTTTTGCTTATGGTTACACTTTTTGGGCTGGCAGTCTCCAAAAGCTGGTAATCTGATGTCAGGATATTCATACATAGGGTGCCTGGTCAGAGTAAGCAGGCATTTTTGTTCACCATGAATAAGTGAGAATGACAGTTAACTGACAGTTAACCAGGGAGCCAGTAGTGCTATAGGAGGAGAGCGTTCCCTGTTCAGGTACCACCTGAGTCCACAAGGCAACTTGATCATGACTCCCATGAGCTTTTAAGTGCATTACTGATTTCCTTAGTGACACACGTGGTGTCAGCCACTCCTGGGGATGAGCTCCTGGCTTCTGCCCTCCCCTGAAAGGAAGCAGGCACAGCAAGAGCCAGTTTTCTGCAACAGGAAGGGAGAGAAGAGGGGGTTTTAATGCACTGTGCTCTCATTGGCAGAGGTGCTGCCTTTCACAAAGGGGAGGAGGAGGTTATGCTTGGCCTTCTTCATATCATCAGAGCTGTATCAAAAGGTATCCCTATATTACACTGAGCTGATGCTAAAATACATACAATATTTGAAGTACCTTGTTTTAAATGATAGCTAGAACCAAACTATTCTGTGTACACTTACAAAGGTGTTACACATTTTCTGGGACGTGGCTCAGCAAAAAGCCTAAGTGTTACAAGAGGTCACTCCTGTTAGAGGATCACAGCTCCACCAATAACTGCCATGTCTGAAAACCAAAAAAATTAAGACAAGTTGCAAAAGGGAGCACCTGTGAAATTCTGCCAAATCTGTTCAATGACCAGCAGTTTCTTAGCAGTACACCTCAGACTGTGTTTCTCCAGAGGTAACTGAGAGGTTGTGCCTTCAGCTTTCTCCAGGAAGCCACTTAACAGTCTCTTATCCAGATGTTTACAAACTACTCAAAAGCCTTAGTAGCAGAAAAGGGTGGTTTAACTTTAGGATCCATAATATGCATGATACATCCTAAGGTTTTTGGGTTTTAAAAAAGAAGAAAACAGATCAACATATATATATATATGTGGAGAAGGCTTTGGCATTTTAAGTTAAGGTCTGAAAAAATTCTAACTTGCTGCATGCATGGAAAGTAAACATGAAGTAGAGTTTTGTGTTTCAGCTATGGAATTTGTTGGTTTAAGCTCAGCTTAACCTCTGGAAAAGCTGGCTGCCACATGTCCAGCAATAACGGGGGCGGCTGTACCCAAGACCTGCCTTTCGGATGGACTGGGCCCAGGGTGGGCACCTCTACCCACCCACACTGGGGCATGGAATGGGGTGCTGGCAGCACACAGGGATTGCCTTTAATGTAAAGTTTAGGGATGGATACTTTAAATTCTGTTCTATGCAAAATCACATGCTAATAAGGACAACAGAGTACCTAGTCATGAATATGCTAGTCCAGCTAGACTTACAGAAACAAGCCTACAACGTAGTATCTTAAGCTCTTCTCCTGCTTTCATCCTTAAGCAGCTGGAAATAGAATACATCATGATTAAAGGAAAATACATGAAATATATTAAGCAGAATCTAAACTGTTTTGTCAGCTTTCATTTCTATATCCTTAATCATTATTTTCTAATCACCACAAACCAGCAGGCTGTCTGCTTACGTGCTCCCTCTCCGTTGCTTGACCATCTGAAGACAGCCCACTGCAGCCACCCTGTGCTGCTGCAAATTCACATACAGTGTATCTGGGAATAGAGTTAGTATTACAGTATTGCTCAGCATTCCTAGACTGTGTTTCTCACTATTTAAATACAGCCAGAAAATAATTTCAATGCTATTAAAAGAATTGGCTGTAAAGCCTGTGTTTGACCTAGTGCTTTTGTGGGCTTTATTTTAAACATTCACAGTTGGTTTTCCATCCATTAGGAAAACACTTGAACTCATTTTGCAAACTACTGGAAACAAAACCCAGCATTTGAATATTAAATAAAGGTTTTGAGTTGACATGGACAAGACTAGGGGAGCAGGAAGGAAGCATAAAGAAACAAAACCAACAAAAAAACCCTCCCAAAACACATCCTACTTTTTGTAAAGGTTAACAAAAAAAAGACAACCTAAGAGAAATATATCCAAAAGTTCTTTTATTATGGAATTAGCTGTTCTGCCTAGGCACATAGTTTCTTTTGCTGTTTATAATACAAGTTCCTTTAGTATTGTGTCAGAATATGGAAGTTTGAAAAATCAGATTGACAGGGCTGTTTTTATCAAACTGACTAAGCACAGACATGTTCCATACCTCAAGACACTTCTACAACAAAACATGAAGTTAAAAGTACAAAAGACCAAAAGGTTTATTGGCTTTTTTTCAGCCTGATTGAGTTGCTTAGGTAGTGATAGAACAGAATTTCTGATGTCACAGTGACAGGTAAGTCAGTAAATTAAATAACCTGATATATTTAAAAACAGATTTCATCAGTCAACATATTTTTAAAGACTTTCAGACAAGACTGCTTTCCTCATCAGGCTGCAGTGATCTTGTGCAGCTGAAATACACAGTATGTCCATTTAAAAACTACTAGAGTACATTAGCTTAGAACTGTGTACTGAGTCAAAACTCTCCAACTGTGCAAAGTCTTCTTGGTTTCTGTAATACACCTTCTAGTCATCCCGTGCCTGGTGCTTGGCTGAAATGACTGAAGGCCACACTAATGGAGAATAACCACTGCACAGTATTTCCCAGACACACATGTGGCTTCTCACTTTGGGCTTCTTTCTCTGTCAGCTCACGGATGGCACAGCAAGAAGGCAGCAGACACCAGAGTCTATTCAAGGACAGAAGCTGCAGTTCTGATGAGCAGTGGTTTAGCTGCCTCTAGGATGTCCAATTCAGGGTCCAGTGAACGACCAAGACCTTCCAGAACCATGATGGCAAAGATGATAGAAGCAAAATTGCTCTCCAGCTTGACCTAGAACCACAAGCAAATGAATGAACTCAGTGGGCATTTCTTTTTTTCCCCTGAGGCCATTCCACAGAGATACCAGCTCTGGCTAAACTGAGAGGGAGGGGGCTAGGGAGAGCATATACTCCATATATGCTCTCTATATATTCTTTCTATAGAAAAACTATACTGCAACTCTATCACTTGGAGTTTCAAAACACACTGAAATCCACTAGCAGGCCCAAAAATAAGACAACAGTTTCAGGGCAAGTGCTCCAAGGGAACCCATGAGTTTATTTTCCACCTTCCAAGAAGGGGAATGGGATTTTGGGTTGGTTTTCCTTCTATACTGAAGTAGCAGGATCTTAGGAGCACTCATCATTGTTAATGTAGTTTCAACCTGCAGTAGTATCATCTCATGTACTTGAACGCAGGCACTTGTGTAAGCAGGGGGCGTGGGGGTGGGGATCCACCTCAGCATGGCCACAAAAGACCCCACAGATCACTAAGGAAAAATTCCTCTGCTCTGAGTGTGAGCAAACCATTCCCCAGCTCCCTGACTGGCACCTGGATTGTTTCAGGGCATACAAGGTCATGGAGTTGGGAGGATTTGGTTTGTAAAGGCCTAAATTGTGTCATCAGAAACTAGCTTAGTGAGGCTTGATGACAAAGACCTTCAAAGAATGTTTAGGGGCCCCTTTGCAGGCTGGGCAGCCCTGTGGCTGACAACCTTCCCATCTCCTCTAGGTGAGGCCACCACAGCTCTGTTGATTTCCAGAGCTGTTTACAACCATGGAAGCTTGCCCTGAAATACTATCCACGACAGGAAGGAATCTGTTCTGTGAGCAAGTCCTCCCTTGTGAGGCCACTAACAAACCAGTAAATCGGCCTGGTGCTGCCATACCACCACGTATCAAGACAGAGGTCCAGGGAAGAAAGTGTGCAGTGATATATTAGATTTCATTTCCTGCTTCTAAGGTACTATAAAAAATAGGAAAAACTATGTGTGATAGCAACATTCCTGTTAGTAAATAACATCAGCCATTAAATGCAGTATTAAGATAGAACCTGTATCAAGACTTGAGCAACAACATGCCTGCAACACCTGGATGTGTCCCTGCAGTCCCCCTCCTAGCAGTTTCTTTCAGATGTCACAGTCCCCCACAGTCCTAACAGCTCTCCCTCCTCAAATGAGCTTCCAGCTATTGAAGACAGGCAGTGACAGGACCTCACCTTATGGGTCATCAATAGTTTAAAGACGTTCGAGAGGAGATTCGCCACCTGAAGCTGGAATACAAAAGTGAACAACTGATCAAAAAACCTGTGGTCAAGATGACTGAGTCGTGTGAGTGACAGGCAGGATTCTTTTAACTGCTTGTTATCATTTGCTTCTGGTGGTGATGGGACAAAATTATTTGGCTTGCAACAGCCAACATCATGGTATGAAGCCCCCAAACCAGGGTAAAGAGTTCAGCTGTGACCCAGCCCACCGAGACGGAGAATGCCTCAGCTCACAGCAGCACAGCACGCGCACGGCTTTGCTCCATACCACCACACCACGCCCTCTGAAGCGCCTGGGCTGGCCTTCGCTAACAGGATGCAAGTTACAGTATCAGGCTCAGCAACTCCTCACAGGGGACTGCAGATGT
>VZTU01028656.1:0-13713 GCA_013400835.1 Zapornia atra | reverse complement strand
GGAAAGAGGAGAGAGAAAGGACAAAGGACAGAAGAAAGAAGAAAAGAAAGGATAATGTCAACAAAAACAATGGACTGTGTCTTTCACTGTTGTGAATCATACATATGCTTTTATTAACAAGTATAGACTAATTTCTGGTCCTATTTACTATTATGTGATTCCAAAATTCTTACAATGGGTTAAGATCAGAATCATGTGGGAACAGTGACCAACATGTCCTTTCATACACTTAGACTTTTTCTTGTTTGGTCTGCTTTGTTGGTTGAGGTTAGGAGTGATATTCTAACTTGTATTTATTATGTACTAAATAGTAAAGCTAAATTTAGATGAGGTTTCTGAAATTGTCACTGTTACTGGGCAATTCACGCAACTGTCTTCTGGCATTGTACCCTTTCAGTGTCAGGGTACAGCAATCTGATTTCTCTTACACTGCACGAAGTAAGTATGGGCCTGGTACAGAACATCAGCACAGGCCACACAGGAAGGAACACAAGTAATGTAAAGCTTGTTGTATTTTGAAAAGAGTTATAACAAGAAAAGAAACAAAATAGAATATACAAAACCCTTCCTGTTCTACATGCTATTTTTTCCCCCTAATTTTTATTATTTCTTTGTATTTCTGTGCTGAAGAAACAGAATATATAACTGGTAGCTGGATGGTGAGCTTCTTTCCAACAGAACTTCAGTCTGTTTTAAGACTCATGAGAAGAATCCTCCAGCAGCACCTATTTTCTTCCATAGATCATAGAGATAGTCTATATATTTTCTTAGAACTATTCATGTCTTACAGCAGATGACATGAACCCCACTTCATGTAGCTACAAAGTTGCCCACTCATGTTTTGACCAATGTACTTTTAAAAGTAGAGGAAATATATTTTCTATTTCACAAAAAAAATTGCAATATTTCTATAGTTTTCACTCTTTAACTGGATAATAGTAATAGAAAACACGTGAAATTTATTCGGGAATGAGACTGAAATAAAATATTTTTTCTTTGAAACCTGCTTTTTCAAAGAAAGTGAAGTGTTTCATTGTGATGTTTATGTTAGATCAAATATACTATAGACAGCTTTTAAATGATACAAAAAAGGTTGTACTTAAATGGAAACATCTGAACATTCTGTTCCATGACCAGATCAACAGAACAATCTTCTCAGATTTCTTCATAATGAAATTACAGTTCATAGATTTTCACACTGGTGTGCAGTTTTAACAATCATTTTCAGAAAGAGAAGATGAGGAAAGAAGGAAGGAAGGAAGGAAGGAAGGAAGGAAGGAAGGAAGGGAAAAGTTTGGAAGAGGACATCCTGATAGCTTTATTTATATATCTCTGTATTTTAGTAACAGAAAATAGCAACACCACAGAATAGCTAATCAGTTCACTTGGGTTCCCTCTAGACACTTATCTACTATAGTTTTTCCACACAAAGATTTAATTCACTGCATGTAAAACATACATTTTATTCAAGGATCTTTTACTTACATACAAACATTTATTCTCAAAACAGCTAAAGAGGACAGCTTAATTTATTATATATATTTTTCCTGTTCACATGTTAATCTGTAGACATTTTAAACAATGTGCAAAAATGAAAAGATTTTGACACAGAATCCAGATTGAGGTATTGCCACATTAGATACCATTAGGCACCTCTCCTTTTTTAAGAAAGAAAAAAAGAAAAGAATATTCATCTTTTGTGTGTGGACAAATGTTACAGCTCAGCCATGTACTGTATGAACGGAGAGGTTGCTCTATCATCTTGAAGGGATCAAAGAAATATGAGGAAAAAAAATAGTGGAACATCCCACTTTTTCTTCTCCTGCATAAATAATGCAACCCAAGGACAATTAGCATTTGGAGAGGGGTTCTGTGTCTTATCAAGCACCACTTCAGAAGCCAAACAATATAGACAAGTCCCTGTTACAATGGAAAACACAGTGGGACAAAGGAAAATATTTCGCTTCACTAGGTAGAATCCTTTATTTAAAGGCCAGCAACAAAAGAGACAATGATCTTTGCTCCTGGACACCTACTAGCCATTAATGGGAAAGTTCCTCTGAAAACATACACATACACTTACAACTTGAGCTCTAATGAGGGCTTTGCTGTTTGATGACGACACATCTGGCATGCTTTCAGAACTCTGCAGTCCCAATTATAAAGCTGTCAAGCAGGAAAACCCATTACGGATCTGAGCTGCCAGACCTTCGAAATGAGGTTGAAAAAAAAAAAAAGAAAAAAAAAAAAGAAGACGCAAAGAAAAAGGGTTAAAGATGAAGAAAAAGAGGAAAAAAAGAAAGTAAAGCTTGATTTGGGGGAAAAAAAGAAAAAAGAAAAGGTAAAAAGCCTTTAAAGAAAAGTTGTTCCTAGAGCCCCCTATAATGTGACAGAGCTAATTTGTGCCTTCAAAGATCTAAAGAGCCTGCGAGCTGCAGGTGGCAAAGAGGTTACTTCTGGCATGGACTGTGGGCATCAGATAACATAACACAGAAAACTTCTGTCCCCTATGGAAAAGTTAATGAGATCAACTCTTTTAGGATTCCCTAAAAAAGAGTTCCTTCAACCTCACCCCATCAACATCTCATTCTTGCAGCCAAACAAAAAGTGTCTGGTTGAGTTTAATTGGCCAACCAATGCTTTGATAGCTGGGGTTTTTTCCTTGCCCTTGGGGTTACTTAGTGTGGCAGAATATAGGCCAACTTGTTGAAACATGAAGGTCCTTTTTTTTTTTTTTTTGTTTTGGAGGGTGTATGTAATTTTTAATTGCTATTGCAAAACTAGGTTTGCTACTAAATTGCCATTAATAGTAAACCTTTTAAATCTGTCAGCTTTCTCAGTGTCAAGTCATGTCATCCATCCCTAGTGAGGGCCAAAGATTCCCCAAGGCAGGTCTAAGCAAATTATACATAGAATGAGAAGCTGTAGATCTGTTTTACAATATAGTATGATCTCATTTATGTGTGTATTAAAGTGGGTAGATTCAGATCAGATATTAGGAATAAATTCTTCCTTGTAAGGGTGGTGAGGCACTGGAACAGGTTGCCCAGAGAGAGAAGCTGTGGAAGACCCCTTCCTGGCAGTGTTGAAGGCCAGGTTGGGTGGGGCTTTGGGAAAACTGCTTTAGTGGGGTGTGTCCCTGCCCATGGGAGGGTGTGGAAACTAGACAGTCTTTAAGGTCCCTTCCAAACCAGTCTGATTCTACATAAAAGACACAGCTTTATCGTAGTAGGACTCAAGTATTACAATGTGTTAAATATGCAAGCTATTGAGTCAAAACAACAGGATGACTGCATTGTGTGGAACTATGCCAAATTACCCCTTTTGTAGTACATGCATCAAGCAGTAGTCTCTGCACAGAAAGGCTGTACAAAGTAACTATTCACCAGATTTATTCCATATTCTGGAGGCCACAATAGCAGTCTGTCACAGAGCAACAAAAGATCAGACATAGAAAGTTAGAAGGGGTCTACATAACCTTAAATATTGGTCTCATAGAACTGCTGTCTTAGTAGCATCATTTAGTACACTGACTACTGGGAAAGTTGGTCTTCCCACTACTACTTTGTGTCTAAAGCTTGATCTCAGAGCATATAAATTCACTAAACAGATCTGAACTCAGGATATGCATGAAAAGGGTGGGTTATTGGACACTTGGTCCTGACTGCAGCTTTTCTGTTCCGCCACGAGCTTGCTTTGAGAGAACAAAACATTTCTGTGAACTGTAGACCTTGGCCTCAGTTCATACCTGTGTATGTAAAACCAAAAGTCTGGGTTAGAACTGAGCATTTCCCAGCAGAGGACTGTAGTTATATTTGTGTGAATCTCAGGAACTGAATAAATTTCTCTGACTTACGAGCCTCATGATGATATGACAATCTTTCTTGTTCAAGTGGCTACTTCAGGTGAAATGCTCAGCTGTCTAGATTGTCTGTAAGTCTTCTCACAAACTTTGCTTTTTCTGTGACCTTCAGGAGTCATTCCCCTCCCTGTTCTGTACATCCGCCAGACAGAGAGGATTGTTTTGCCCCTTTACGTACCTCTATCATAATATATACAAGCCATTCACCCCTCTGTCAATGGAGCTAAAGGAAATCACACCTCAGTGTGGGAGGCCTGGGAGTTTAATCTCTCCTCTTTTTCACCTCTTAGGATAATGTGAAAACATTTTCCTTCAGAAAACATGTTTATGCAGCATCAGCATCAAAAAGCCATTTTCTTGTTTTCCCTAATGACTTTATCAGACACACAGCAACACAATGAAAGATGTTGTTGTTATTCCTTTTCCTTTCCTTGATCTTTATGTTTTCATGGAACATCATTAGTGAGGATAATAGTTGTGCCAGCATATATTGAACACATGGGCCTGACACTCTCATTCTAATGTACCACCAAGAAGATTTTTTTTTTCTTTTCTCTTTTTAAGCTCCCCATTGTTCAACAAAAGGCCTTTCAGAAGCAAAAAACCTGGGTTACTCTTCTGCCACCTTGTAGAGGGGAGAATGTAAGAGACTTTTCCTTCACATTTCTATGTACTTGGATTGGTATTTGCATAGGTTGCTAGCATCTGAAATATAAGTCTTGAACTCAGTTTCTTGCTCTTTCATCAACCTGATCAATGAATTTCTTGCTTCCTGAAGAAGGTGAGAACTTTATCTACATCACCTATTCAGACTACCGGCATGACTACTTATGAGCTCCCTCCAAGTGCTGGTAGAAACCTCTACTATAAAATTATGTAAACAGTCAATGAACAAAAAAACAGATAATAGGAAACCCACCTTAAATTCCACTAACTTTCGTCTCATTTTCTGTCCTGATTAACCTGCTTAATTTAGGGGTTTAGGGTTTTTTTTTATTTTATTAGCAAAGCTTTTTTCACTCAGGAGTGGTGATTACAGTATGTCAAGCTAAGTCCTACGTTTCCTAAAGTAACAAAATCCATAAGTAGGTACACTTTGCAGAGAGGTGTCACTGCCTTTCCTACGCTACCTAGCAGCTGCTGAAGAAAGCAGCACTTTAGTCTCTCTGAACAGTCATTTTTCAGGGAATTATATACCAGTTTTGGCCTTCTGCATCTCCATTTCTCTGTGACATGTTAGCAAGGAATGCCTACAGGAAAATCAATATCTAAAGAAGACAACGGAGCTCAGCTGTGAGGCAGAGACAGCCCATGTCCTCAAGAGTTTAGAGACCCGTTAGACAGTGGAGACAGAGAGTAAATAAGGACATAATGTTACACAGAGAGCAGACTAAGGAAGAAGGAGAACTCACTTGCCTGACTCCCAGCGCAACACTTCTTTTGTATATACCACTTAGGGGACGTCTTGAGAGAATAAACTTCCATTAGTTTGTATTCAAAAGCTGTGTAACTTAAACTTTGTGTGAAAGAGTCCAAATAGGCAAGCTTTACTTTTCAGGCCTTGCTAGTGTGCAGCCTGTGTTATGTTGAGGCCCAGCAGAGTGAGTTTATTCCTTTTTGGGTTGCCACACAGAGAGGAAGCAGATACAAGCCCCTGACATCAACCATTGTATCATCTTCCCAGTCATGGGCTCTCTCTGACCTCAGAGGGCACCCACTCAGCCATACTCTTTGGCTGTATGCTGGTGAGCATGTATGTATGAAATGGGAATGGCTGACTGTCACTTGAGCTTGCTGCAGTGGCTCTCTGTTTTCTTAACTTTACAGGCTAATTTGCAGAGAATTATGTATTTTTGGGGTGCTATTTGCTCTAAGGAAAAGGCTAGAAATGCACATTATTTTTTTTTTGAACACTTTCTTGGCTGGCCTCTTAAGAAGAGACTCCTGCAAGTCTTCCCCTCAGCAGTGAGCCCTTCCCTCTGTATATCACTGGAGTCCCCTGTTCACAGTTCATCTAGAAGAGAGTGAACTGCTCAGCCTCACTTCATAGCTCTCAGGTCCCAGCTGAGATCTATTCATGAGATGCTCCACAGTACAAATCAAAGGACCCTTAGGGCACTGTATAAATTCATAACAAGGAATAATCCATTCTCAGCGTTGCATGCAACAGTACTTTTAAAAAAAGGAAACAGTATAGAAAACCCTGGGGGAAGGCAGAACCACAGGGGGATCACAAAATGGTGTTACAGAAACACCAAATCCTTCTACTGCTCTCACTCTACCCTGTACACTCAGCAGTGCAGGCAGGAGCTGGGAAGTCCCCTTCCCCAATGGGAGGAACTGCAATGCAGTGGGTGAGATCCATGGATGTGGGAGTGAGCTTGTTCTAGGTTTGCTTTAGAGATAATGATGACATTTGAGAGTCCAGCCCTGATATGGACCACATTCCAGATGTTTCTCTCCCTCTTTGTTACGTTTGGGGTGAAAAAGATTAGCTAATCATCTAAAGAACATTGAAGTCTGAAAGGGCATTATGCCCAGGGGCATTACCCAAATTTAAAAAGAAAAAATTATGATAACCCTCAAATTATGCCACAGTTTATCAGTCTCTGGAGTAGACCCTAATCCTTCTTTTTTTTTTTTTTTTTTTTCATGGCAACTCTTTGCCTCCTTCTGCCTTCTCTTCTGTGTTGTAGCAGAGAAATAATAAAATCCAGTAATGTAACTGGGTCTTGAGACATACCAAGGTAGCTGGACAGTCACCTTGTGTAAAAGAATCCTGAACAGTTTTAACTCAGGTAGATCTAGGTTTGTGCCTTATACAGACACCTGTCTCAGATATTTGGAACAATGTTTGCTGAGGAAGGATTAAGAAATGCTGTGTCTTCTACTGTGCGGGACTCATTAAACAATCCTCCTATGCTGAATTAACAGGACTATCGTAGTGGCTCTTCTAACCAGCTTCTGCAGCCAAAAGACTTTTGTGATAGCTCACACACCAGTGAACCTGAGATAGAAAACATCCAATTCCTTGTTCTTTCACTAATACTTGGTGCAACACTTTCAGTGTGTCCATTATTAATGTGTTACATCTCTGACCTTAGCAGGTAGAAAAACTGGTCATGAACTAAGTCTCTGTACCACAAAGTGTTAGTCAGATTTTCAAAATATAGATAGTTTTGTGTCTCTGTGTGCTTAAAATGTCTCACAGGTTGGATTTATTAAGCAGTCTGTAACCAAACTTGCTCGACTGTCTTTAACCTGGACTGAATTTTGGCAGTTTAACAACAGCATTAGTTCATGAGATTCCCAAGAGTTTAGAAATTTATATAGGAATTTAAGCTCTAAAAATTATTTTCTTTGTGGGAAATCCACTGTGAGGGGTAAGGAGTAAGCAAGCAGCTGCATGATGCTTGCTTACTACTGATGGCACTGGCTGGGGTGAAACTAGAACAGCCTTACTATTATTTATTGGTTTAGTTCTGACAGAAGATGGTGGGGGGGGTGTGAAGATGAAAAGTTGGCTTAACACACTTGAACCGCTAAAAAATCTCAAAAGTAATTTGGAATTGATATTGGAATGCCAGGCAGTAATCTTCAGATTAGTATGAGATTGAATGAAAAACCAAACAAAAACCAAACCCAAAAGAAACCCAGCTTTTTTTACTTGCTTAAAAAGAGAAATTTGAAGAGGTTTTGCTTTTTGCACAATCATTTAAGCTAATAATAAAAACATTAAAAAATGTTGCCCAGATTCCATGAGTTGCATTTCCTCAAGAACTAAAAAAAGTGAGAACTTGAAACAGCAATGGGAAACAGGCTTCATTACCACTCCAAAAGCTGCTGTAGCTCCTAGGAGATAAAGAGCTTTAGGTATAAGCAAACAGGTTATAGGGGGTGCTGGCAAAATAGTTAGGGGAATCGGCAAAATAGTTATGGGAATCAGCACTGAAGACCTCATCAAAAGTCCACTGAAGTCAATGGATAACCGGCTATTAACTTCAGTGGGCTTCGAATTAGTCTTTGAGTTCAAATGCTTTGACAGGGCTGCAGGGAAAGGATGAAAAAGAGCATAATAATAAAGAATAAAGCAGTATTGGGGTGAATGACGTAGACTCCAATAACAAGAAATAGCAAGGAAGTTAGGCTGTAGCGGGCAGCAGGGCTGTGAAGTGACTGCAGAGCTCTCTGTGTGTGTGTGTGTGAATCCACACAACATCCATTTACACCATCTCTCAGACATCACTACTGTGAACAGTAAATTCACTCAGCTTTTTTTTTTTTATATATATATATTAATTTATTTTTAGGAAAAGAAAAGCATGCTGTTGAATATTGGTGGCTCCGGGATGCTGAGTGGGAAGGTAATGATTTATAATACATTATAGGAGTGGGCATGATAAAAGTCTGCAAAAAAATTCTATTGCTCTGCAGCCTCTGGTCTCTGCATAACTTAAGCAACAAGGTGCCTCTTGCAGACTGCATGGTTTTAACCTGAAGCTATTAGCAGCATTTGAGATAACATATTGTTTAATCCTTCTAACTTCAACATGAATCATTCAGAGGAATGAGGGGAGGAGGGGAAAGGCTGAGGGGAGGGAAAGAGAAGGACTCTCGTAAGAATTATTAGAAGTGTAAGCTGCAGGATCTGATGATAAGACAGAAAGAGCTGCTGAGCCATCTGTGTAGAGAAGGTAGGATGCTACGTGACAGCTCTTGGGGATCTGTGAGCACACCTGCCAGGCTGGGCAATGAGGAGTGTACAGTGGCTTGCCCCTGGGCTTTGCTCTCTGTCAAGGGGTGTTTGAATTGGTGCTTGATGATGTCTCTTTTGAAGCCATTTATTTTCCTTCAGCAATGACCACTGTTGATGTCATTGGAGCACTGGAGTCTTTTCCCCATGGTGGGTCCATCTCCATGGTGAATCTCTCATTACTGCCAGTCGGGGCAACATCTGAGCAGAGCACGCATCTCACCTCTCATACCCTCCTCTGGGATTAGACAGCCTTAGGGGCCTTGCAGTGATTTTTCAGGACTGAACTGAGACCTCAGAGATCACAGCCAGGTAAACTCTTGGGGTTGATTACGTACATGAAATACCCACAGGCTTCCCTAAAGCACTCTAGGGCCAAATATAAAGGTCAAAACTGTATGTCCAGCACCCTGGGAAGCTTTCTGTGCTAGAAGCATTGTCTCTCTCTGCCTTCTCTTGTGCTCACTTTCACAGCCTCTTGGCATATTTCTTCTTGTTTCAGGAGCACTATAGATTGCAAGTCTTAGTATTGTTTTTACCTACAGGAAAGCCTCCATTTTACATATTCCTAAGCTGTCAAATACTCTAGATTCAGGGCTTTGACACAATCCAGCTGTTATAATGCAAAGAACAGCTTGTTTTGCTGAGCCTGAAGGTTATTTTTTGGCCAAAACATTAGTTTTAATACATCAATACATTTAATGAGATTTGTATCTGTGTCCAAAATTCACCCATGGTGGCCTTTCAGCCTTTTAGTCAGGTATTTGCAACCTTGCACTCTTGACTATTTGTTTAAAATTCAAACTTGTAAAGACATTTTCTGCTTATTACTGTGGCATGAATTAAATAATCCCCTGGAGTTTACTTGTATATAACCAAGAAAATGGGCTTTTTTTTCTTTATTATAGACAGGAGAAACAATCAACAGCTACTTGGCTATCAGATGTACTCTATCTGTTCTTGGTCCTATTTGTGGCTTCGGAATGGAAAAAAAAAGACTAGCAGTTTTGTTCATGCTGTATCAAGGTGATTTTACTCAACTGATTCATTGATCTTATATTGTAGTGCAGAGAAATCCTTAAAACTAAGAGATCTCTATTTTATAAGTTACTTAGATGCAGATAAAACCTGCATATGAGATGGTTTTGTTCTTTTTGTAACACTTAAAACTAGGTGTCTGAATACTGTGCTTAACTGCAACGTATACCCTTTTAGACTGAGAAGAATATTACCTTGGGTAGCCAGTCTCATGGAGATCTATTTTTTTCCGGTTTCCCATCTTCCTTTCTGTCATTGTTTCTCCTTCCATTTCTGTAATTATATTTTCAAGGGGGGAAAAAATAAAAAGAGAGGACATCATAATTTGGAACACAGGCTCATTTTAGCTCCATTATGATTGTTATTATTACTACTAGTAGTATTACTTAGCTTTTTATAGCTTTTTTCTTGTATATTTCTTAGAGAACTTCATAAACCAAGGAAATGTTCTTATCCTGGCTTTTCTGAGGCACTGAAACAGACAGAAAAATAAAGTCATTTGCTACCAGTAAAAACAGAGGTTAGTGATGTGGCTGGAAATAAACCATAGGTCAAGTGAGGAATGGTTCAATGGTTAGCATGGTAGAGAAGCAGTTTTTAAGGTAAGTTTGTCAAATGTCTGGAAAACTGCTGTGTTTTATATAGGAATTGTTCTTTAAGCCAGAAATCTCTGTTTCTGATGAGAAGAAAGAGCATGGGGCAATGGGTGAAGGGGAAGCGTCACATTAACAGGCAGGAAGAAAAAAGACTCTGGACTGAAGAAAAAGACAAAAGTGGTTGGGGAAATTACATCAAATACAAACAAGAAAATTCTGACAAGCTTAATTCTATCTGATATTACCTCTTATTAGAAAGGGGAAGTTGGTCCTATTTTTTCTGAGGATGGGGAAAAAATATTCACAGGTGACTTGAGACCCGTTATAGACACATAAATATTCTTTTTAATTAGGCTGAAACCAGGATTTTCTCTAAGCATATTTCAATCCCTGAATCACTGGTTCCTTTTTTCAATCCCAGATATATTTAACAAAAACTAAAAAGGGGGAAAAAAAAAAGAAAAAGACAAACCTCTACACACTGCCAACTCCATTGGTATCAGTCACAAATGCTTACAAGGATTACAGCACGGTAATGAGCTTTTGTACTAATGGTACATCTTTTAATAACTGCTATCTGCACTTCCAGTTGTAAGTGATAAGTGAGGCTATATTGTTAATGACAAAATGCCTCACCTTTCCCCTCCCCTTACCCTGATACTTCATCTTTCTCTGAATTTCTCAGCTGAAGGTTGTAGAGGAATTAGAGTTAATTTGGAAGCTATTGCCTGAGACCTGATGCTGTTGTATGTGGCTGTTGTGTCCCAGCTGATCACAGGACTGAGCACTGTCTCTCTCCGGGCTGTGGCATTGGCAACTCACTCTGGAACATGGTGAGGATGCCCAAATGAAAAACAGTGAATTTTTTCCTTTCATGGCAGCAGCTGATAACAGCAGGGAAGAAAAAACCGTTATAATAATAATCATCATCATCATCATCACCGTCATCATCATCTTGTTTCAGAGGCAAAGAGAGATGTGAAGGATCAGAGAGTGGGCTCTAGGCAAAATGTCTTCAGCTTTCTGCTCTGCCTTCCTGTGTGTGTGATGTTGACCAAGACATTTATTTTTTCAGTGCCCCCTCTAAAGCAAGGCTAACAGCATTTCCCCATCTCACATGAAGGATCGGAAGAGAAAGGGTATGGGGATACAATCATTCAGTGAATGTCAGGTCATTACTTACTGTGATCGAGACATAATGTTGTGAAACTTTGCTGCTCTGAAGCTTTTTAAGAAGAGATTAGACAGTGTCAGCACCAGACTACATTTCTCGTCCTCCCTTGGGTGCAGCTAGATATGTCCTGTGCTGCTGTAGCTACAGCTACATCTTTGTTTAAGCTTTAACTACTCCTTTTAGCACTCCCTTTTTGGTTGTTGTTTTGTTTTCTGAAAGGGGAGAGATTTAATTTCCATGGAGCTTCACAGAGGAGCAGAGAAAGAGGCATTTCACATTACAGGCTTGCTTGGTCTTTGTTCATCTGGAGGTATCCCTCTTTGACAGCACAGTCAGTTTTGAGACAGGCTCTCCATGGTCTCATTCTGCAGCTGTATCCACCCCTCCTAGCACAATTCTTTACTCCTACTGAGTACAGGAAAGTTTCTATACAAGGCTTGGAAGTCAGAGAGATACTGAAGTGTTATCTGGGAACCTTGGTGAGAAATGTTCTCTAAGCTGCGGCTCTGATATGGCTCAACATAGTCACAGAGAACTTGGTCCACAGAATGGCAAATTGCATGAGTGTCAAAGGCTGGAATAGATTAATTTAAACAATTTTTTGATCAAAACCAAAAATATTAACGTGAATAAGAAAGTCTTTGGATTCTACAGAATTTGTAACAATAAACAAATGAATAAAACCTTCTGGAAAGTAATTTTCATGGGTATTGCATGGAGGTGCCACCCATATTTGTACCAGTTGAGTACATCTGGTCACCATGCTTTATAAATGAAGAAAAAGAGAGCCTTAATAACCTTCCTTTTTTAAGTAATATATAGAGCTGGCCAGAAAATGGAATATTCAGAAATATTCCAAATCTCAAGCACTTCTTTTTTTTCCTTTTTAGTTTAAATTTAGAACAAAATGTAGTCTGGAATTTCATGCAAAAGAGAATACTTGCAGAGGGAAATGTCAGAAGCACAGTAAGCACAGCTATCACTACCACCTGGAACTGTTTAGAAAAATTTCCACAGAGAATTTTATCAAAATTAGTACATTCCAGAAACATTTTGGTTTTTCTTAAGTGGCATTTTCAATCAGAAAAAGAGATATATAAAAATAGTTTGAGCACTTGTATGGTTTATTATTTTTTTCAGTAAAACCATTTGCTTGGATTTTTAAAACCAGAGATAGAAGAAAATCACTAGACAATGTAAGTGCGGATAATAATCCTACCCTGGGAGAGAAATGGAATATTTTAATAATGTGAGGTCCTTATGATCTTTGCCTGCTAAGATTATATGGTAATAATATTTTTTGAGGCAGAAACAAGTTTGAAGTCTTTACTATACAAAATGTCATGAAGTAGAAACAATGGCATATGATATCAATGAAATACCATTTAGGAATGCCCCGTGACAAACATCCATAAACATACTTGCTTCAAATATATAAAAACATTTTGTTTACTTATATAAAATATATAGATGCATAAACGGATATATATTATCTCTCTCTATAAATATATATATATTTTATACATGGGCATTTAGGTATTTCATATGAAATAAGTTATTTTCTTCATGCAACTATATTTCAAAATGTTAAAATTAAGTGTTTATTCAAATGTTAGAACAGAATACATATTGCTTGAAGTTTTTCCTAACATACTTCAAGGAAAATGTCCAGCTGTATTTCAGACTCATGTACACATACATGCACATGCATATACACACACACAAACACAGAATATTTCTACTGAAATAATGGTTCTGATGGGGATCAATTTTAAATATTTTTTTCTGATCAGATCCACTGAAGAGCTAGAGGGTGAGAAATGTTGCATGAGTAGACAATAAGCATGCAGTGCTGTTTCTCCAGGATATTCCCCAAGGATTTCTTGTTTCAGGTGGTTCCTGGTCCAAAGGCATAATAATTCTCAATGAATTTTTATCTCTTTCCATCTCTTCTTTAAACTCATAAGAAATTTATCATACACAAGATCCTGTGGCAAGGAGTTCCAAGAAGTACTTCCTTTTTGTTCATTTGCATGTTGGCATCTTCTAGTTTCATTTCATGTCTTAGTTCATGTTTTGAAAAATGCAATGAAAAATGTTTTCATAGACCTTTATCATGTCATCTCTCAGTCATCTCTATTTTAGTCTTTGTCGTTTCATACATGGATGCTATTTTATACCTGTGATCTTTCTAGTTGCCTTTTTTCTAAATCTCCAGTTCTCTCACTTCCTTTGAGAGGTAACAAAAAGTAGAACTGCACACAGCATTGTGTGCAGGGGCACTCTAGAC
>VZTU01028641.1:854-11942 GCA_013400835.1 Zapornia atra | reverse complement strand
GGGGGGGGGGTGTGTGGTGTTGGGGGTGTGTGTGGTCAAGAGGTTTTATAGGCAAAACAACAGTCAGAAATAGCATAGCTATGCTTCCCCACTTAGAAGACCACAGCAGTTGGTACAGTGTGATGGCAGAACAGCATCAGTTGCAGTTTATGCTTACTCAGTTCTGGAGTCTCCAGAGGTCAAATTCTGAAAATTAGAATATTGTAATAAGTGTCACAGCTAGAAAAACTTAATGCTTTTTTTTTTAAAGACTCTTCTACCCGTTCCAAATTAATAAACCTTACATTTCCCCACTTTTAATATTTTTTCAAAAAGGAATATGGAGGTAAATTACATGTGTAGTCTTTCAACATGCCCTTTCTTCCTTTCTCCATGTATGTTGGGAAGACCAGCTGAGGACCAGCTGAATAGAACTGTGTTACTCTTTTTAGTTTAATTTGCTCTTGCCAAGTCCAAGATTTGCAAACATCTGGATTTGCAAGAATTTAGTGCTCATCAGGATTATCTCAAAAGTGAAATTGTTCTTATATGGTCTCATCAGTCACCCTTCTAACAGCAGAATGCTCTTACCCTACATTTCATTTTTTCCACCTTCAGTTTAACACTTGTAAAATTACATTATAAATACATATGATACAGTTACTTAAAAGATACTTTTTGGTAGAAGTTTATGCAGCTTTCCAGTGTAGGTATAATTAATCAGAATATAGTTCATATAAAAGGACTTCTAAAGTCCTTGTTCAACACAGAGCAACAAATCAACTTTTAGCAAAGGTGAGATTTAAGCAAAATACAGTTTAGGAAACGTCTCTCTTGTGCCTTGGGATCTTCTTTAGCAATGCACCTTGTGTGGCAGAGACTTCCTCTGCTTGCAGCCAAACATGGTAAACTATGCAACACTGCTTTCTTCACTCAAGCTGAACATTTATTGCAGCAGACCAGACAAAAATTATAGGTCCTCAAGGCTCGATAAAGAACTGTTCAGATACAGGTTATCTTTGCTAGTTAACTCTCAAACCAGCCATCCACTTGGAAAGCCAGAAGTGGCAACAATGAGGCATAGTCCTTGATTTTGCTAAACTTAGCCACTTTCTGCAGTGGGATAAGAGGTGTTTATGTTGGAAATCAGATACCCAGAGTGACCCCTGGCTGGGAAGATTTCTAGGGGTTTTTTTACATTGACTTAACAGCAGTTGCCTTTGTTGTGATCATGACATTTATCTTTCCAAGCTACCATTACACATGCTGAGACCCTGCTTTCCAGGAAGCAGCTAAACATCTGCCTGCTGACAGGAAGTAGTGAATAAATTCCTTCTTTTCTTTGCTTGCAGGCACAGATTTGTTTTACCTATTAAACTGTCTTTATCTCAATCCACATGTCTTCCCGTCTTTCTTCTATTTTCTCCTTGTCAAGACAGGGGAGTGAGCAAGAGTCTGAGTGTTCAGACGTTGGCTGCAGTCAACCCACAAGAGTAGATCATATTTTGATACAGAAACCCAGCGATGTGTACTTAATGTAGTATGACTCATTAGAAAAGGACTCAGGACATAATTGTTTTCAAAATTTTTTCTATCTTTTTAAAAATATCTGCTGGACATTAAAAGTTTTATTGTTCCACGTATCTCAATGAAACCTATTTTAGATATTCAAAGTTATGATCTTTTTAACATGTCTACTTAAGGAAAAGATTCAAGTATATCTGTCTGTGACCAGACTGCAAGATGCCAGAGGATAAAAACTAGTTGTTCCAACAAAAAATTATGAACCCAAAAGCTATAGACCCTTATATTCTAGGACACAAAAACTCTAACCTGCATATTTGCCCCTCTTGAACTGACAGCTTTTGTGATTTTCAAGGGGATTCTCTAAGGTGTGGTACACCTATATCACTCACCCTGTGCCATGAGCATATCTCCTGGTGCCTCTGCAGCAGCTGACATTACAGTTCTCTGTCACTGTCCCAGTTCTCACCGGACTAAGCCATACTATATAAATTACAAAGTCTTTCCCCCCTGAAGTATTGTTCCCCACCTGGAGTATTGTGTCCAGTTCTGGGCTCCCTGGTATAAAAAAGACAGGGATCTCCTGGAGAGAGTCCAGAGAAGGGCTACAAAGATGATTAAAGGACCGGAGCATCTCCCCTACGAGGACAGGCTGAAAGAACTGGGGCTGTTCAGCCTTGAGAAAAGAAGACTGAGAGGTGATCTTATTAATGTTTATAAATATCTCAAGTGTGAGACACAAGGGGAAAATTGGCCAGCCTCTTTTCAGTGGTCTGTGGAGACAGGTCAAGGGGCAATGGCTTCAAGTTGGAGCATAGGACGTTCCAATATGCAGAAGAACTTTTACCCAGTGAGAGTGACAGAGCCCTGGGACAGGCTGCCCAGGGAGGTTGTGGAATCTCCTTCTCTGGAGATATTCTAGCCCTGTCTGGATACCTACCTGTGTGATATGTCCTAGGGAACCTACTTTGACAGGGGGGTTGGACCCTATGATCTGAGATTCCCTCCAACCCCTAAGATTCTGTGGTTCTGTGATTCCTCTGAAAAGCTAAGAACTGAACAGAACATGGATCCTGGTCCAGGTTTCATCCCAGAGGTAGCTGGTGTGAATTGAGCTTTTAAGTGCCTCAGTGTAGAGGACGTGTTACTGTCTGTTACTGCTGAAACTACCTTGTGGAAATGTAGAGAGCAGACTATCTCCCATGCTTGTGTTGCAGCCTATTTTACTGATTTTTTAAAATTCAAATTTGCTGAGATAACCTAGCTTGATGGGACTGCCCTGATTTATAGCAATCCTTAGAATCATTGAATCATAGAACGGCATAGGTTTGAAGGGACACCAAGGATCATAGAGCTCCAACCCCTCTGCCACAGACAGGACCACCAACCTCCAGGCCTGGAGCTACACAAGGTTGCCCAGGGCCCCATCCAACCTGGCCTTGAACACCTGCAGGGACGAGGCATCCACTACTTCTCTGGGCAGCCTGTTCCAGCCCCTCACCACTCTCTCTATTAAAAATTTCCCCCTAATATCTAATTTAACCCTCCCCTCCTTTAGCTTTAATCCATTCCCCCTTATCCTGCCATTATCTAAAGCAGATACTCAGGTTTGTTCTTTGTGACTGACTTGCAGATAAAGGTTTGGAAGTCAGGCTGTTAGAAACTCAGGGGACTGTTTACTGAACTGTGATGTTACAAATAAGGTTGAAGACTCCATTAAAACATGCTAAGCTTGTGAAGATCATTTGTTGAAATGTGTTCATTTGCTATAACAACATTTACAAAGCTGAAAGCAATTA
The DNA here is from genome assembly GCA_013400835.1 of Zapornia atra. Classification (NCBI taxonomy): domain Eukaryota; kingdom Metazoa; phylum Chordata; class Aves; order Gruiformes; family Rallidae; genus Zapornia; species Zapornia atra. The sequence continues at coordinate 8,640 of VZTU01028641.1, read as the reverse complement.
AAAAAAAAAAAAAAAAGGAGAAGGAAGTTCAAAAGAAGGACAAAGAAACCAGTCAGGCACAGGTACAACTGAATCTTGTACCTGTCTAGTGATAACTCTTCGTAGCTGTGTGTGAGACTACAAAAACGTCCCTGCAACTATGGTAAACTTTATTCCACACTAGTATTTTCACAATCAAATATAATATGAGACAGATTTCAGGAGAATTTGACAGAAAAACAAATGTAAACAGTGCCTCATCTGACAGGATAATGTTCATAAATTATGCATTCACTGCTGGAAAGGCTGCTTATGTTTTTATACTCTTAAAAATATTCTCTGTGTGTTTGTTGAGTTGATCAATGCTGCTGTTCTTTCTATACGTCACCTGCTCACTCTCTTACTTAGACACTGGTTAAATGGCAGCTCAGTATAGTCTGTTGAGATGGAAAATCAATTGGATCCAATAAAGATCTATGCTTTTAAATTTTGTGTATGTCAGTACACATGCATTAATGCTATAGAAAATGGAACAGAAGATGTGATGGTTTTGCCAGGTCATTGAGGAAAAAAGCATAAGTGAAAACAACTTACTTTCAGTTTAAATCTTCATATTGTGCTTGACTGAGAATATGTCAGCCTTTTTCTCTTCCGTGAAAGGCCCAAATGAAACAGTATAAATTTCAGGAGGGGACTCAGCCACCTGGGAGCAGGTTCAAAGGCAGGCATTCATATGTGACAGGATGAGCAGCAAGACAGTACTAAGGATCCATGAGGGGAGCTGCAAGTCAGTGACTGTTTTGAAGATGTAAATAATATTACCATAAGGCAAAAGGTTTTCTACCAGGACTCGGTGATTTTACAATTTGATTTCACTTTCCTCTCCAAACACTAATTGCAGCATTTCTCAGAGGGGGAAAAAAAGCTTTTTAATGCATAGCATATATATACGATATGTGTATAAATTCACATAGTGTAGAATATCGATAGATTTGCATGATGAAATAAAAAAAAAAGTTCTAATTTCTACCCCTCCTGGATATTCACAAAGTTATTCACAAAGTTCAGAGCTAGAAGCAAGGAAAACACAATCTTTATCCTTTATACCAAACAAATGAGCTTCAAAAGCAACCGTGGTGAATAGTAAATGGTAGGTCAATGGGACATAAGACTTAGTTTTGTACATATTTCTCATTTTAAAGCATTTTCTTGAGGTGCTAAAATTCTCATATCTATTGGATAACAAATTACTAACTCACTACAACACATTCCTTTCTGCAAGCATTCCTGACTCTTGAACTATTACAACAAAGTGTCTTAATTTATAAGTACAAGAATATCTCATTATCTTTTACTGTAATTTTAAGTAACCTTTGACATTTTTTTCTTCCTCTATTTGGACATGCCTACAGGAAATTAGAAATGTTAGACCAAGTCATTCACATTTTTAGAGAAGCTATTTGCAGCAGTTCGCATCCTCAAGTATTTGATTTTGGTTTATTGTACATTAAGGACAGTGTTTTATGCCATACCTGGTTTTTAAAGGGTCTGTTACTGAGGCTGGTTTTGACCAGTTTTGCAAAGGAAAATGAATTTCCACATCTACTATAAAATAGTTAACCAGCACTTCAATAGGGTGATAGGTTAGCTATGCCAATGTATTTAGAGTGCAGGCACTCAAGAAAATAATCTTTTGTTTGCTGAAAAGTGAGTATCCAAAGAAGGCACCCACTGAGAACGTTAGGCAGTTGTTACAGTTTGCAGGATATTTGTTGAGACAATCTGATTCAGCTGAATGGCTGTTGAGATCACAGCTAGTTCCTGAACCTGTGGTTAAAGTTGTTCTTAAAATTGTTTTCATCTCTGTGAAAATGATCTTCCTGACACTTCATCCTCTCTGGAAGGCATGCTGCCTTTGCTGTAGTCTGCAGATGGTACCACCTGGGCTGAGTTTGTCAGAAAACTATGTGTGATGAGTGGCCAGTGCCTCCCTGCTCTACAGCCCTAGACTGCCCACACATTCCTTGGCTTCTGCCCCAAACTAGGCAACAGCAAAAAAGAAACAGCTCTGGCACTTGATATGGTAAAATAACAATCTTTGTAGGGCAGATCTGGACTTCAGCCAAACTGACAGATCTCAAAATATCCAAATGCTGCAAAGCAGTTGAAATTCAAAATCCACAAAGAAATCATTCAGCTCAGCATCGCAACAAAAAATAAACTCATTTGAAATAAGGTAGATAATATCCCTAAGTGCCTTAGTGAAAAAGTCTAGTCAGGTCTCTGAGGAAACATCTATTGTTTTCTTGATTTTTTCTTTATTTCAAACTTTCTTCATTTCTGTTTTGGTATAGGAAACAGAATGACCTAAGATCATTCATTGTTTCTTAGAAAAAGCTTCAGTTAGGGCACAGTTTAGTAGCTCAGACATAATTCATGCAAGAAATCCTATTTAAGGCCAAAGTGACAATAGAACTTACAGCTGTAAGTGCTCATCAGTGGAACTAATGTTTGCAACATCTGACCCTTTCTTAATCTCTTTTGAAAGATTTAGAAGTTTGCTCTTTGATTTTTAACAAGCTGTTATCTCAGGAACATCGGTAAACTAAAGCCACTTACATCCCCTGGGGGCGTTCTTGGATTTTTAGGGAAAAGACAAGGCAAGACTGACCATTACTTGTTATACAGGTAGCTAGAACCATCTTTTTGCTTTCTGTTCCACCTCCTCTGTAATGTTTTTCGCTGCTGCTTGAATGTCATATCATATATAACCACACAAGTACAATGCTTAAAATCTTGTTATAGTCTGATTCCACTGCATAAATATTCAGTTGCCATTTGCTTGTGTTTGCTTATGTCAAAAATGAATGTTGGCATCTGTGTCTTGACTTCGTTCTTACCTTCTTTACTGAAAGTAAATGAAAGCCATACATGACTAAACATGAAGTTGGCAGTGCTGTGTTGAGGTTTACTCATACAAATTTCTTCCCTGGGGTTTCTACTTCTTACTTCTTTAACATATTAAAGCCTTCATCCTGAACTGCTTTAGGCTTTTCTTAAGTGCATTTTCATTCTCCTGAAGTCTCTCTTGCAATACCATATTGGTGTCTTAGCACTCCGTATAGTTTATTGGCAATTAAGTAAACATCTTGAATTATTGAAGAAACCTAGACCTAGCTACATCCAATTAAAGGTATCATTAGCCCGCAACGGACATCCCTTCCCTACAAACACTGCCTACTTCTAAAACACCTTGTCAGTTCAAAAACATCAGCAATGTTCCTTCCTGATACCTCGCACAGATCTTTTTACACTTTGAAATTCAGTTACTATTTTTTTTAACCCTGCTTTTCTTTTTTCATTCCTCGGGAGCTACAACCACAAATACGATAACAAACAACACCGTGTTCCAATTCCTTCTTAAATCCACGGGGTTTGATATTCCAAAGTACGGCCTGTGATGCCCACAACTAAAACTGCCAATGTATCTGCAGACCACTACAACTTCTGCTTACCCTCTGTTGAAATTAATGGCAAAAAAGCTGTTGACTACAATGACAAACACGATACACTGAACACGGTGGAAAACATTTATCACTAGGTTAACATTTATCACTTTGGAGACAATCTTTATGTATAGGATATATCTGGTTCAGAAAAATTTCTCTGCATGGTATTGATAAGTGAAGGATGAAGTTTTATAAACGTTAATATACCAAAATATTGAAGTCCATTATATTAATAATCACTGGAATGCCTGTATATTTCAGGACCCAAAGCCGATGTCTGGAAAACATGTTAAACATTTAGAAAAAATTCTTCCTGTGTTGCTTTCTGTAAATAAATCCTACTGAAGTATAATTTCTGTATAATATTTTTCATTCCCCTTGTCTAAACATTTGTTTAGTGTTGTCAGGTATTGCTAAACAGCTGCCACATTGATTTTGGACACAGCTCTGGTTCAGTGATGAGTGAAAAGATTCCTGGATGCCTATTTTTAATCATTGCTATTAACAAAGATCTTGGGAATGAGTGCACAAGCATTGGATGTTCCTCATTTTGTGTTTCATACACCTCTTACTTTGCGATGTTAAACTCACTAGTACTTTTAAAGCAGACCACTACAATAAACAGAGTTTAATTTGTCGTGCTTGTCATAGTTCTAAGATACTTTTCACAGGAGCTGGTTTTTTCCCTCAGAACAGCTGTTCATAAGGTGTCTATTATCTTTTAGTCTCACAGGTCAGTTCCAGACCTCAAAGACACCTGGTAGCAACAACACTGCCATGGAGAGGAACGGCATTCTCCTGAGCAATGCATATGTTTCAGAATAATGTCGTATATTTGCCTTGTTCCCATTTAGAAGAATGCCATTTTCATAACTTACAGAGTAGTCCTGACTAACAGACCTGAGAGCATGCACACAGGGAAAGAAAGAAAATATATAACCTTGTATGTAAAAATGCATACTGACTTTATCTAAATAAAGTACCTATATCACCGCTTCACTAATATTGTGACATAAAACCGTGGGATATTTAGTTGTTCAGCTCTTATGTTCTTTTTAGATGACTGTCACTAGGAGTTTTGGCTAACTAAGAAATAGGATACTAAAAGAGAGGATTGATCCAAAATGTATCTGAAAAAGCATCTAAAAGTAGATGGGAGAACAGTTCTAAGAGGCCCTCAGCTACATTGTATCTGTGTTTTTTATGCAGTGGGACTTCCTGGTAACTGCCTTACACTTCACTGCTAGTATGGTAGTGTATCTTCATATAGGGAGTCATTAATGGTACAACTGTAATGTTATTGAATGCAGGATTCAATAACAACATTGAAGTTAAAATATCATATGAAAATAAAATTCCCTTTCAATCTTGCTTAGCCTAATTGAGGGTTTTCCCCCTTTTCCCTTGTCTCTTCTTTCCTTTTTTTTTAAGACTACTATTTCAGTTAGCATTATGGCAGGGAAATCAGGGAAAGAGAGGGACAGCAGAAAAGGTTTATTTTGATAACAGTCTTGTTCATGTGGAAGAAGATTGCATTACATACAGCTTGATCCCCAGATAAGAGACTGCTCAAAGAAATAAGAGCAGACCCAATTATAATGAGCTCCCAGCCTTCAGTCTAAAATGAAGTAGTGTGACTGTTTATTTAAGGTGAGGGCTTTTTTGTAAGTGAGATGTGTTAGGGGAGTGATGCCCAATTAACTAATTGATCTGCTAGAAAGCTGAAGCCCCTCATGAAAGAAGAAGGAAAAAAGGTCACTTTGGAAATTCATGCCTTTTCCTGTTGTGATCTTCCTAATTAGCTTCTGATAAAACTGAGAAGTGAGGTGGGGAGTAGAAGGGAAGGATTTGGTTCTTGATGCTCCAATGTGAGAAATTAAGAAGCACATGATTAGGCAGAATGTGTCAAATATTTGAACCCAAGGTGTGTCTGCATTTTATTTCATCTAAGAGTGCTGAAGTTTATAAACAATATTTTCAAACTACTTTACAGAGTTTATTCTATTATTCTCTGTATGTACCCCCAAGGTAGCTATAAAGAAAAAAAAAAATCCTGAATATTCAAGTGGCTTAATTATTACTTGTGTGGGGTTTATGAAAAATTTAATCTGTAAATGATAAATTCTATACAGATTATGAATTCTTTCAAAACTCTAGCCAATGCAAAGATTACGCATACACACCAGTTTCAGTAGCTCAGAAATGTGGCTGATGATGGTTAGACTTTCTTTACTGAAAGGGTAGTCAAATATTGGAACAGGCTGCCCAGGGAAGTAGTGGAGTCACCATCCCTGGAGGTATTTAAGAGGCTTTCAGGTGTTGTGCTTGGGGACATGGCCTACAGGTGGATTAGGTAGGGTTAGGCTGCGGATGGATTCGGTGATCTTAAAGGTCTCTTCCAACCTAAGTGTTTCTATGACTCTACAACCAAGAATGCTTTCTGTTGAGAAAGGAAAACAATGGAAAAAAAAATATTGAGAACTTAAAACTTTACCTAGGAGGAAGCAAGAGTACTGAGATGCTGAGTACTTTTAGCAGTTGAAGTGCACAAGATTTTGGTTGCAAGATTCCTGCAGTTATATTTCGCAAGCATAGAATCACAGTTCATAGTGTAATTACATGACCCTGATGATCAAATACTGAAGTTCCTTCCTAGGGCTTGTGCTTTAATTTCATTGCATAAATAATTTTTACCCTGCTTTTTAAAGCATATGAATATTTTCAAGTGTTGCTTTTGTTCTCTGGTGTTAAACTGAAATTATTTGTCAGTTTATCAGGGAACTGTCTCTTCCCTTTACAATTTAATGTATCTGGAAGACTATTTTACACTGCTGAATTTTCAAAATTTATGTGCCTGTACAAATGTGTATGTTTGCATTCATGAACATCCTGAGAATGGTGATAGTTATCACATAGCATATTCTCATTCTCCATTAGTCACTCTATAGAGGACTTTCCTCTTCAGAGAGGATGCCCTGCACAATATTTTGTGGAATTACCACAGGCTAAGTTTCTGCTCACTGAAAGGGATCAGATTTGCTTCTCAAAATGTGTTGTGTATAAAGTAAACTAATACATATTTGCATGTTGAGTTAGTGATGAAAGGGATATTGATCTCCAATAAACAATAATTTGCTTGGTCTGGATTTGAAGAAGCTTGCAGTAAAAAACTGACTGCATTTGATTTTCACTTTAGACCAAATTGAAAAGGTCTCTCTTTATTTCCCAGCCTTTTATTCTTATCATTCCAAGCAGCTTTGGAAGGCCAACATAGTCTGCTTAAAAGCAAATTAGGGACCTCAGCCTGAAATAAGGGAACAGGAGAAGGAGTTTTGGGTCAAGAAGAAGGTCATTAGGGAGAACTGAAAGACAGACCATCTTTCACTCTCCTGTCTTTCCCCTCCCTGCTGCCTTCTTGGAATAGAAAAATGATGATTTGTGTGATTTTTCCAGTATCAGGAGCTCCTTCATCACCTACCTGTGACTCCATTATCTTTCTTTCATCCTTAATCCATTTTTCTCCTTCTAGACATCTTTAAAAAGCAAACAAGATGAATTTTCTTCAGTTTTATTAATTACTTGGGAGGATTTAAGAAAAACTACTCTGATATCTTTACTGTTTGTAAATTCTTGAGTCCGTCTATCTGGAGCCTGAGACTGTACTAACAAAATAAGCAAGTCTTAGCAATACCAATCTCTTACTTTTTCACCAATTCATTGGTATAGCTATCATAAACGTAAAACAGAAAACAAGAGCACAAAGAATTTTAGACACTAATATAGATCCCTTGTATGTATGGTCAATATTAAAACTAAATTATTAGAGATATAAAAACTCTCTGCTGTACCTTTCACAGAGGTGGCAAAAGTTTTAGTCTGATTTTTGTGCAGATGTGCTTAACATTTCCCAAACTTTTGAGTCACAGGAGTGAACAGATAGTTTCTCAAAGCAAAAATATTAAAAAAAAAAAAAGAAATTGCAAACTTGCATAGCAACAGCCATAGTGTGTCTAATGAACAGTCTGTCTTAACTCCAAGCAGACGTACATTTTCAGGATTTAAATGAAAAAACCCTCCAAGGTTCACTTTAATCCCTTACCCTACAACTGATTTGTAGACTTAAGTATTCATTATTACACAGCTCCTCTAGAACAGAAGAACAGAAACTGAAAACCTCTCAGAGGAACTAAAATAAAAAACCCAACTACAGAACCAAAGGTATTCTGTTTCTTCTGCCCACTCTATGGTAATCCCTGTTAAAATTGTTAATCTGCAAAGGAAGATGCTATGTAAGTTTG
>VZTU01028634.1:0-17462 GCA_013400835.1 Zapornia atra | reverse complement strand
ACTGAGACCTATTGATCTTACATTTGAATATTGACTTAGTCTCGCTTAGCTGCTTAATAGACAAAAGCAAAGTGGGATGCAGCGGCATGAAATTATGCAGGTGTTTCATGGGCAGCTCTCAAGAGTTCCAGTGCCTCTTAGGTTTCTCCTTTCCCTGTTGTGCTTAAACATTGCTAGTACCAAATTTTGTTTCAGGGCTGTAATTTAGATGGAGAAGTGGTGGGAAAGAGGTGAGAAACTGCTCGAACTCTTGCTGAGAAATGCTTGTGAAAATGTCCTTTGACTTAAGTGTGTACTGACAGAAATGTGTGGTATTAGCTCAACTTGGATGCAAAAGAATGGGCTGATAATCCTGACGTCAGTAAAAGTGCATCTTAATTTTTAGACCTTATGTTGGATTGTTCCTTCAAGTCCCTTTAAGATAATTTTTCTTAGTTGAAGTAGTGGTCATCTGTAAACAGCTTGCAAGTGCTAGAAGATTTAATGTTTTAAGGGTTTGGCATGGAACTTAAATACTGAATGTTCAGATGGCTGCTGAGAATAATACCCAGTGAAAGCCTACTGACGATGTCAGAGCACGATGATAAGTTCGCTTGCTAGACTATGTGTTTAACTATTTATAGTTTAACTGTCAGTCTTTAGGACTAAAGTCTAAATGTAACCATTTTGTTTTAGGTTGGATGGACAGTGGCCCGAAGGATTGCTATCAGTCAACAATACGCTGCAGTTCAGCAGCCCGTTGACTTACAACTACACTGGGACTTATATCTGTAAGGTGACTAATGCCCTTGGTCAGAGAAGTGATCAGAAGACTATCTACATACTAGGTAAGTTTCTTATTGCAGCAAAGGTGGTATGTTAGCTTGAAAATTCTTTTGGTCGATACTGCAGTAGCAAACTGAAGAGCCAATTGATTCCCACAATATTTACATCTTTTAGTTGTGTGAAAACCCATTGAAAGTATGAATTTGAATGCTACGCTGAAATTTGGGGTTAAACTGGCTTTTTAATAACATCAACATGCAGTGGAAATGCTTAAGGTTGAGGTAGTAGTTGCCATAGTGCTTCTGATACTATTAGCTTCTCTTGGTAAGGGAACTTTTTTCCAGTGTTAACTTGTGTTTTGCTAAGACATGTTGACTGCAATAAACAGTACCATGTCTGTAATAAACTTAAGAACCAGCTGTTAGTGGGAGAGGAACAGCTACATTTAGAGAAGCCTAAGATGCTCTGCTTTTGGGAAGCTAGGGTTATGTTCTGAATGTGTGCATTGTACTCCATTATTTCCTTTTCTTGGGATACAGATATGCAGTAATCAGTTTCATGTAGAATTCTTGCTGATCTACTTAGTATAATATGGCAAATTTGTGTGTCTGTTTAGCACTACTGCTGTTGGAAAACATCCTTGTATCAACACAGTGTAATTAATGTTTTACTATGACACCTTCTTTGTGCAAGAACAGCATGACCTAGGCTATGTGTAAACAGTGCTGTGTGAGTGTAAAAAAAGCTCTCCAGATTTCTGTAACAGATTGGGTAAATTAACTAATACCTAGCTTGATCAGCAAGTGCTAATATATTATCACTTGTAAAGAAAGAGTAGATATGAAAAGCAAAAATCCATTCTGTTGTATGGTGTTGCTGCTCTGAAGTGTAGCTTTGGCTGTTAGTTATTCCACAAAGTATCAAAGTTGGCCTGTTACAGGATATAAACTTAGGTGACTTAATAATTATGAATTTAAAGCTAAGTAAGGTCAAGAGAATGAAAACTTAAGACTAAAACTGAAGGTACTGGACGTTTGAAGCCACATCTGTCACAATTCATATCTGATACTTATCTGCATCTTTAGAACAAAGGATGGTGTTTTGGTCAGACTGATATAACTGTACTGCAAACTATTGTGAGGAAATGGAATCTCGTTAACTGACTAGTTAATGAGCTAGTGAACTGGAAGGTTTTAAGTAGTTTGAGAAAGTGGAATTATTTAACAACTTAACAGGTTGGATTTTATATACTTTTTAAGACAAGTGCTGCAAATTATTATGGAAGTCACTTGTGTGAGAAGTTATTTTTGGATACTTGGTTCTAACAGCTCCTTTATGGAGAACAATTCATGGCTGTGTGACAGTCTCAAAACAATTACCAAGACTCTCACATTGTAAGAAGTATCAGGTTAAAAAAAAAGATCATCCTTAAATAGGATGAATTATTCTCCTGGAATGTAACATTCAAACACTTAAATTATTATTTTTTTGAGTATAGCTTAGTTCTCAGCCCTATTCTAACTGTAAGGAGGGAGCAAGTTTTTTCAAGTCCACCTCTTAAGTTCCTAGTTCTGTGTGAATTCATCTGTGATCTGCTGGAAGTAGAACTCCATTCATGATGGGGATCAGGGTTTGCAATTCTTCCCTGTGAATGAGGCATTCCCAGTAAGTGCAAATCATAAGGTCGCATTGATTAAGTCCTGGGTTCTATTCTGGAGAGGGAGCCTGAGAAACATCCACCACATCCAAGGAAGACAGCATGTGTGCAAATGACCCACTCCAGACCTGGAGAGGTTGTGACAAGAAATAATGATGCAGGACTCTTGAGACCCTGTAACTGCAATGAGCACGCTTTCAAATCCTTGAGTGAGGATCCATTGGAGGGCAAATCTGGTGCCAGCAGACATGGTAATTCCAGCTACACCAGCTACATGAAAGAAAATTTAACTCTATCCTAGCCAAATACAGGACACCATGACTGTCATCAGTAAAAATACAAGAGTATTGTTCAAATTATGTTTGTGACTATTAGAATAAAATGGGCTAATTATGGTATCACGTTTCTTAAAATGGATCAAGTCTTGGAAAAAAGCGGAGTATAAATACATGCTAGTTGAGCTGTGGTGATAACTTCTGTTCTAGACTCTGGCAAATGCAACATAACAAGCTTACTGCAGAGACAGTTAAGCTGCAGTAGTTGTTCTTTGGTGTGGACCGATGGATGCTGTTTATATACATGCTGGCTTTCAGCTTTGTTCAGCAGCTTTGTTTTTCTGTGGTAACAATTGCAAATAGCAAAATTTAGCTGGTTTCAAGTGAGTTATCAAAACTGAACCCTCAGCTGCCTGGAGATCATACCTGGTTCTTAGTTATTTGTACCAGTGGAAACAAATACTTGGGTTAACACTGATTTCAGCTTTTAAAAACTTCATGTTAATCTTGGAGTGTGTGGCATGGCGAACAACTAAGACAATACAGGTGATTTTTTTTTTTTAGGCAACTTGCAAATAATATGTTCCTATATCGCTACAACTAATGGTCAGGCAGGTCATGCACATCAGTTTAATGCTGAGACAAGCATCGAGCACTTTGCTGTAGATACCTTAGAGAAGATTGTACCAAACCTATAGGAGAATCAATTAAAAGGTGTGGTGAGACACTTGTAAATGTTAAGCACATTTTTATTGTCACTCTTAAGAATAATTTTTCCGTGCAGCTGGCTTTTTATATAATGGAAATGCCCTTAAAATTATGCAGACTATGAAATAGCAAGAATGTCTCTCTTACTCAGGTTGCTGTACAGATGCAAGATACTCATGTCAGGACAACAGAAAGTAAAGTTGAAGTAAACTTGAAGTCAGACTGCTTGCCACCTTAATATTTCGTCTAACTGAGCAGATATTCTAAAGGAATGGTGAACATGGCACTTCTGGACTGTAGAGCAGTCATTTAATTAACCATCTTAGCTATTTTCTACTGTATAAAACGTGGCAAAAACTAACTTTGAAGCTAGTAGACAAAGCTGTTTTATCTACACCATCTTTAAACTATTAAATATGAAGCTGTTTAAGAGGGTTTATGAAGTTAATGTTTCTGAACAGTCATACTGGTAGTTGTAAAGCTTTTTAACTGGTAGGAAAAAATAGCTATTACCTTTAAATGTGTTCCAGTTTTGGAAAGTAAACTGAGCAAAAAATGCTTTTAGTAGTAATATGCATTTTTAAAAAGTAAAGCTGTATTTAGTAAATCCTATTGTGCTTCTAGCTTTGATGTTAATATTCTTGAAATGGAATAGAGGAATATAAGAGTAGTTGTTGACAGGAACTAAATTATAGGTTCACCAGCTCTTAGTTACAAGAGAAGATACATAGGGAATACTAAAATGGTGTTTGAAGCTAGAGACTTTTTAAAATACTGGGTTTAAAGCACAGATATCTTCACTGTGTCTGTCTTGTTTGTATGGTTGTCCAACAGATGCAACTCATGCTCCTCAGAGTTCAAAGGTGATCAAGTGTTGTTGAAGTTCCTGACTTAGTCCTACAGCAACAGGTTTTCCAAAGCTGTTAGCTCGTTCTGTGTGTCACTTGATCTTCTAACTCAGATGGACTCTTTGTTGCTTTTAAATACAAGGAGTGGAACACTATTTTCTTGGCTCTATGTTCCTTCACCTTCATACTGTTTACCGAGCCTTCCCCTTCCTCCACCGCAGGAGAGGTGACCTGTAAGATTCGTGTTCAGATAAGAACATGTTTGCTGTCACCTCTTTGAATGACTGCCTTTGGAAGACTTTATTTTGTTAGAAGTAAGACCAGCCTTTATTACCCAGCAATCCCAGCAATTCTAGGAAGATGCAGCTTCTAAGTGCAGTCACTTGTAGAGTGGACATTGTCAAGGGGCTGATTGTTAGTTTTGCTTTTGTTTCTTCATATATAGACCTCTTCTGAGAGCACTCTGAATACAGGCACTCTTTTATTAGAAGGGAAATTGATAAATTGCTTTCTTCCACTGAATAGAATAGGGGGTCCCAGGATATCCTAACTGTTAACTTGCCTGCTGCCTGGTATAGCAGGCTTTGAACTTTGTGTTGTCCCTGAATATTCTTTGCGAGCTCGAGATTATATTAATGATAATACTGGCTCTCTTGTGTCCCGAGGAAATACCAAAATCTACCTGGTGTGTTTAAGTCACAGCTAGAAACTGCACATTGACTTTTAAAAATGCATCATCAACTCCAGTGTAAGAAACTGGCAGTTGCTTCAGGCTGGTCTCAGTCTTCCTATCTATTGTGCTGTAAAAATGGTGGGGAGGAACCTGAAGATAGTTTGAAGAAAAACATTTAACTCCAATGCAGAACCTGTATACACAAGACACTTTCTAGGGGGAGGGTTACACAGTGTCCTTACCCACCACTTCATTTTAGAGTGCGTATGCTTCAAGAAACAAGGATATATTTCAAATGTATGTATTTCATTTAGTCTCGGATATTCAGAAAGCCTTCTTTCATTGAAGGGCTACTTTCCCTGCTGTTACAAGGGAGTTGCAGCATGAGCTTTTCAGTAGTTCAAAGAAAGGGTTGGTTTTATAATGCCCAGCTACATAGTCATCAAGTACTTTAATTTGTAGGTACTTAGTATCTAAGGGAAATTGATCAATAATAGCAGGTTAAGAAGCAGAGGTAAGTATGTCTCCATGCAAACATACATGTAATAATATACAGGCAGGCACTTTCTACTCCACAAAATTAGAACTGCAAAGAGAGGCCATGTAATTTTTTCAAGGCCAACTCACTTTTGGATTATGAATAATTGATGTCAGGTCCTTGCTTTGTTGGAGGCAAAGAAAGGGATGTGGAAGTTGAAGTGTGTATTTTGAATCTCATGGGGTTTGTGTTTTAAATGGAGAAAGCTGCACTTTATCATAGGTTTTGGAACTAGATAGACTTTGTATTAATACACAATTGCTAGCCAAGGCAACTTCCTTTACAGAACTTTTTTTTCTGTAATTCTTAAGTGACAGATTTTAGCCCAAGGAGATGTATTGGAATTGTCTTCCTTTGTAGAGGTGGTGCCCCTTCCCCTGAAATACTTCATAGTGGGCTACATAGAAAGTGGGTTGCAGTTTAAAAATTCTCTGTTCTCTAGTTGAATTATACAACAGTGTACTTGTTGGTGCAAAGACAAAATTTAATCTAAAATTTTTGAAGCTAATGGTCTGATCCTAAGGAAGATGCATCCATCCTTTGCATGCTCATCTTTCTGATATTTGGTGGCCTACTGGCTTTGAATTTCCATGGAAGCAATGGTGGGTTCTGGACATGTGAACAGGAATGTACTGCAGGGGGATTGAGATTCAATGATTGGTGATGAGAGGTACATCATGTCTCTACTAGTCTTAATTGTAAAAACTCATCTGTCCAAGGTAAGTTGTTTGTATTGTAAGAGCTGGGAAAACCATATGAAGAATAGTAATTTAAGGAAAAAGTAAAAATATTAGACTGCACTTGTTGAAAGTTGGTACTGACTTTCATGGGAAACACCCAGAAATTAACAATAGAGGGAGAACTAAGCATACTTTACAAGTACCTTTGTTTGAGAAGGTATTAGAGCTTCATTTGAAGTAAAGACCACTTTTGCTTTTCTGGGTAGAAAGCTATCAAAGACTTTGAAACAAACAAGGAGAATTTGGCTGCTTGTGTATGGAAGGAGCTGATGGGTTTATTGTTTCGTACCAGAAAATTGGGGATTGCTTTCTTACTTACACATCTCCTATCCTATTTTAATGAGGATGGTAGCTATACAATAGTAGAATTCTTTTTGTGTATGCTTCACTTGCTTAGGTATATTTAATAGGTGTATGTAATAAGGATTTGAATTGGGCCCAGAACAGAGACAAAAACGGAAATCAAGATGCATTTAACCGAAACCTAAAATTTTTCAAAGTTTTTGCCACTTTCAGTTCTCTGACCTACAGGGATACTACAATATCATGTTGTAGTTTGTGCAGTAATGCAAGGCTACATCAGTGAAAGATGAGAGCAGTTAAACATTGGATTGTAAGTAAAATTTTAAAGAAAATCAGTAGGAGAATGCTTATCAATTAAGTGCCATTTGGAACAATTAATTTAAAATCCAAATGATATGGTGAATGTTTTGTGGAGAGCATTAAGAGCTTAAAGAATCAGGTACTGGTGGTGGTATGAAATGTTCTAATTAAACAGCTTCTTGGTATGAAAGGCTGATGCTGAGAGACAATGGCATTTTCTTAATTTGGAGTTAGCATTTGAGATGTGATTTGTAAGCAAAATATTATGGAGTTAGAGGTAAGGAATTCCAGTGTTCTGGGTCTTAATGTTGTTTTTTGTTTGAAAAATTTGTTGGGTGCAGGAAATGAAAAAAAAAATTTAAAATCTAGTTTTACATTCGGGAAGCTCTGGGTGACATTGGAAGTTAATTTCACATGTTGTTAATTGTAATTGGCCTTTAAAGAAGGAGGGATGACTTTTATCTTCCACAATAAAAGGTACCAACATAAATTAACGGTAAAAGTATTCTTGGTTATGTATTCTAGGAATACGTATGAACAGGCACTGAATAATTAATACTACATTTGCAGTTAGAGTGCTATGTTAATCAGTGCATGTAAGTATTGTAACTGGACAACCTGACAACTAGTGGCTGAAACAAGTTTTGAGGGAAAAACTGTTCATAAAACTATTAGTCTACTAATAATAGAGCATTATTGCCACTGTCTCTCACACATATGTGGTGCTTAAACTTGCCAGGATGCAAATACCGGATACTTGTGAATGGTCTGTTTTATACTGTGGATGTGGAGGATGATACTCAAGACCGTAGTATCAGAGGAAAATAAAACACAACCAGTTTAGGAGAGTATATAGCCTAGAGTATATATTGTGAAGTTTATATATCGCCTAGATGATGATATTGCTGGTACTGTCTGAAATTGTGTTTTAAGCTAACAAATGTTCTGTCTAAAGCAAATGCCTTTTCAAGGAAGAGGGTTTTGAGTTTAACTTCCTGACCTGTGGATTTGTGGGACTTGGGAACCCTGGTAAACTTGGATTCCTTAATCTCTTTCTTTGTTAATTATTAAACTCACTTTAAATCAGTTTTTACTAAAATCATAATCTGAATTCTTCTTGTTCATTTTGGTAGTGGCTCTTCCTTGTTCAGTTTCCTGTCTTCTGTCAAATTAATTCCATTTGTGTACAGCTCCCTAACAAATCACCACTTTTACATAGTCAAGTATAATTATGCACTTTGAAAATCTGTAAAACTCTTATGTCAAGCTTAAAATATTGCATTCAGCAGTGAGGTGCAGTCTGAAGTATGATTTGTAGTGATCATGACAAATGTGGCAATTCTGCCTAGTATGAGAGAATTGTATGGCCCTCTCTGAGTAGTAAGAATAAAAATCAGTTTTCTGAATCTTCAAAGTTATGATTTGTCAAATAACTGGAAGTTTTACAAACCTCCAGTTCTATCTTGTACTACTTGTGGTGGTAAATTTAGGGTGCCTCTGTAATACGGTAGTAGCAGCTCCATGAATCTTGCTTACGGGCCTTTAACTAAATAACATGTCATCATGAGCAACTTGGCTGTCTGTGTAATATTCTCTCTAAAAGATGCCAGCTATAGTAACGTGTTTAGTGTTTGTTGCTTTACTGATATATTAAAGTTACCTTGCATTGGGCGAGGCAAAAGAGTGTTTTATTCGCTGTGGCACAGAAACATGCAACTCCATTTTCTGTAATATTGCAATTGACTGGGATAGTCTCTGGAGGCTTTCTCCATGTCATGAGCCTATCACTTGCAACCTTGTCTTCAATGCAGATGTATACATCTCCATTAGAACTAAAGAACAAGGAAAGAAGCTAGAGCAGCTTGATATCTGGCCACCTCATGTTTACTTGCATAACTCTGACATGAAATCAGTTGATATTTTGAGGAATGAATATGGTAATGTCTTTGTGCAGATTGCTTTTAGGAGGAATGCGTAGAAATTGTTTTAACTTGAAATGTTACAGGTTTTTTATTTTTAAATCCTGAAAGCTCCTTGCTCAACGTAAGTGTTATTTTGAGATTAATACATGCCATTTTTAACTATGCTTCTTACACTAATCCCAAGGTGAAGCTGAGTAAGTTGTATTAATGCAACAAATGTTTTTGGAGAGACTAGTTTAAAAATCAATAGTTCATGTGCTGCTGCTGACAGAGCACACAGCTCATAGTTTTTCATTCTTATGCTCAGTGTCCTCAATTCCTGAAGTGGGAGTTATATGTGGAATAATTGGCTACGTGGCACTATCGGTTAATTCGATCCAATATTCCTAATTGGTGGCTGGAAAGGACTAGAGGATTATTTTGGTTTTTAGTAATAGACAATGTTTTTCCCCAGGGGAGGTAAACTAAATGTGAGCAATGAACATCTGAGCAGAAAAGCTGCATCCCCCTTACTTGGAGGGGGAGGGTAAGGTGTCTACTTTAAGGTTACTTTTATTTTCTCCCCGTAATTCCTATCCTGCTGCAGCATAGCTCAGAATTACATGTAATGAAGCTAGTTCAAAGCCTGTGGAAAGTGCAATACTTTTTGCAATGCCATGAACTTGAGAATGAAAAACTATTCTTGTAGAACATACCCATCAACTTTGCTTTCTTATAAACTCTTTAACTGATTTAGCTTGCATTGACATTCTGTGCCTTTTCTGTGTCTTGTCTACTTCTTTGCTCTTTCCATTAGATCCTCCTACTACTACCACTCGACTGCCCACGGTTCCCTGGCATCCTCCGACTGATGGCATCACAGGTTTAGCAACAGAACCTAGAATAATAGATTTCCCAACATCAACCTTGCCAGCAATGCAGGAAGACACTTGGGGTACCGTCATCGGTAGTGCGGTGGGTGGGGCTCTGCTCTTCATACTTGTCAGTGTTCTGGTTGGAGTTATCTGCTATAGGAGAAGACGGACGTTCCGTGGTGACTACTTTGCTAAGAACTACATTCCACCATCAGATATGCAAAAAGAGTCTCAAATAGATGTTCTTCAGTCAGATGATGCGGATTCTTACCCTGACAGTATAAAAAAAGAAATAAAGCATCCAATGAACAGCTTAATATCTAAAGATTATTTAGAAGACCCTGAAAAACCAGAGTGGAACAATATAGACGATATTAACAGGTACCAGGAACGTTATGAAAGATCAATGGATTACTATGAAGGTGGAACACTGGGGATGAAGTATATGGGTGGTGAATGTTATGATGACAATGAAGAAGACTTTGTATCTCACATAGATGGCTCGGTAATATCTCGGAGGGAGTGGTATGTTTAGTGACCACTGAAAACTAAGTGTGTATCTGCAGTTCATTTGGTTGGCTGATCACTTTCAGATTGTTTATACTTACAAGAGGAGGAATAAGCTTTTTGAAACTGGTTTTTTTTTTGAAAGTTTTTATATTGTTGACTTGACAAATGGGAATATTGAATCTGGGGAAAATGTATCTGAGCTGCTTTTTTCCCAATGCTGTACTACTGTTTAAAATTTCAGTTTTAATGCAGAGTGCTTATATTGGTCTATGTCAGAGGTAAAAAAGGCTAAATTAAATTTGCCAGTCAAAATTGTTTAAGAATGAAAAGAGGCTGTCTTGGCTCTCTGATTAAAAAAAAAAAGTAGTTTACCTAAGGCAATGATCAAATACAATCTTTTGGGGCATTTACTTTGCAAATTAAGTGAATTGCTCCAGTTTAAGTTTACTACCCATGGTAAACTTAATGCTTCTGTATAGGAAATGCTTTACCAATTCAGATGAATTACAGCAGAATCAAAGCTTTATTTTTAGGTTTTCTGCACAAAAACGAATACCTCTTAGCAATTTAATGAGCCTTCCTGTCACTATGTACTTAAAAGAAGTCATTGCACTGAAACTAACTTATGAAAAAAATTTTGAGCAGTATCTGTAAACAGGTCAGAGGCGTGTCTTTGAGTAAGATGAAAAATTATTTTTTATAGTAATTGATTTCTAAAGTTTATGCTAGTGTGTGTATATATACATACAGTAAGATATTGTTAGGCCTGTAATAGGCAGGATGTCAAAACTCACTACAAGACTTTTTTGCCAGTACACGGGGTACAATTTGAGACCTGTTTCTGAAGTTTTGTAGGAATCTTACCATTGAATTTGAAAGCTGGAGAATTGGATGCAACTAAGAAGAAAACTTATAGATTTCAAAGCTGGAGGCTAATGTGAATTTACTTATTCTCCTGGGTGCCAATAAACATTAAGCATGCTAAGAGGTGTCAAAGCATTTACTAGAGTTTTTATGATCAGAAGTGAAAACAGCGGTTTTACGCTGCTTCTGAATAAGTTACAATGCCTGCTTTGAAGAGGGTAACTAGAAGTTCAGATTTAGTGGGAAGTGGATGCTTGCATTGCTACTCCATATAGTGAAAACACTCTCCAATGGTGCAACTACAGAATCTGTGAAATGAGCTTAGAGAAATTGTGCCCTCTCTACAACAGTGCATCTGTTTTCCCTGCAAATAATCAATACTGATTCAGCAACATGTTCCTGTTCTTTCATTGTATGCAGAGTATGTAGGACTTCTCATTTGACATCTGAAGTAGTTCTACTTTGTCCTGAGCAGGTACACCAAACATTCTGCTGATAGTGCAGGGAGGTATGAAATGAAATAACTTTAGATGAATTATAGAGCAATGATAAATTCACAATTAGAATAGTAGATCTTTTGAAGTGCCATTTTTAAGTGTTTAGCTCAAATGAAGCTGAGAACACCATTAGTATTTGAAACCTGAAAAGGGAAAAATCTGCTACATTTCAAATGAAATAGGCTGCATAAATATGGCTGCTTCATGAGTGTTTATGCTGAAGTTCTTTTCTATCCTCATGATTTTTGGTAGCTTACAGCATTTAGAGCTTGACAAAAATTGTATTGAGCGTTGTAGACAATACACTGATTGCATATGACTGCATGTCTTTGAAAAGAGATTAAAACAACACCTTTATTTGAAATTCAAATGGAAAAGCATCCCGAAACAACTTAAGTTCATGATTGGGTTAACAGAGTACTGATACAAGATTGACCAAAGTCTTGAGGATGATAGCAAATGATACTGTATGACTTGGTAGCTTGAGTGCAAACAGAAGGAAAGGAGGTAAATTTCTAGCAGAAGGTTCAGATCCAAATTATTTCTGGAACAGAGATCATACCTCTCTTCAAATAAAAACTTGATATATCATCTTTAAAAGATGGTGTTACTTGGGAATAAACATAACCATAAACCTGTTCTCCACATGGGATACCTTGCTTTTGTCTCTGTGGACTTTTGATTTTTAAGATATATATTTAATTCCTATGGTTTAAGAAGTTGAACTGTTTTGGAGTTGAAGTTGATAATAAGGATAGGGCTTATGCGTGTGTTGCAATGTTTTGTACATTATGTCTGCTGTAAAAAGAATTGATTGTAAGTACAAATGGCTGTTGTGTGAATAAACTTTTTCTTATGTTCTGGAACATAGGTAGTGTTCAACAATGTTTGACAGATGTATTCTTCAAATTGAAGATGATCAGGTATATTAAAAGTGGAGGCTGGACAGAAAGAACTAATGTTAAGCTGTGGAAGATGAGCTTTTTAGCATTTCCTCTTGGAGACCCCAAGCTTATGAAACAAGTGCCTTGATCGGTTTTAAAAAGTATGAACCTTGATAATGATAAATAGGGATGGTGGCTGTCCAAACAGTTTCCCTTTAAGCACAGGCGATACACTGTCTAGGGTTTGCCTTCTTACAAGGTTTTTGTTTGTTTTCAGTGGCTCTAGGTCATCTTCAACTGTATTTCTTTTGAATCAAGTCCCACCTGTTTCTGATCATGTTGTGTATCTGGTACCATACACCTTAGATTCTCTGGTTTGTTCACCTTGGTATGGTAGTCTGGGTTTCTGATGATTCCTCTGTTTAGATTGATAGAATTTTTGTGTCTACTTTTTTTTCTAAAGCAATTCAAAAAAGCAAGTTATGGTAATCATAGTTCTGTTCAGCTCCCGTACATTGCTGCACTTGCTGGGGTATTACTGTTTTTCGTGGTGGTCAGAAGTAAATGGGTGTCTACCATCATTTCCCCCAAAACTAGATTCAGTGGCTAAAATTTTATTGAAAGTATAATACTTTATGGTGTTTCAATATTATAGTAAAACATTCCAGGAAAAAAAAGTCACTGTAAAGTTAATAAAGTATGAAACAGTCAAGCTTTTCTGGTGAGATTGTAAGAGCTCAGAGCATTTTCATGAGGTCTGGACCTAGTGATGTACATTAGTTACCTGCAACTTTCTCACACAAGAGGGCACCCAGTGTAACCAAACCTTAAGCCAGTTCAAATGCTGCAGCAGTTAAGCCAACCTTCTGCTGATTCACGTGCCCGTTCTTCAGGGCAAGTGGGAATTACAGTTCTCAAGTATAGGGCTAGTACTAGCAGACAAGGGGAGCTTACCTGGGAAAGCTATTCTGTAAAATAGAACAGTGATAGCTGGAGGTGGTATGTTACAACGGTCTGCTCAAGTGTATCAGTATTCTGCAAGCTGCTAATCTACTAATTTATCCTTTAAGAAAGTCACAAAAAAAAAATTACTACTATCAGTTTTGTTCAGTCTACTTAAAGATACTTATATGCGCAGTCCTAGGGGAGCATTTCTGTCAGGTGTTTCACTTGCACTAAGAGGACAGGAATCCTTTTAGAAGACTGGAAATAAGGTGGCTTTGGTGTGTGTTTTTTCCCCCGGAATGAGAGATGGGAAAAATGGTTTGTACAGTTTTCCAACTTGCAGCCAAAACAGCATTAGTATTATGAGTAATCAATCAAGAGATTAGATAGTTGTGTTGGTTTTTTTGACCTGTAAATGTTATATATTCCTCTTGAGAAGGCTCCTGAAATATTCTCTGTTGAGAAATTAAATAGAGAATGACTGTGTGGTGTTTAGATAAACACAGTGTATGATTATTTCTGAAGGAGAATAGCTGAAACAAGCTACAGTAGGAATATTGTAAGCATAGGGTTATGTTAACTTTAAACTCCTTCACTGTTACCTTTCTGATCCACTAGTCAGTGTAGATCAAAGCCTTGTTTCTATATGCTACTTATATTTTACAGGTGGTAATTTTATTGAAGTTAGTGTGATTTATTCTAGTAGTGTAACTTTTCACTAAGCCATTTGTTAGAAATTTGAAGCACAGAGATGGATAGTGAATTCAAGTATGCAGGTTTCACAGCTTTAGGAGATTTAAAACTTTTTGAGTCCTTAGCGTAGTGAAATGGATAACATTTAAAGACTGACAGGTGTGTTAATTTGCTATGACGGTTGTTAGACATTGGGTTTGACAATGCTGAGGTCAAAAGACAAATGTTTTGAAAAAACCCCAACAAACAGCTTTTTTCCCCTCTTGCTAAAATTTATTTATAAAAATTACTTTCTTGTAGCTTAAAGTATAAATTCCTAAAGGTGATAGTCTTAGGGATTGCTTTGTTAAGTGTAAGTGAAATATAAGCAAATCTGTGTTCTTTTCTCCGAGTAGAATATATTTTCTCCCCTGATTTTTTTTGTTTCCCTGTTTCTTTTCTGCAGACTTTGGAGGCTTTCAGAAAGATTGCCAATAAAGCCATAGTTGTCTAGCTTTTTGAATTAACACCTTGTTTGCTCATATAAGTGCAAAGCATGTGTTCTGTAACTACATCTTGCCATCAAACTGAAAATAAAAGCACATAGCTAGTACTTATTAGAAGCAGTCAATGAAACTTCTGAAATACTCATGATTGAGCTCTCTTAATCACCTGTTTGGTTTTTTAATTGGGTGACCAGAGAGCCAAGACTTTGAGAGTGCTAGTGCAGGATGAGGCTGTCTGGTCATGGAAGGAAGAAATACTTCTCAGAGCAATGCTGAAGTATCTTATTTGAGTATTGAAAGTATGTGAACTTCTTAAAGGTGTAAATCTATGCTATCACATTGCAGATATGCCATTTAAGCAGACATCTTCTGTTGCTGTAGCAGGGGCTGTGATTGGAGCAGTCCTTGCTCTTTTTATCATTACCATCTTTGTGACAGTGCTGCTGACCCCAAAGAAAAAAAGGCCTCCCTATCTTGACAAAGTGTGAGTATATGTTGGATTTTTTAATTTTAATTCAAAGCAATGTGCAGAAAGCATTGATTCTATACAGGAATTTAAATATCTTGAGTTTCCTTACCAGCTGTTCAGCTGTCATAACTTCAGAGCTGTATTTTAAGAGTAGACAAAGGGAAATCACTTACATTTCTGAAAAAGAAATGAGGCAGCTCAGAATTATTGAAAAGGTAATATCTCTTTAGAAGTCTTTGAAAGAGAACTGCCCATTGATTGGACTGGAGGACAGATGAGATGGTGCATCCTGAATGAGGCCATGGAATATGACTTTATCGTATCTGTAGATGTCACATCAGAGCAAATTGACCATGCTTTACAGTGAAAGTCCACCAAGATTTCTCCTGTGTTTAAAATGAAGAAAGCATCCACAGACATGTTTTCTGCAATGTTGGTTGTTTCTTCAAGTCTCTGGCACAGACATGCAGTTTACTTTTTTTAAGCATCCAATATGGCCAAATAAAACCAAGCAAACAACAAAAGTCTGAAAAGATTTTCAGTTAGTGTATGCTGTCTAGACCCTGTTTGCAACATGCCAAAGTGATGATAAATATATATAAATATAAGTCTCTTCACACATGCCATATAGAGTTAACACTTAAAACTGGATGGGAAATGATAATGTTGGTCATGCCTGTATGTACTTAATGAGGAGTAAACTAAAATAAGATATAGTATTTAGCATAAAGTAAATTTCAGCATTTGAATCTCTTAAGCTAGCAAGAAGTCAGCTGTCTCACTACAGCTGAGTGATTCTAACATGGTTAGAAATACTCTTTATTTCCCTTAAATTTGGTAGCTGAGTTTTTGATAAAACATTTTAATTCTTTTGTAACCATATCCTTTCACTGAGGAAGTTACAATAGAAGAAGTCTTGCTTGACTAAGGCTGCATTGATTGTAACACTTTCTCACCGGTTTTTCAAAGCTTGCACTAGGAAATACTGCTCAAGCTGTATTCAAACTAGAAATGATGATAGATACCAATATTCCTTAATCCTACTTAGCTGGGGGGTGGAGGGGACAGACTTCAGTCTACTTAATGCATTCTGGGATAACTAATAAAACTTCTACAAACAGTGTATGGCTGAATCATTTCCAGTGGTTAACATGGCAATATTCCATGTCTGTTTCACTGAAGTGTCCCTGGGTGTGAGTCATGTGTGATCTGACAGCCAAAAGAAATTATACCCAATTGTTTGGCTGGACATCGCAAAGCATGGCATGTCTTACTACATTCCTGCTTCACTTACAGGATTGATCTTCCTCCTACTCTCAAACCATCCTCATGTGAGGACAGACCATTCTCTGTACCACAGAAGGAAGCTATGCTTCAGGTAAGTGATTACAGTGTTGAGGTATTAAGTGTTATCTTTCCTTTATTACGTTAACTTAGTCTGATTTTACTTTCTTGGCAATGTATGGAGGTTTTGGATTGTTTATTCACAACCAAGAAGTTTCCTTGCACAGGTGGTATCTGAATCTGATGTCCTGGGTGTTAGTCATCTTTTAAGGTTAGGAAACTGGTAGATAGATGGATCCTTCTTGTATCTCTAATCGTGTTTGTCAGATTCTACTCCTTTTGATGTGGAAAAAACTATAGTTGAAAGTCTGTGGTGACTAAGAGAATATAGATAGCTTTATAAAACACTTCTCATGAGGAAACACATATATGTGGTAAATTTAGTAAGTGATTTCAGCATCACCTTGTTTGCTAGTTACAACTAACGTTCTTTTAAGCTGTTAAGGTTTGAGTATGGTTTTGATTCACAGTGAAGATCACTAAATCAGTTTTAAATGCTTGCAATTATGTAACTTGTAATTTTATCCTTTCTTCTTGAATTAGCAGCAACAAAAGACTCTGAACTAATTCTATGACAAATGATTGAACTTCTAGTACACTTTCTAGTATACTTTCACCCATAGCTTCAGGTGATCTAAAGTAAGGTTGTTCAAACACAAGACAGCAATAGACAGCGAAGATCCTTACCAGCAGTTAGTGTGTGTGTTGAACATAGCCTGATATAACAGGATCATAGAGGTGATATGCTGGGAGGCTAATTCTAGCAGATGAGACAGTTAAAATAAGTGGGGAGCAAGGAGGGATAGGACTGCCCTTTTTAGCCACAGCATGGCTTTGCAGTGGATCCTGAGGTTTCACAAGCAAAAAAGGTTAAGGAGTCGAGATAAGGACTGGGAGAGATCATTCCCCAATTAGCATCACAGCCAAAACGGACTCAACACAGAATAAAGGAAAGAAAACTCTAATTTTAATTTCACTAAACTACACACCCAGTGACACCAGAGTCGGGTAATGGGAAGTGTGAACAGATCTTAAAGCACCTCCCCCCACCCTTCCCTTCTTGGCAGACTCAACTTTAGTCATGATTTCTCTCCCATCTTCCCCCTGGCACGAGGAGAGGTGAAGGGAATGGAGGTTTCGGTCTGTTCCTCATGAGATGTTTTCTTTCTTAGCCAGTTGGTGGCATTC
>VZTU01028633.1:1435-14377 GCA_013400835.1 Zapornia atra | reverse complement strand
GCTAAGCCTTCAAATTTTCATAGATGATACTTAGAACTTGAGGAGGGGAGAAATTAGCAGATAATAAAGCGAAGGGGGAGTGATTTAAAAAAAAACTAGTTGCCATTTTAATGTAAAATGTACTTAATTTCTGTAAGTAGTTTGCATGAAAGTGCTTATTAAAAATATGTATTTTTATTTGTTCAAGCAAAATTTCAGCCTGTCAAATCACTGTGTTTCTAAAGGCTCTATGTAGAGAAGAAATACCTCGTGTATGTTACAAGCATTAAGTGAGTAGTAGATAGCTAAACATTTTTTTCTATGTGTTTCTACGTTGGTCTGAGAAACAGGAAGGTTTGGCTGAAATTTCTTGCCGATTATGTTTATCATGTTTTTCTCAGATGAGAATATTTTTGATGTCTTGAAATCTGCAGTAGTGCCTGCCAGAACTCCCCAAAAAAGAAAATATTAATTGTCTGTAATTAGATGGATTAGATAATTTTTTGTAGCTGTATGTAAGGCATGTCCTGCATTAAAAACTATGTAGAGATTTTTGCCACTATTTTCAGCTTGCTTTTTTTACTTTCCTCTCTAGCAAAGAGGGGTGGGGGAAGTAAAACCAAAATACTAATCTCTGCAAACTCCTGCGTGTTGTCTATCAGACTAGTTGTGACTGTTTTACCAGTTCGAGTATCAATGATGATTTTGCTCATCCTTATGGAAAAATCAAACTGTATTGATTGTAGGGGACTAACCAAGACATTTTGCAAGGCTTTCTCTAGATGACTTTCAGAAAGGCAAACACCCACAAAGTTGACATCACTGACAGGAAAGCAATATCTTCTGTGGCTTCTTTTTTCTTCTGTAACAGTAGGCTTCATTACAACAGCTGATGCCAGTTATTTTCTTTCTTTGTAAGAAATAAAGAGTTTCTACTTAACTATTGCAGGTGAGCTGTTCATACTATACACTTCTTATTGCTTTTTTGGCCTTCTTGCCTATCTTGACTAGATCTAGGGAAACACCTTACAAGCCACTTTGGTAACGGGCTTTGTGTTTATCCTGACACTAGAGTCTATCTAGAATTATTTGCAAAATCATGAATTTATTTGACAAGCTGAGTGGGGTTTTTATTTTATGAAATGATGAAACAAATTGCCAATACTGTGCTGACAAGAATTTTTAATTGTGCACTTCAAAGTTGGAGTTTAACTTCCATGGAAACTGAAATACATATATGTATGTGCAGTATTAATGGTGTATGCTTCGCTGTAAGGACATTCTCACTGGGCCACCTGTGGTAACATGGTATATTTTACTAGACTTTTGCTGGGGGTTACTGTTGAGCTTGCAGATACTCTTGGATATCATGATTGTATCTGTCCAGATCTTGTGCCTTGCAAGCTACTGCCTGAGGTGTTGCTTCCCTTTTTTTAATTGTTGGGGAATGTGGCTGCCTTCTGGAATTAAGAGAAAGTGAACTGGTAGATTCTGTCTTAAAATTAGTATATGCTTTGTATTCCATCCAACCATTTGGACTTTTGGAGGTATTTAAGGCATTGGCTGGAAGGAGAGAGAGGAGGTAGGTCAAAGCTCCAAGGTTAAAAGTGTACAAAAGGTGACATGACTGTGCCTTTTTTGTTGATGCAGAGGTCTTAAAAGTTAACACTTAGCTGTCTTAAGCAGTGACATTTGTAAGGCCAAGCAGAAACATGCACTCCATGAATGTCATTGACCAGAAGTCCCCAAATTTATTTCTTAGTTAATGTGCACAATACTAATATTTTCTGGTAAGATCTTTGTGGTGAAAACTAGTGCAGTAAGTCTAGTTTTGCCATATATATATATAAGGTTCTCTTTTATTTAAATTGTTGAGCAGATACCTTGAACCATTTGGTTTTATTAAGACACAGGTGTTGAACGTAGCAATGCTTGAATCTCAAAATAAAAAAGAGTAAACTTATGTTTTTATTTTTTAAAATATAGTTAATTACAACTGCACAGTAGAGAACTTAAGTGTGTTTGTTGTTTTCAGTAAATCAAGTAATAATGCTCAACAAAGCAGGCCTGTGCATGCTTCAAGATGCTGAGAAGAAATCTGCTTATGGTCCTCTTGAATTTTTCCTGTTCAGTTCCCAAAACTGTTCTCTTCAAGTGGCCTGTTGTGTTTGGAGAATGGTGGTGGTAATTTTTTCCTGTTTACTAGAAAAATTAAGTAGATGTGGTAGTCTGCTGAAACCTTTGATACTGGAAATAAGATTACACTGTNTGTTTGATATTCCTGTTGCCCATTGTTTGTGAAGTGGTAAAATGCTGAAGATACAGGGCTGTCTGTTTAACAAAGGTGTTGTCTGTACAAAGATCAAGAACAGTTCGCTCAATGCTTAGAGCAGTTCAGTTGTGCTTGGGGTTTCTAGGTCCCAGACTTCACTACAAGTTGTCAGATATCTGGCTGGTGCCTGAAAACTTACTGGCCAAGTTAATATGCAGCACTTGGGTTAAAAGACTATATAATGCTTAAATAGAATTAAATAATATTGAACAGGAACAATTTAACAGATGTAAAATCTTGACAAAGTAGTATGTATTTAATAGTTGCTTGAGAAATTGGGGAAGAGGTTTGTCATGTATGGAAACTCAAACATAGCAACTTTGGACAGTGACATCAAATTTGTTAGTTCAACTTTCTTCCTTTATTCTTGACCTGTAGACAATAGGTAAAGCTTCAGCATTTGAGGAAATACTTCAATTTATTCTACAAAAAGATTCACTGCTGATATATGGGGGAGGTGGAACTTGTGCAGAGCTTGCATTTGGGGTTTTAATATCTGGGCACAGTAGGTTCCACATGGGAGTACTTAGGTCCCTGATTATTCAGAGCTTTTCATTAGTCTTGAACTTGACATACTACAAATTCAGGATATCCAAGATTCAATTATGTAATGATTTCAAAAAGAAAAAATGTGTTTCCTTATCAAATGGAGTTACTTCTCTTGAAGAAAAGGAGAATATACCTTAAATAAATTCAGGAACTTTAGAAATATAATTAATTTCTTCCCAACGTTTTTGAAATCTTAGGCAAGTCCAAAGATGTGAGAAGATGCCCAGTGATCTTCGTGTTTGCTTCTAGTCTGGATATTCCCTCTCCACTTTAACTCATATTAAAAGATTGAACTTGTACAAAATCACAGGTTGGAAATTGGTTTTTGTTTGTGACCCTGGGGATCAAATATAAAGTATTTATAAAATATAAAGCATTTGGACAGGTTTTCTTCAGGCAATATGGGGTGTTAAGCTGTATCACCTAGCTAGCAATGACAACCAGTTTACCTGGGTAGATACCATGGAGAATCCAAGATTTAATTTGTTTTTGATTTCTCAGTCTAATTTATCCTGTAGTATTTTTTGTTCCATATCCTGCTGTTGTGAATTAAACTCAGAAGGGCTTCACTCTGGGGAAGCCAGTTATTGCTGCCCTCTGTCTCAAAAGGTGGCCCAGACATCTGCTGTTCAGCAGCTGCCTTGCCCCTTCACAACTTGGCATGAGAAGGAAACCAAGATGGGCAAATTGTTTATTACCTTGTACTGTGCTGCAAAGATGTGATGGTTTGGGATCTGGTTAGTGAGCAGCTCAGCTCTTGCAGAAGATAAAGGAACTTAGGAAAGCAAGCTGAGGCTGTAGTTGGAAACAATAACTGTGTTTTTTCCCTGTGTCAGAATCTTTAATGTTCTCTGTAAGGTGGCAGTGGCCTGTCTTCAAAGCACTCTCCCTTTCTATTTTTAAAGTGCCACGTTGATACATTCTTTACTGCTGTTTACGGTTTTAAAATCTGAAACCCATCCTCTTGTCAAAACCCCACGGTTTTGCACAACAATAGTGCCCAGGGGCTCCAAATAAACATGAAGCAGTGCTGCTACAAAGGAGATGCACCAAGGAAATCGCTGCAGAACCATAAGAGTTACAGATTTCACCTAAGCTTGCTGGCTCTATCAAACAGACTTTGCTTTTTGACTTCACTTTGCACATATTTTTCCCTAAAATAGATCCGTTGTCTTCTGATGTTTTCAGATTTGTCTTTGCTAATTCCCACCCTGGTTCCTAACCTCATTAGTACTTTACTTATTTTCTTTTAATTTTATTTTCTTCTTTCTTTCAATGCCCTAACTAGATGCATACTATCTAGGGAAATACAACTGCCACTTAAAGGCTAATGCCACAAGTTTTAAGAGGGTTAATGCAATACTATGAAAGAAGAATGTCCAAGGGTGAAAGCAAGTATTTCCTGTTGTACCTTTGTGCTTTGTGTTGTGATACTGTCCCTGGGTTGTACTTGAAGTTTACCTTTCCTATCAGCATTAAGCGTTGTTGCACTGTCTGTTCCAAACACCACTTCTCAGTCTGATGGCTTCAAGGTCTCCTGCCTTACTCTACTTTTCAGTCTGTCAACCTTGCTTTTCTTGTTCCTGTTCTTCTGTACCTTAACTTACTTTTTATCAATGGTACATATCGAAATACAGCAATTGCTGGAAGAAACCAGTGAGCTACTGGAGTGTAGAAATCATTGCTATCAAAACCAATGGAACTGCTTGCACATTGATTAAAGATGGGTGATGTTGATTGCAGGGCTAGAGAATAAAGTATTGCTTGGTCTCTTGACTAAAAAGATTAGAGAAGTCGTGCCATGTTTTAATATCTGAGTACTCTTTTTTTCTGTGCTATATGCATATAATATGTTTTGTTGGTTTTTAAGGACCACTGAAATACTACTTTACCTTAAGACTGGTGTTTCATGGTGAAGCTTCTTTCTGTCAGTGCTCTGTTAACTTTCATTGGAGACCAGCATGCTGTTTGAACACCAAAGTTCAGTGAAATCTATGTATTCTTTTATTAATTAGCTGATGTTAAGATCTTTAGCAATCATAAAGCATAGTCTTCTTTTTGATGATCTCTGAGGCTGTTTTGTACTTACTGCCCCAACAAAAATATGGGAGTTATGTGATAGCAGTTACGGTCAGAAGGTAGCTATCAAGTCTTGTTCAGCCTATCTCTAAGATGGAGTACCTTTTGTTGCTTATATTGAATTTTTTTAACTCATTATTATTTTTGTGAAAGCTTAATAGACTAAAGCTTGCTTACTTTCTCAGAGCTGTTCTAAGAGCAGAAAGAAGAAACCATGTTACTGAAGCACTCTATCAGGATTCAGTCCTAACAATGAAAGGTATTTTGGATGGAACTCTTGATCTACACAGTTCAGGTTTGATAGAATATAAATTATCTTGCTGCTTCTGGAAACATAATGTGTCATTCATTTGTGTTTTGAGGGCTTTAGTGCAGTGAGACATGTAAGTATCTGAAAGTCTGTGCCTGCATGCGTGGATGAGGGACATGCTTTTCAGAAGAAAAATTGTCCATAAAAAACCACTTATATTTATAAATGTCTCCCTTAGCTGAAGAATAAGGGTGTGTTGATTTGATTGGCTATTTCTTCTGATTTTAAAAGGTTTGACTTTGAAGCATGTGAAAAGTACTATAGATAAATGTAGCATTAGGAAAGTTGGTTGTATTATTTAAAAGGATATAAATAGGAAGCAGCTGATTCTCCTTTGACTCAGTTGACTCTTTACTAGCTGGCATATGTAGAATGAAATGGATGATTCAGCTTCTGTTGGTAAAATAGTTGAGCTGAAATTTATGGAAATAGAAAATACAATAATAGGCATTTATTAATTTGTGGTGCTCACTGATTTTTATTAGTATTTTTCATGTCTAATTTTGCTATTTTTGCTTCTGGGTTTTTTTTTATACTGTAAATAAGTGTTCGCATAGCCCATTTCCTCCTCTAATATAATAAATATTGTAGAGAAGATGTTAAAGTATCTACTGATGTCACTGTAACTGTAGGATCTGAAACAATACATGATTTTTAACAAGGTTGAGAGGACCATGCAAACACAGAGGTGTGTGGCAGAGCTGAGAGAAACACCCTTCAAGCTTTTGGAAAATAGTTGATCTTTTCTTACACTCCAACCCTCAGTCAGTGGCAGCTGGTTTGCCTGATGGATTTTATTGAAATCTTCACAATTTTGATAACAGGAGGTGGTGTAATCACCTACCCCTCTGCCAGTTTTTGCATCTAGCCAGCCGTTCGCTTGGGAGCTCAGTGCAACTGATCCAGTCATATGCTGTGCTCTCCTCAGCACCTACTGTGAATTATTTGGGGAGAGCTTGAGCAGAACATCGTCGCCATGCTAAATACATCAATCCTCATTAAGACTTTTAAAACATATTTAAATTACAGTAAATTAACTGGAGACCTCCTAGAAAATTGGTCTACCTAAAAGTGACTTAAAAAAACCTTTGGAAGCTTCATGAGACTTGAGAAGAATTGTGTTTCTTCAGAGCATTATAACCTACTATAGGCATGTTCTTAAATTGTGGTTTCCAAACTTGTTTTGATACCTGAATAAATGTGTTTCAAATGTTGATTTTTTTCTTTTTAATTAAAAAAAAACAAACCAAGTATACATATTTAGGTGTGTAACATTGTCATTTGCTATATTATGATTCTGTCACTGACGTGGAACACTGGGATGATGTATAAGCTGGTCCCATAACATCATGCTTCCATTTCTAGCTTCTAGGAGAAAAATGTACTGTTTATACTGGTATTCTGAACTGCCCTAAACCTGTCACCTATAGATTCAGCTGATCTAGATGAGAGATTACACATTTTCTGGAAAGATAATCCTGATACTGTGGCATTACTTTAGGTCCCCTGGAGAAGAAGTGATGGATTTCTTGGTTTGTTTCTGGGGTTGATTGGGGTTTTTTTGCATTATTTTGTTCAACTTCTCTGCAACGCCACTGGTGATAACACTCCACACACCAGTCAACCTTTCTATATCTGATTTTATACTATAGTTTTACCTTTGCTTTTTTTCCTCTTCTGTCTCCTCAACGTTTCTAAATCCAAATGATGAGATTGTTCTTGTTATTAGCAGCTTTCCAGATAGTGCCTGCAATGCATGTTTTTTCCCATTAAGCTCTTAAGCATTCCTGATGCTAAAGGGCTTATGTTAAAAATTGTATTTCCTCAAAAAAATTACAAAAAGTAAGTTAGCCCAATGCTGAGGGGATAATTGATGTGATATAAAAAAAAGAATAATGGAAGGAACTGTGGTATCTGGATTAATGGCACAAAGCCTAGTTGATTCATATTAGCAGGCCTGAGAAAGTAACTAAAACCTTTTTGATTTGTTCTTAGTGCAAAGTTGATGTATTTTTGGCTTAGTTTTTGTTTCTGCAGCTTATAAATAGTTGCGTTGCCAGCTGATGTTTGGGTCCAGCAATATTTGGTTACATGTTCTTAGCTCTGAATCTGAGTTTTGTGTCTAAGGTCTCTTTGTTTCTAAAGAGTGAGAAATGAGGTGTGTGTCAGTGATGCTGATGTTCAGGCAGGACTACCATAGCCCTGTTTTGTGTGTGCTCTGACCTGTTTAGTTAAAGATTCTGGTCAGTGTACAAATGAATTGAAAATGCCAGTGAAAACTGGGGGTTAATGATAAAGAAGTTGAAAGAAGCAATGAAAGATGATAGTTGAGGTAAGAAACAACTGTACCATTACTGTAAGGCTCTGCAGATAGAAGCATCTAGTAATAGATGCTTAGTCATTTCTGTGTTGATTAATTAATAGTAATATATTCTTCCTGAGTGCTGCCTGGGTTTTGTTTTTCGGTTTGAAGGGAGATGTCTAGTAGTATGTGACAACAAAATTGCTTGGCTTAGGATAAGGGGATGGTTTATCAAGTGACAATGCTTAGGATAAGGAGATGGTTTATCAAGTGACAATTTTCAGTAACATTTTTCTGTTTAACTAGAAATTTGTGCAAAAGCAGGGTTGAAGTTTTCCTGACTTGCTGTGGGGTTTTGCTTCGAAGATCAGGAAAGAAGACAGCCAAAACCATCACTGGCCAGTTTAATAGAATTGATGCAGTTTATAGATAGGTGAGTTGCTCTTCAGAAGGAGTAATTGTGAGTAGATAATTTTGAACAAAGGAATAAAACCTGGAGTATTATTTTGACGTTCTTAATAAACACAAGTTTATTGAAAGCTAATACTAAAAATTGGTCATTTTTGTTCTTAAAATAAGTTGGCTTCCTATGCTTGCCACTTACCAGGAAGCATTAGAAAGCTCTTAAAGGTGAATTTCTTTCAGACCAAGGCAGAAAAGACGTGGAGTTAAGGAATCTTTTGATTGAGTTTCTAAAGTAGTAAGAGTTACTAATATTCACGAACTACTACAAAGGTCTCCTAAGACTTCCTCTTCCTAAAAAGTCTGATTTGAAGCATTTAGGTTTTAAGCATCTGTTAAACTTGTAATAATCAGGTTTTATTTTTTACTTAAATTCTCTGCTTTACATAGATTAGTTTTTTAATAACACACATAGGTTGCAGATGCATTTAGAAGGGATTAATGAAGTGACCTGTTACAATCCAGATTTTTATGCTTAAATATTGCATCAGTGATTTTATTTTTTTTCCTTAAATGTAGGTCATGGGATTAGCATCAGGAAATTTATTTTGGCAACATGGGGATGCTGACTTTCATGAAGACAGCTTGAGTTTCTTCACTGTTGGTGGCAGAAGGAGACAGGCCGCTTCACTATAGGGCTGTTTATTGAAAGCATGTGTTCCTGCCATGATCTTAAGCATTGTTGTCTGCTGATTAGTATTCTGTTTCGAGAAAGTGGTAAACTATCAGAGAAACACAGGATGGTTTGGGTTGGAGGACATCTTAAAGATCATCCAGTGCCCCCCTGCCGTGGGCAGGGACACCCCCCACCAGCGCAGGGTACCCAAAACCCCATCCAACATGGCCTTGAGCCCTGCCAGGGATCCAGGGGCAGCCCCAGATTCTCTAGGCACCCTGTGCCAGGGCCTCCCCACCCTCACATGGAAGAATTTTTTTTATATCTAATCTCAGTCTACCCTCTTTAAGTGTAAAAAGGTTTATTTTCAAATACTTGTTAAACAGAGGGAGTGATGAATCCTCAGGTCTTAAAAAAATGTAGGCATGCAAGCAAAAGCTGATGGATTACACATGTGTAGCTAGATGTAGCTAGGGTTTGGTGATCTTCAGTAGATGATGATGTGTTGCTTTACTGTCTGGTGATAACCTCTGGTATATTGAGGAATTTGCACATAAAGTTAACTTCTGTGAATTATGATTTTTGTAATGCTTTTTGAAAAGAAACATGCTGTGCTTCTGAGACAGAAATTAGAATTTGGGACTTTGAAACAAAACTGTCTTATTAAATTCAGGCTTTGTGATGTCTTGTAAAGTTTCCAGATGTCTTAATATCTAGTTTCTACTCTGAATTTTCTGAAATAAAAGTTTAAATCTTAAACTTTTCATTTTTCTGAGTACTGGCAGCTGTTCATAGTGGGTACAGTTTGGGGGGTTTTTTTGCTGTTTATGGGATTCTGAAGTGCTAAAACTGCTCTTCTTGCTGCTAAGGTGAAAGCAGATTGATGGGAGACCATATTGATTGATGAGAAGCTGTTCCATGTAGATCTCTTATGCCTACATTTTCCCTTTGTATTTGCAGCTCTGTGTGAATAAGGTTACTGGCTGAAGGAATGGAGGCCAGAACTTTGGAAGGACCCTAGAACTGACCTTTATTCTTTAGCCAGCTATCTTCCTGTGTTCTCTGGAGCTATGAGAAGTTTTTTCCCTAATGCAGGCTTTTAGATACGTCAAGCAGAGTAGAAAATAGGGTACAACTTTATAGTACCAAGTCACAAGCAGAGCTTGAATATATTTTTCTCAAACTCTTGTGATGTGAAACAGGAGAAAGATTTAATTTACTAGAACAACTTGTCTTCAGACAGAGCAAACACCACAAAGGTAGTTTTTTAGAATCTTATGTTGCTAGGTATTGAGCTATACGTGATGATGAAGCATTTGTGAAATCAGTTCACTCAGTTGCAGGTATTTTTAGCTTCTGTAATTGTTATTTTGTACTTGCACACTATATTGAAAATGAAAGCTTGTTAGCTTTTTAACCAAGTAATGTTACTGTTGTATAATGAGCATTAACACTTACTGACCAGATATTTGCCTGTTTTGTGTGTGCTTCACACTAATATATGGAAAAATGTTGACTGGGCACAATGACTGCTTCAGCTGGAAGCTTGGCAATTCTTCAACGCAAGAAGCAGCCAAGACCTCCCACAGAAACAGTCCAGCCATGCTAGCCTTTGCCTACAGAAGTGTTTTCAATTAAGGTTTTGAAGGGGGGGTAGTACAATCTAGCAGTGTCTTCGCTAAGGTAATCTGTTCTGCAAACCTGGTGGTAAGGTAGTGTTTGCTTTTCAAAGCTCGTGTGCTTGGAAATCACAGATGTAGCAGATGATTCCCAGAAGACATCAAATAAATGAGAAGGAGTTTTGTATCCGTTTGCTTGAGCATATTTAGATTTATGAATTTGTAATTATTATTTTATACTTCCATGGGCTGTCCTTCAAAGCTGCTCTCGTAGGAGGTGACAGCAAAGACTAGGCTTTCTGGAATGCAAATCTCTACTCAACAAGAAAAGCCTAAACTAGAATTAACTCTTGGAGGAGCATGTGCAAAACCCCAAGTTTCCACCTCTCTGATAAAGCTGTTTATAGGACAAAGCCATCAAACTGAGGCTAGGTTAGCTTTTCTTTTTTGTATACAGAATAACCTTAAAGAATAGCTTTAAATTTCAGGCTTCTAATTACTGTTGCCTGGTGGCATACTTAGCATTTCATGTTGCTAGCTTGGATTTGAAAAAGTTCCATCATCTCTTGGGCATCAAGATACTGTTTTGGGATAATAATCAGCTACATAGACTATGTACATACATTACATAGACCACTAAGAAATAATTTGAGTAAACTAACTTGCAATTCCTGGCTTCACAGACATTATCTCTACTGTGTAGTTGATATGTTATAGTAGTGATGAGTGTTGGGTACTTGAACAGAAGCATCTGCATATTAAATGAGTAACTGCCTGCCTACATACAGCTGTCCTTACTGGGGATAAGATGTATCCCATTCAGGTGGGTCCGTGTTGAGAAGGAAGATATACTAGAGTAGCAGAGTAACATCTGACATTGTTATACCTTAACAGTAATATTGATGTTTGCTAGTAGCTTCTTTGTTGGGCTTTTTCCACTCCAGTGAAATCATCTCTGGTGTAATGCCATGGATCAAACAACCTTGTGTGCCACTCTTGCAGGAGGATGTGTCATGCAAGGAATTTTTTCAGATTCAAGTAGTGCAGTGTGGTCATGGAAACTAGTTTTTACTAGTGTTGTTTGAGATCCATTTTAAACTGTGCTGATAAAGCCACTCAAAACACACGTGTACACAGGAGGATGTGTGCATCCCTAAATCCCCCTCTGAGCCTTTTTCAGGCTCAATGTGTGTCTCAGCCTCTCCTCATATGAGAGATCCTCTAGTCCCCTTATAATTTTCAAGCCCCTTTGCTGGACTTGCCAGTAGCTCCATGTCTCTCTTGTACTGGAAAGCCTGGAACTGGACACAGCACTCCAGGTGTGACAGTCACCGGTGCTGAGTAGAGGGGAAGGATCACCTCCCTTGAGCTCTTGGCAATGCTCTTCCCAGTGCAGCGTGGGTTGCTCTTGGCTGCCTTTGCCACGAGGGAGCATTGTTGGCTGGTGGTCAGGTTGCAGTCTGGCAGGACCCCCAAAAGATCAAGTGGTGTGCTTTTCTTGGGCACTGGTTTGGGGTGGGATCCCTCCTGCAGCTGTGCTGGAAATCTCCCTGCAGAGAGAGATCTTCCTGAGGAATTGGTGTTGGCTGTGTCCCTATGGCAGGGGCTGCTTATGAAGCCTGGTCAAACCTGGTTCCAGGGGCTGAGCCAAACCCTTGGTGGGCAGGTGTCTTTGATGTGCTGTACCTGGCCTCCCATGAGCTCATGTAGGAATTGATGGTGTGTTACAAGAGGCTAGAATGCTTCAAAAACTGGCCTTGGTATCTAGTCAGTGTATGTGTGAAGCACTCTTAAGAAGGTGCGTAGGTGGAATTAAAATACAGAATATTTGGGGTTTAAGCCTCTCATTGAATCCATAGGTCAAGAAGGAAAATGTATTTATGCAGCTAATGGCTTTGGAGAGGGCTACAGTGAATGTATTCAATCTTCTTAAGAAGTTGCTTAATTTTTGAGGGTTGTTCAGATTTGCTATGTTAGAGTAAAATACTATTAAATGCTTTCCCTACTCTTCAAAGTCCCTTTTCTTCCATTCTTCCCTCTTTTCTTCCTGGCTTTCCCCAACTTCATGAAGAAGTTGTAGTCTCTTCGTCTCTTCTGCAGAGGAGTCTTCTTCACATTAAGACTTAAGTTCTGATGGATATTGGAGTTAAATTTTTAGGCTGGGGTGTCCCTTCAGTGTAACTACTTCAGTATCTTTTGGTTTATTTTTTAAAAAAGGGTTATTAGGCTGACAGCAGCGAGTGAGAACCCGTAGTAGGGCTGCTTTACCCAGAAATTATGATGCTTTTGCCTTCTGGACTTACTCTATTCTGTGCTGCTTTACTTGAAGCAGAACGCTGTGGGAACATGGGGACACTGGGTACATTAACCATGCGTAGGGCTGGCTGACCTCCAGGTCCTTTGGTATAATGGTGTAACCACTTGAACCATGCTTAAAGTATTCTGTGGCACTTTTTGTTCTCTCCTGCTTTAGAAACCCCAGTTCTTGATGTTGAGAACCTCGAGCTCTCAGTTAAGCAGGGTTATAAGGGCTGATTAAGGCAGAGTGTATGAAGCTTGCTACAATAACTTTTTCTTTGCTGAACCAGTACTGTGGTGCAGTGAATGAGTTGGCCTGTAATTTTCATGTTGCTTTTACCTGGCTAAATTCTTGCTAAAAATGGAAGCTTGTGGCAATGCAGATCTTTTTTTTTT
>VZTU01028627.1:14442-28114 GCA_013400835.1 Zapornia atra | reverse complement strand
ATTGTAATTTGTAATCTCTGCTATGGTTCATGTGCAAAACAGCACATCTCTAGTAAAACACATAGGAAAGGTGCAGTTTCTGCTTTGTTGTTAATAAAGGGAAATACCAATACAGCAGTCTGGCAGGCAGCCCAAGTTTGGGAATATGTGACTTAAATCTGATCCATGCAGCCAGTCTCTGTTCAGCATCTATTACACTCATGCAGCTCCATGTGACTGCAAAGGGAAGAGATTTGCCACTTCATAAAAAAATCTACCTCAGCAGCTCTCACTTCGAGGCAGATGTGTAGCATGAGCTGCATGCAAAATTTAAGAAAATAAAGAAATTATGATGCTGTAGTGATACTGTGATTTAAAATTATTCACAAAGTGGTACATTTTTTCAGCTACCTATGTTTGTGGAAAGGTTATTGTCCTTTCTTATCTTTAGGAAAGTTGAAGAGCTGGAGAAACAGGGGAGATGATGGTGAATTACTTTCTTGAAAGCAGCACAAGAGAATGAATAAAACAGATTTTTTTTTTTCAGTATTCTATACCTGTATTTCAGGAAAATTAGCTTTTAGGACCTTTCTGCCTTTTCTTTCTGTCCAACTATTCCTAGATTTCTGAGAGAGACAAGTAAAAAGAGTTATGAAGATGGTTATGTAAGAATGTAAACCTCCAAGAGGAATAATGTGACAAAGGTGGTATAGTTGTGGTTACAAACGTTTCATTCCCTTGTGTGACTGTAAAGTGATCTGATACATATGGGAGCCTAGATGGACAATAATGCAGCAAAAATCCTATTGCTTCCATTATCACTCTGGATAAATCTACAAACTAAGTTGCATTTGGATTAAAAATGTGTCTCAGCAATGTTTTGACTATATTAACTGATAGTATCCTATTCAGATCTCCTTAGTTAGCACTTTAGAAGCTAGTAAAACAGCATAAATTATTGTTTTCTAATTTCACATGTACTTATTAGGTTGAGCTGTTGTGGTTTCTCTTATGATGACGCTTTTACTATTTGCAGTATCTACTCCATCTTTTCATTTGGAAACAAAGAAACAAGAAAACAAAGCAAATACAACAAACAAAAGCCCGCAAATGTTTTACTTAATGATGAAAAAAATATTTTCCAATGAATATTCTGTGACAGGACTTGGTTTCTCCTTTTATTGTACTGTATGATAATCAGTGTTGTACACCCAATACTGGGATTTTGCTGGAGCACCGAACACCCCATGATCTTCTTCCCAAACTATTGACTAGTATTTGTGAGTAATCATACTAACCTGAAGACAACTTCTTGATGAGAACTCATCCCATGGGGTTTACATTATCAAAATTCTGG
Source organism: Zapornia atra (assembly GCA_013400835.1). NCBI lineage: Eukaryota > Metazoa > Chordata > Aves > Gruiformes > Rallidae > Zapornia > Zapornia atra. The sequence goes on along the minus strand of VZTU01028627.1, from coordinate 26,778 downwards.
TTTAATATGGGTGACCTTAAAATTTTAAGAATATGATTTTTCCATACATGCCGAGGTAACTATATTGGAAAGATACTGGTTCTGAGATACAATGCCCCTTAGAAGTTTTTTGTCTTCTAGTTGCATAGGCCAAATGCTGTGAAGATGATGCAACAGAGTATTCTGAAAAGACAGAAAATATGCAACAAAGACTGGTGTGTGATTTGCCCCTGTGGCACTTTCCAGAAAACTGTGAAATATGGTACAAAGTTGATAATGTTTTATTTGTGTCTCAGGAAAAAGATATTAGCTTCACTCTCCAAATATAACATTTATAGAGACTACAGCAGCCAAGCATATATAGTCTTGAACAAAATTCTGGTATGTTATTGTCCTTTCTTATCTTTAGGACACTATTTTAAAAATCTCAAGGTTAATGGATATAATATACTAAATACACTATTTTAGACAGTCATATGAGGAATATGGAGCTCTAAATGGACTGTGTCTCATGAACTGTCACTGTCCTACTTGTGATCAGTAAACAATAAAGGAACAAGATATCAGATATATCTACAGCTTTCACAAAAACGGGACAAAATACTGTGGTCATCAAATCTGGAAAAAGCAGTGGATCAGATGGTACCTATGAAATGGACTGAGCAAAGTGATATAGTGATTCATATCCAGGAGATAAGGCTGCTTGTGAGGCAGGTCTAGGCCACAAAAGGAATTACATTATCTCAGCAGCAATACACTCCCTCTCTTTTCCTTAGAACTTCAAAAATAGGACCACTAAATATTATTAAGTGCAGATGACATTTGGAAAGATTTTATCTAAACTAATGGAGGAATGGAACATCTTTTGGTTTTAAATTTGATGTGTTTAAGTTATATAGCCCTTTTAAAATATCACCTTTTGACTCTCTTGATTTCAACGATGACTGTGCTCACTGAGTTCACCCTAGGCAAGTACAAACCACAGTGAATTTATTTCTTATCTTCTTATCTTCTACTCTTCTTCCCCTCTAATTAATGTAAAAAGTCCATGTTTAATGAATAGAGTGTAAATATTGGTTTAAAATATGCATTATTGCCTGTGATTTATAAGGGAAAACATACGGAGAACCATTCTGAAAACACTCCTCAGAGTGAAGTATACCCACTCGATTTTGGTAAGGTGATTATAGTTGGACACTTACTCTTGCCAAGACACATCAAAATCAAAAACCTTTCATTTCTTTGTTAAGAATGAGTAAAGGAGACAGGTTAAGAAAAAATAGTTCCATAAAAGAAATTCTGTCTAACTCTCAGAAGCTACAAAATGTCACTGAGAGACCAAAAAACAAAGGACTCTGTCCTCCCACTGCCTTTAAAATTAATGCTTCTACAATGAATTGAAAAGTATTATTTTATTATTAGAATTAATTTGTTTCATTATTTTTCAGTTAATTGGACATTCAGCTAAAATCAAGTTGTCTGGAAAAAAAGAATACTTTAGCTAACAGTAGTATTGGATAGTTTATTAGCTTGCATTAAAAAGTCTATAAAGGATGACCCTGCTCATTACAGGTCAAGAAAATTTTGATGACTGTATTGGATACAAGCTGCTCAAACTATTGTTTTGAATAAATATAGTTACAAATTAAAACCTTAGTCATGTCAGTGTTTTAAACTGATAAAAACAACCTTTGATGATCCTCTACTTTCTTGTATCGCACCGACTCGAAAGTCTTCTTTTTATGCTGCCTTCACCTCTATCAAAATGTTTTTTTGTGGCTGGAAAGAATGTCTGGGTAAACTTATCCATATGTTTCAGGCCTTCACATTAACACGACCAAACTGAGGAGGTAGGAGCACAGTTCTTATGTCCTGTCCCCTGCAGTGCTTCTGGGAATGGGTAAGAGAAGATGATCAACCTCTTCAGAATATCAGAGCACCTTGTCTTTGGTTATGTCTTAGAGAAGTTGGAATAGATGGTATAAGGCAGAGAATAAACAAAGCCTGACTGAAAAGTATTTGTCAGATGCTCTGAGTGGAGGGTTTCAAGGCCATATTTTGTTTGCATTGTGCTTTTGTTGATGAGAAGTTCTGATATGTTCTTATTACCTGTATGACCTGATTTTGTGTCTGAATTCTTCTCAGACAATTGCTGCTTTTAACTTATTAAATACAAAAAGTTGTAAGAAAAAACTGAAATTCAAATCTTTAAAGATGTCTTCGTGAACAGTCAACGTGTTTAAGAAGATGACAATCTTCAAGTCCTCCCTGCATTCAATACTTAGAGCACTGAGTTCTCTTATTTTTTGGAAAGCAATTTAATTTCTCCACCATAAATTTTATAAACTGTTACATTCATAAAATGTGAAATACAGTATTTGCAGAATATTGTTGCATTTAATCGTAACTGCTCTGAATTTGCAAAGCAGCTCTTGATGTAAATTTGGTTTGCGTTTTTTTTAAGTTTCCCTGAATTTCTTAAAATCTAATTGACAAGGTAAAAATCTCATGAGATGAGAATTTTTTTCTTTCATGGCTTGAAGTATTTCAGAGGTGACAGTTTATGTTGTATTCTGCAGGAGCTCAGAATTCTGTCCACTTAATTTCTAAAGAAGGATTACTCTTAAAAAATAAGAGTTTTCTACATAAAAATATGGCAAAGTATTAATCTCAGCTTTAATAAACAAAAATAAATAACTTTGCTGTTGTTCAGCTTGTGTTCTGGGTCACTGTTTACATACACTCAACTAACTTATCTCTCCCATAATAATATGGTATCATAACCCAACCCACAGCTCAGGCTTCCTTTGCTAAAGCAAAAGCAAAACTGAGTTCTCCGTTTATCAGACAGGTCCTTTACCTAATTTGCAAACATCAGATATACTGCTACTGGTTTCTGAAAATTGACTTAGTCGTGGGTAGTAGATTTTGAAAGAGACACTAAGGATTTCATATTTGTTGCTAGAGTGCTGAAATTTTTGGAATCACACATCCTGACATTACTCCAAGATACCATATATTAGAACTTGGATCTTTTCCTGACAGTAATTAGGTCTTATTTGCATAATTAAGGTGATTTTACCAAGATTTATTTCCTACAAACAAAAGTAGGGTGTTCGAGAAAGGCCAGCATCAGGATGAGTGAATAGACTCCCATTTTCTGTATTGTCCAGCAACTAAAAGGAGAAATTCCCAGGCTTTCTATATGAACAGCTAGCACTTTACCTTAACATAATTTTAAAATCTTTTCAGACTTCGTCTTACAGTATTTCAGAAGCTCAACATCCGTAAATCCAAAAATGTAATACTAATTCACTGGTCAAAATAGTTTAAAAATATTGAGATCTCTGACAAAGGTATGCAATCCTTTTTTTCTTTCTTGGGTTATATGCACCATGAAATTAATAAGCTGTGTAAACTGTTGCATTGCAAGTTACTATGGTCCAACCAAGACATTACAGGTATAGCTCTATTTTAAGTAGACAGAAGTATCTGCCGAGATATACTATGCTGAAGAGAAATTTGTGCTTTCAGATATTAGAAAAAAATATTTCTTTTTCGTGGAGATGATTAGAGGGCTGGAGCACCTGCCCTACAAAGAGAGGCTGAGGGAGCTGGGCTTGTTCAGCCTGGAGAAGAGAAGGCTGCGGGGGGACCTCATTGCAGCCTTCCAGTACCTGAAGGGAGCTTACAAGCAGGAGGGGACTCAGCTTTTTAAAAGGATAGACAATGGCAGGACAAGGGGGAATGGATTAAAAGTAAAGGAAGGAAAGTTTAGATTAGATATTAGGGGGAAGTTTTTTACAGAAAGAGTGGTGAGGTGCTGGAACAGGCTGCTCAGAGAAGTAGTGGATGCCCTCTCCCTGGAAGTGTTCAAGGCCAGGTTGGATGGGGCCCTGGGCAACCTTGTGTAGATCCAGGCCTGAGGTTGGTGTCCCTGCCTGTGGCAGGGGGGTTGGAGCTCTGTGATCCTTGGGGTCCCTTCCAACGCAGGCTGTTCTATGATTCTATGATTCTATGTCTACAGGACTTTTGGGGAAACATAAATGACATTTCATCATTACTTTCTTCCCCATGTAATTAAAACATTTAAAAGCTAAAAATCAAATCTAGGGGTTTTATGTATGTTCTTTAAGATTATTCTATTCCCACTAGAGATAGCTGGCATTCGCAAAACGAGTGTTTCCAATTAAAATGCTTTGTCAAAACATGCATTTAAATTTCAAAGTGGATGTCAGTATTCTGGGGTGTGTTCACTATAAATACTACAGAATATGACAGGTTTTCAATAAGATTTGAAAGTTTCAGAAGTCCAAAGGCAAATTGAGACCTACACAATTACTATTTTAATATATATTTCTCAATCTTTCTATTTCAGTTTACATTTTTAAAATTTCTGTGGCCTGATCCTTGTGTGCTGTTTACATGATAGTTAGCTGTGCAGTAGATATCAAACCAGAATGTGATCTGCTTCTCATACAATCCAACAGAAAAAAATAATAGATATATTCTAAGTATCAACTGGAGTGTTTCCTCCTATTTGATTTTATTAAGCTCATGTACATAGAATAAAGCAGGGAAACATTACTTTTTTCTGCTTAGGATACAGGTAACTATTGTTAGCTAAGGACTTCCCTACAGAAAAAGCTATGGAATTAACTTGAATTAGCAGCATCCTTATAAAGATGAGGCCATTTCTATGTTTAAGATGAGTAACAAATCTTTTTAAAAGCACTTAGAGATTGACTGTACTCTTGTATTAGATAAATTTATACCTTTTGATATATAAAGACAGACTCTGAGTTAAGTCATCTAGTAGCTTAGAAATGGTTTCCCTGGTGAGTAACTTACTCCTCTTTCTTTGGACTCTTGTGCTCTGAGAAGACCAACTTTGCAAATATTTTTTGTTTTAAAAAGTCCTTTCACTTTCTTAGTGGCAATGAAATGAAACACTCTAAAATAAAGAAGAAAGTTGCAGTTCCTGGTTTTCAGTCTGATAGTTGCAATATGAAACTAAAAGTGATGCCTTGGAGGAAATCTTCTAGCATCTGTAAAGGCATTGATTAATTTCTTCCCATTAACCTGTGGCCTCCATGTTCAGCATAAATAATGCAGAGACAGCATCTGAACTGCTAAAATGTGGTTTGCTTTTGTTCCTTGCCTTCCAGTCTCCAAGCTGGAGCTTTTATGTAGAGATTTGTGAAGGAAATATATGGTATAGTCAATACACAAGTTTTGTATGGAGAATGAATGAGAGAGTGTATGTGTGTATAAAAACACCAGAAGAAATGTCACAGCAGGGTTAAAACAAGTGGTAAATGTTTAGCCAATTAAGAGACAGAGCAGCCAGCTGTGGATAACAACAAGGAATAGAGCAGAGTGCTGAGGGCAACAAGACTACACAAGAGCTATGTCCACAGCACAGATGTGGGGTATTCTTTATATGATACAGCCCAGCACAGCAAAATGCCTTTGTAAAGGCTGCAAAAAGCAATGACACTAGAGATGAGACTAGAAGATATGAAGAGGAATCAAAAGACAGCATTGCTTGTCTTCCATCCTATTACACATAATAATGACCACAATATTAGAACATGCATGTCATTTTTTTGCACCTGTATTAAACAGTGAGTGAAAATTCAGTAATTTTTATGATAAAAATAGTCTTATTCTGCCTATACTGTCTCATTTTTATTTTTCTACATTATTTATACACACACAGTGTCAGATAGATAAACCTGAAGACTTTTGATAGGAAAGAGGTTCTTTACTCTGTCCTTATTGAGTTCTGTGTCACATCCTTGGAGGAATCTACTGCATTTCAGCTGCATTGGCAAAACTAACATGTTCTGGCTTTGCTTACCTGGATGACCAAGAACAGAGAACAATTACATAATAGGAAAAGGACAATCCTAAAATGGCAGGTTCCCACCTGATGTAAAGTTTCTAGAAGAGTGGAACTTTATTTGCTTCTAATTCCAATTTAACACAGAATTCAAAAGTCCATGTGCAGTGACTAGCATAATACACTGTTTAAAATTACTCTGAATTATTTTGTAAACTCATTTTTCTATCAGCAAAATATATGGCAAAATATGAAATGTTTAAACTTTTGTGCAGTGATTTATGTTTTGGGGTTGAAAAATAAATGTAATAGTTCTGATTTGACTTTGAAGTGTCACCAACATTTGAATGCATTTCTACATTTGATGAATCCAAACTCAGTTTGAGTCTAATATAGATGTATACAGTATACAGGAAATAACAATGAAGTCTGTCAATTCTCATGCTTAAGCACTTCAAGCTGGTCAGCACTTAGAAGCCAGAAGACTTTTCCTTAAAACATGGTATTCCTCAATTAGGTGCTCTACAAAGGATTTAAAATGTTCTTTTTAAGCATCATCTATAGGCTATTGTCAGAGACAAACCACCATATTAGAAAGATCACTGATCTGTTCTGGTAACATAATTGAATTTCATATATTCTTGCTGTCTCAATATGTGTTACTATTTTTCTCCATACCAACATTAGGATCAACGATTCTCCTTTTAGGAAAGTTTACATGTTTCTATTCTGTAGTTCTGCACTTGTCTGCCTATATAATTAATTATATGGAAAGAAAAATAGATGAGCAAATATTAAATGCATCTAATCACTGATAGATACAGGACTCTGAGAAACAAAAAAAGATACCAAGAATAATAAAATTCTGATGATATGCAGATGATCAGAACCAGAAACATACATTCTTATCAGTGTCACAGAATCACAGAATCATAGGGGTTGGAAGGGACCTCAAGAGATCATCAGGTCCAACCCCACTGCCAAAGCAGGTTCCCTAGGATAGGTCACACAGGTAGGCATCCAGACAAGTCTTGAATATCTCCAGTGCTCTGTCACCTTCACTGTGAAAAAGTTCTTCTGCATGTTGGTGCAGAACTTCCTATGCTTCCACTTGAAGCCATTGCCCCTTGTCCTCTCTCCACAGACCATTGAAAAGAGGCTGGCCATTTCCCCCTGTGTCCCACACTTGAGATATTTATAAACACTAATAAATCCCCTCTTAGCCCTCTTTTATCAAGGCTGAACAACCCCAGTTCTTTCAGCCTGTCCTCATAGGGGAGATGCTCCAATCCTTTAATCATCTTAGTAGCCCTTCGCTGGACTCTCTCCAGGACAACCCTGTCTTTTGTATACCAGGGAGCCCAGAACCGGACACAATACTCCAGGTGGGTCCTGACTAGGGCAGAGTAGAGGGGAAGGAACACCTCCACGTTTCCTTTGGGTCTCTTAGCCACCAGGGCACACTGCTGGCACATGGCCAACCTATCATCAACCAGGACCCCCAGGTCCTTCTCAACAGAGCTCTTCTCCAACAGGTCACCCCCCAGCCTGTACTGATACAAGCGGTTATTTCTTCCCAGGTGCAAGACTCTACACTTGCTTTTATTGAACCTCATTTGGTTTCTTACTGCCCAGCTCTCCAGCCTGTCGAGGTCTCGCTGAATGGTAGCGCAGTGCTCCTGCATGTCAGCCACTCCTCCCAGCGTACTTGCTGAGGGTGGACACTATTCCTTTATCAAGGTCGTTGATGAAGTTGTGAAATAAGATCAGACCCAACACCGAGCCCTGGGGAACACCGCTAGTCACAGATCTCCAATCAGACTCTGTTCCACTGATCACCACCCTCTGAGCTCGGTCCAACAGCCAGTTCTCAACCCACCTCACTGTCCACTCATCTATCCCATACTTTCTCAGCTTTGCTATCAGGATGTCATGGGAGACAGTATCAAAAGCCTTGCTGAAGTCAAGGTAGATGACATCCACTGCTCTCCCTCTATCTACCCTGCCAGTGATGTCATCATAGAAGGCTATGAGATTGGTCAAGCACAATCTCCTCTTGGTAAATCCATGCTGACTACTCCTCATAACCATCTTTTCTTCCAATTGCTTGGAGATGGCATCCAGAACAAGCTGTTCCGTCACCTTTCCAGGGACAGAGGTGAGACTGACTGGCCTGTAGTTACTTGAATCCTCCTTCTTGCCCTTTTCGAAGACTGGAGTGACATTGGCCAGTCTTCAGGTACCTCTCCTGATGGCCAAGACCTGTAGAAGATGATAGAGAGTGGCTTAGCAATCACCTCCACCAGCTCCCTCAACACACACGGATGCATCCCATCCGGGTGTGCCTCTGAGATGCTCCTGGACCACCCCCACCTCAACCAGAGGAAAGCTCTTCATTTCCCAAACTCTCTCTCTTTCTTCCGGGGTCCAGGAGTCCTGAGGGGGACTCTCTGAAGTGAAGACTGAAGCAAAGGCGGCATTCAGTATCTCCACCTTCTCAGCATCTCCCGTTACCATCACACCTGACTCATTCAGCAGGGGACCTGTATTATCCCTAGTCATCCTCTTACTATTCATGTACCTAAAAAAACTCTTTTTCTTATCTTTTATGTCCATTGCCAGTTTCATTCGGTGTTCTTACCACCTGAACAGAAACTCATAGTGTGCTATGAATTACAGGTTTAGAAATTAGGGGAATCTCAGCATACCTCCCTAGATGATGCATTAGTAGCAGAATTCTCTGAAGATACATAGCCCGATATTTTGTCATAACCTGTGAAATTCCTCCTCTTTAAAGAACATTTTTGACAATCATAAATGGCCTGGTCTGATAATACAAAAACAAAATAACTGGATCTGCAGCAATCTAATAGAGTCAAGAATTTGGATCACATATACGCATGATTTTTACATTGTTAAAAATACCATATTTTCTCTAATTAAAAAATAATGATCGCTGGGATATTATTTCATTATATTTATGGTAATCACTTAAAAACGTGCAAGAGTATTGTTTCAAGTATTTCAACAGTGCTGCAATAAAGCTTTCACTCAATAATCACATCTGATAAATAGCTTTATAAATCTCACAGCCCACTGAGGAAATAAAAGTTCTTCAGAGACCTTTTCTTACAAGCATTACTGCCACATCTAGCAGGACAGCAATAGACATTTGACGTGACTCAACAAAATTTATATGGCAGCTTCCAATAGGAAGTGCAAGAAAACAGTTTCTGTGAATGATGAAGCTGAAAGAATTTAAGATGTCAGAACATCAGGAGCAGCATTCTTTTAAACTGAAATTGTGTAAGAGCAAACCTTACACAGTTAGAGTGGATCAGTACCTATACTGTACAACACCTCCTGGTTCAAAGGCATGATTCCAAGTTGGCAATATCATGAAATGAAAACAGGTATGAATAATGCAGACAATGGATGAACAATTAACATACACTTCATGTTTGTTAATTCCTGCTCTGACACATCATTAGAGGTATTCTTGAGCTTTTGCCCTTTGATTTTAAAAAGCCTTGCCAGAAAGCAAGTTTCTTAGGAAGTTCTCTCTCATCTAAAGAATTTGGTTTTGGAATATTTACACATCCCACTGATTATCAGCATCTCCTCCTCAGTCAGCATCTCTCTGTGTACTCTTCATGACTGGTACTTCAGACCTCTCCATGCATCCCATCTCTTCCTTTCAAGCTTACCATTTCTGCAGACTGGTGCTTCCTCTTAAATGATCTGTTTATTCCCTGCTGTTTCTCCCCCAGTCTACCTTCACTCCTATCTTTTAGCTTCAGCCTGTTATCATCACATTTATTTTTTTCCACAAAGAGCTTCTGCTCTGTTCTTTCTGAACTACTCTCTGTTTACTAGCACAATCAAAAAGGCATTGGATGGCATTTGATCTTCCTGCTTTGTAAAAGGTAATTTCAACATTATGCATATTTGTATTTTAAACCCACAAACCAAGAACTTATCAGTTAACTCCAGATATCTGCTGATTACAATGGTATTTCTGCTAGCATTTTTAAGGTACACTTCCTTCATAATGCTTAAAATCCTCAGAAAAATCCTACTGAAAATGTTACCAGTTTCTAAAGAATCTGACCTCATTTGACTGTTCTTAAAGAAATTAAAAGGAAATACTAATCCCTGAGAAAAATATTCCACATTTATCACATACTGCAGAATGCATTTACTGTTACACATTTTTTTGTAAAAATATAAGCCTGCTGTTAGTTCATCTAAAGGTCATCAGTATCAGTACAGCAAATGCTTCACAGTTCTTATAAATCTCCAAGTTGCCAAGGTACTTCTGCAACACGCAGTGAAATTATTGACCCTCACGAGGTAAACTCTTTAACAGTTTCAAGTCGCAACCTGTAAAGATTGTTAAATATGTAGCTCTTAAAATAATCAGAGATTTAAGACTTAAACACTTAAAAAGTTAAGTAAAAAGAACATAGAAGGGGTGACAAAATAAGACAATTTCTACCAGAACATTAATGGATGACAAAAAAGTATAAATCTATCTTAAGAAAACCACAACTATTCACACTAATCATTGTATTGTTTAAAAGGCCAACTCTGACATGGAGTAACATAAACATTTTCAGTTTATCTGGCCAAGACAGGAAGGATAAAGTATAGGAAAATGCACAAAGAGATAGTGACTGGAGGGAAAACTTTGGATGCTGGAGGGTGCTCCACAAGACTCATGAAAGAGAAGGGACTGAAAGGAAACAGTCCCTCAGCCATAAAACTGCACTGGATTGTGCGGTTTATTCCATGGCCTGGTCTTGCTCTCTGTCACAGCTTAAAATGAGTTCACTGACATATTAATTTGTTGCACTAAGAGCAACAAATGCATTGCTCTGATAGGTTCCTTGTTTTTCAAGGAGAGCAAAATGTGACTGAAGGTGGCTTCAGCTTTCTATTTCCCTTCACAAATATTAACTATACACACTATGTAGCATCCTTTGGTATTTTATGCCTTCTGTCACCAGAGCTACCTCTCATCAGTATCAGATAGGTTTTGTCCCCTACCTTCTCTTTCAGTTATGATTCCTGCCTGATCTTCCACCACTCTCACTTTATTGCAGCATCTTCATTTACAGCAATTCCCCAGAAATCTATTTTGTTATTTTCTGAGAAACAGACCTTTATTTTAGCAAGACACTTCATTCTTTTCCAGTTATTTCCTCAAGAGATCCATCAGAGACCACTGGGTGCTCTCTAAGATTTCCTACACTTTGAAACCTAGCACTTTATGATCTGGGCTTTTGAGATCATAATGAAAATAATATTTCATTGATCCCCTGATTACTTAATTTACCTTACAGTTTTCTGTTTTTAATTAAAAGAGTTGAGAAACTGTCTGACGTTTCATTTCCCAGACTAAATACTGCCAGCTGTTTGGAATGAAAACTTTCAGAATATATGTGTGATAAACTATGCTGACATGAAAAGTGCAGTCCAGTGTTTTCCTACCAAATATCTCCAGTAGACAAAGTTTTTATATTGGCAATTGCTATTTTCCAAAAACCCCCCACCAACCCACCAAAAAAACCCTAAAACCCCCTCACATCACTAAATATATTCAGATAAATGAAATATAATTTCAGAGGAATCATTAATGAGTAGTTAGTTAAATATTTGAAAGTATAAAATATTTTATTTCTAAATTATATATAATATTAAAATATTAAATTATAAAACATTTAACTATATTTTCTAGTGTATGGTCTGCATACAAGTGTTATTTTTGTTGTCATCTTTCAGCATTGCTTCCTGACACTGCAATTTCTCCTGTTGCTACCTCATTTCATGCCAATGTTTTTGCTATGGCCTCTGGTGTGACTGTTACTTCTGCACTAGGGGTGGTAGTGAGGGCAGCAGCAATGGCACCAGTCAGTGTGAAAATCATAAGTAAACGAACAGCAGAGGTTTCAGCAGGCACCTGATTAACCTCATTGATTTTCAGGCAAGAGGTTATTTTTGACAATGATCAATTATACACAAGAAATTATGATAAATCTGTCATCTCTTTTCATTTCATTTCCCTCTTCTTCACTTCACAATGACAGAAAACAGGGAACTGCTTGAAACTTCAAGAGGGTACAGCTGGCAGAGAGCTGAGCAAGATGTTTCTGGAGTAGAGCTTACTTGCAGAACAATACAGTCACAGGTCAACCAAAATTACTTTAATTAGTCTAAAAGAGGAGACTATTTAAAAATTCCAAAATTATTAATTTGAAAAATTCCAAATGAATATAAATAATGAGCAATTTTTTCAGTATTGTGTTCTGATAGTTCCCTTTTGAAATGCTCCTGAATTACATTTCTAAATTGGTCATGGTGGAGAGAACAAAAATCTTATCAATCTTTTTTCTTTTTTTTTTTTTTTAAGCAGAGAATCATAGAATGGTCTGGGTTGGAAGGGACCCCAGGGATCATAGAGCTCCAACCCCCCTGCCACAGGCAGGGCCACCAACCTCAGGCCTGGATCT
>VZTU01028627.1:0-10778 GCA_013400835.1 Zapornia atra | reverse complement strand
CCCGCAAAGTCACAAGTCCCTTGGCAAACCTGCTGAGGCGTGGATCACTCTTCACAGGGCATAGTTGTCTCTGCTCCCCGTCCTCATCCATGGGCTTCAGGGGGACACCCGTTTCACCATGGACTCCACCACGAGCTGCAGGGGAAACTTTCTCTTCGCATTCTTCATCCCCCCCCTCCTGTGGGCCTGGCCTTGGCGTCTGTGCAGCTTGTTACATCTTCTCACTCCCGCTCCGGTGGCAAAGTGCGCCTACCAGCAGTTTTTTTCCTCCTATATGCGATTCACAGAGGTGCTATGACCAGCTCTGATAGGCTTAGTCTCAAATTTGGCCTTGAAGTACCAATGTTTTCCAAATATGGGGCTTGCAGAGAGCTGTAACTGCAGCTTACAAAAGCGAATGAAGCAGCACAGTTACACCAAACTGCAACAGTTTGGTAGAATTATTATTCTTTCCTGTGAGCAGTAGTGTAGTTCATAGAGGTAGGGTTTTTTTCACAAAGATAAATTATATTTCGGTCAGTCAGAATGGACTAACATGAAAGTGCTATAATTTGTATTTGTTTACTTAGCATTTAATAACAATAAAAATAAAAGCCAAGGTAGTAGTTCAGCAATTACAATTGCCTGTTCTTAAAATCTTTAGAGTCCTAGATAATTTAAATAGTGGTATCCGCTTATCTTTAGTAGCCTAGGAATTCAACACAATAATTTAGAAGAAAGTTAAGCAACACTACAAATATCTTGGGAAATTTAATTATCTTTTTAACCTACAATTGGCTGCTACAGGTGATCATATCGGTGCTTTTCCTAGTCAGATTCCAGCTGTGCTTGGATACAAAGAGATGATGCGCCTTCTTTGTGAAACAGGACTTGTGAATTCGAACGATGTGATATGTTGCAGAGACACATACTGGATTATCATGAGAAAAATGAGATTTATTCATATGGCCTGATCTTTTAAATAAATCGGTTGCAGCTGAATGAAATTTAGCGTACTGTCAACTTCTGCTGTAATTGTTGAAGATATTGAAATGAGCTGGGATTAAAAGGTTCACTGTCAGTTTCTTTTAAGGCAAGAATAGATTAATCTGATCTGTCAAAGACAAGCCACACTATATGATTCTCTGCACAGTTCAATATCCTTAACTTTCTGGAATGCTGAAAGGGTTAATTATTTTGAACTCTCAGTATGAAGCAGGTAATGAAAGCCAGAGGAATAAGAGAGACAGAAATTACACAGGGACAGACTAGAGAGAGTGTAACATTGCCACTGAATTTTGAATTAGGACCCAGGAAGCTCCAAGCTTTGCAACTGATGCATCTGCAGAACGTATCCCAGTTCCCAGTACCATGCCAAATTTGTCATGGCTCATTTAACACATATACATATATGCAGCTCCAGTGACAGGAAAGGGCAAGGGCCTGAGCCTCGTGAAGCTCCCAGTCAAAGGTGAAAAGGTCCATCTTGCACACTCTGACAGCAGTTATCATTTTGGATTATATCCTGATTTTCATAGCTTGGGAGAGTCATATATTTTTACTTTGAAACTGTATAGTCATTCTGGTGTTTTTCTAGCAGAACCTTCTGCCACAGCTTATCCTGAGGTACAAGATGTCCCTAAAGAAAACTTCATACTTTTGTTTTTATCATGCTACAAGGAAACTTGAATCCTTGGTTGCTTTGAAAATAAACAGTAGTATTTTTTTTTTATCAACTTGATGGTGACAATTTAACTTTTTAATTTGTTTTATATTTCATGTTCAAGTAATCTGTTATGAGCTTTACCATCTCAACTCTCATATTCAACCAACAGCCTTTTATCAACAAAAAAGAAGGAATGTAAAATAACATCACTAGAAGAAATTTCAGAATTTGAAGAGTAAAGATCTAATAATGTCTTAGGATCTTAAAGATAGATCTTACTTGCAATTAACCTGTTCATTCTGAAGCTGTATACTACCATAACTTGCAACAGCTTTTTGCTGGATTAAAGCACTAGAAGGAAAACAAGTTACTCTGAATGCTTTTCCATGCTATCAGAAGGACTTACACATGTTAAGATTGGAAACATTAACTTAATTAAAATAATAACTAGGTACCTCCACCGAACACTCCACTGTTGTTCCTAGGCTTTATAGAGGACAAATCTAGTCTTCAAGGTGTAGGTCCAGAGGCAGTACTGCTTGTTCAAGATGAAAGAAAGGAAAATTAAATGTTAAAATATCTTTTCTTAGGAAGCTTTTCAGTTTCACTACAAATGTTATTTACATTTTAGAAATTGTAAGAAAAAAGTAATTCAGTTTTGAAAACATTCTTGTTTTCCTGTTGAAGAATATAGTTGTTTGTTGGTTGGGTTTTTTTAGCCACAAAGTATTCTGTCATGTGCTGGATACAGGATAACTTCTTTCTTCCACTTCTTTTTTCTCAGTTATTCTTCAAGAGGTTATATACATTGCTGCAATTTAGTTAGTACTATCCAAAGAAAAATGTATTTGGTGGAATAATTTAGAAGCAAAAAATTAATTAAATACTAAACAGCTAAATACACTGGATCAGTAACTGATCTGCAAAAGAAGATAGGATGTAGGTGGCACAGGGAACAATTTTTAAATAATGTTATGTTCTAGCAGAATAACTTACGGTTTCACATGGGTTTGCGGAAATAAAAAGTGATCCATCATTACTATTATTGCATAGTAAGATATCATTTTATAATCAGAATTTATTCTGTAATGTGTGACATAGGATTCACATAAAAAGTGGTAAGTGTACAAGTAGTTATTGTTTTAAAATGATAGTCTGAATTTCATGAATGAATGACACGAGGTCACTGAAATCATCCTATCGTTTTGTCTTAGAGAAGGTAGCTGCAGACACCTTTGACCCACAGAAATAGATAAGCAAGAATACTGCTACTAACCTACATGACTGTTCTGAGTTGGGTAATTACACACTCGTGAAAACACATGTGCTCTTTTATACATAAAATACTTTAAACCTCAAGCTAAAACTTTTCCACATGTATGATCCTTCCTCATTGTGCACTTCCTTGTTATAAACAGTGATCATGTTTTACAATCATCTTTGATTATTAAAATATTAACCTGAGTAATGTACACTGCATGCAAAGAGCACAGCTGGGAATGATAATGCTCTGGAGTAAAGTGTGTAACTACAAGTATTGTATGTAGACACGTGGACAGATTGCTAATCAGTTTTGCTCAAATCAAGAGGCATCAGTTCCTTCATGTCAAGTAAATTATGTATAACAGCATTTTTTATACACTGGATAATATCTCTAGTATTATTAGAATAGCATGAAAGAAACTATGCCTGCAAATCAAAGAATTTCAGGGAAAGAAGATGAGTTCCCATTCAAACGCAGAATACAATGACATTTGAATAGCACAGGCAACAAGAACAGCTGCTGCACATAGTCCCCAATTACCAAACTGACATTGTATATGGAATAACTTACTAGAAGGTTTAGAAGTCTTTAAGAGCAAAGATAAAAAGTAAAACATTTCAAATATGCTCTCCTTGATGCAATTTTGTAGTCAAGATCATGTGAATGCGTCATGTGGAACAGCTAAATGGCATAGTTGGGATCTGAACTTCAAAAAATTCAGAAGATGATTTGCTATGAATCAGGAAAAAAAACCTAACAGAAAAAAAATAAAAAAGCTACCCTGCAGTAGCCTTTTCAGGTATGGAACTTGCATTGCCAGAAAAATAAAGTTATTTTAAAAATCAGTAAAGATACTTGAGAAAGAAAAAAAATATCTGCAGAATAATTTATTGTTTCAAAACTTAAAGTAGTGATTTTTTTTCTTTATTAAAATTTTCACTTGCAAATCATTGCCATTTTCAACATCCTGTTCTTTTTCATCTTGCTTCACACAACTTGTATTCAATATTTTGTGTTGTTTCTATTCACTTTATGGGGGAAAAAAAAATCAGGAAGTATTAGAATTTAAAAAGAACATACAAAATGTCTGGGGTTTTTTTTCAGTTTCTGTTTTAATTTGTAGGAAAACACAGACATAAGAAGACATGATTTTTTACAGAAGTCGGCTGTTTGCTGCACTGCAGGATGCTTGAAGAACATTGCAAGTCATATTTATCAGACAATATTAAAATAATATTCATAGTGACAACCCATAATGTCATCTGCAACTATTCATACTTGCATTGCAACAGTGCAAATATCAATTTAAGCAACCAGAAGGACCCATGTGTGCATCAGACGTTGAATCTCCTGTCTGCCTTTCTAACAGGTAATGTAAGGCTATATCTTTACCCTGAGCAGAGAGCAATTCAGTTCATCTCATTAACTAATGAAAATATTATTAGTAATGTTCCTTTGTCAACTTTAAGCATCTAGTTAATCATTACATAAACCACACAAATGTATAAAACCACATAAAAATATGAATTCTTTTTCTTAAAAAAAGAAAGGTAAAATATTTTAAAATCCACCTTATTAAGCTTACTGAAATTTTAAAATGTACATACTTGAATACAATCTTAGGATAATACTTTGAGAGTTATGCATGAAAGCCCTGAAGACTAGTTTGCAAGTCTGTTGTTTGTTTTTAGTAAAGTCTCAAATCATATGTAGCAATCAGATATAACGTTCTGGTAGCGTGTTAGGATAGAATTTTTCAGCAGCTTATTATGTGTTCACAACATCATATGGATAAAAAGAGTTAGTCAGGAATTATTTGGAGCAAATGCTTAGGAAGGTTTAGATTACATATTAGGGGGAGGTTTTTTTACAGAAAGAGTGGTGAGGTGCTGGAACAGGCTGCCCAGAGTAGTGGATGCCCCGTCCCTGGAAGTGTTCAAGGCCAGGTTGGATGGGGCCCTGGGCAGCCTTGTGTAGATCCAGGCCTGGAGGTTGGTGTCCCTGCCTGTGGCAGGGGGGTTGGAGCTCTATGATCCTTGGGGTCCCTTCCAACCCAGACCATTCTATGATTCTATGATTCTATGATGCTATGATTCTATGACTTAATCTTTTAGATATAATAAATAAATAAATAGATAAAGAAAGCCAAAAAAACCCTCAAAAGCCCAAACCTAAAAGAAGCCAAACTTCCACATCTTCTGCAGGCTTAGAGACACTGGATGAGCTAGCAAATGCCAATTATTTTTTACCTTACAGACTGTGTTCTGATTGGTGGCAATTTTCATTCGTCACTGAGGAGTAATTGATTTTCCAATGTAGATACACAACTGTCCTCCATCTTCCAACTTTAAAAAAAACCCAAAAACTTATTGCTGCTATAAATCACAGGATATGGTTCACAACAGCAATAACTTTCTGAAAATCAGTCATTACTATAGTTAACTACTAGATTGTTACAGTATCTTTCTTCCTTTACTTGAAAATGTGAGTTAAAAAAATCACATAAACAGTAATCAAATTATTTCATTTAGAAAGCTACATTAGTAAAGATTAATTTGTCTTAAATATACTGCAACTAATTAAACACTGTAAGATGCAATTAGCATACAAAATAGTCTAGAAGAATATTTTTCCCTCTGAACGTATCATGTTGCACATCTTTATCCTTCAGTATTATTAGTGATGTATAGGTGCAAAGAAAATAAATCCGTGACATCAAAAAATGGTATGCATCTGGATTATTCACCTCACTACACAGCATTATCTACTAATGCAATGTAATTTTAGAGATCTTAAGCCAGAATTTCAAAGGCATTTTCGGTGCTTAAAGATGCAGATAGAATCCTACTACAATTGAGAAACATAAACTTTAATTCCCCAGAAGAACCAATGACATTTAGGATTCTGCATGGTTTTGAAGTAGCAGTAGGTATTAATTTGCATCCTTAGGTATCAAAATGCTTAAAAAATTTCTGCCGGTTTATCATTGTCTCTTGAAGAGCAAAGAATAATATAGCATTATGGCCATTGGCCCACAAAAAAAGTTATTATAAAATTAATGAAAACGGGCATACATACATGGTGTTGCAGCTATACTGTGGCAAATACCAATGTGTGATCTTTTTACTCCAGAGTCAAAAATTAGGTATTTTATGTCTTCTGCTACAGAGGCAAATATGAATCATTCTATTGTCTCAATGCACATGAATAGATGTTGAAAACTGTTGTAGGTAATAATTTGTTGTAATGGTTTTTATTTTAACATAGGCATTGATTATACAGTATGTATCATGGTTCAACCCAATAGGTAGCTAAAATACCACACAGCCGTGCACTTATTCCCCACTAAGACAGATGGGGGAAGAGAATTGAAAAGAAAAAAGTACAACTTGTGGGTTGAGATAAGGACAGTTTAATAGGACCAAAAGATGGTGATGCTACTAACAGTAACAGTATGGTTCACAACATTAACAGTAACCATAATAGTACTAGCAGAAAATACAAAACAAATGATGCACAGCCAAAACAAATTATGCACAGCAAAGTTTCTCAATAGAGGAACCAATGCTTAACAAATTCCTGAGTGACCCACCTCCTGACCAACTTCCCTATTAGATACTGAGCATGATGTCATATGGTATAGAAAATCCCTTTGGCAAGTCTGGGTCAGCTGTCCTGGCTGTGTTCCCTTCCAGCTTCCTGGGTGCCCCCCACCTTCTGTTTGGCAGGACAGTGTGAGAAGCTGAAAAGTCCTTGGCTGCTTGGCAACAACTAAAACATCAGTGTGTTATCAACATGATTCTTATCCTAAATCCCAAACACAGCACTACACCAGCTGCTAGTAAGAAAATTAACTTTATCTCTTCCAAAACCAGGACACTGTGTTAAGAACTACAGCAGTCACTTTCAGACATGCAAGGAGCAGTTTCAGACATGAAATGTAACTTTAATTAAGGCTGTAGGCAAAAATCTAGGCTTAAATTGCCATCCAGTCACAGTATTTCAGACATCTTTGAAAGCATGATGTAATTTCCTTTCTTCTATGGAGAGTTCGATACTAAGTGAAGAGTCAGATAGTAAACCAGACTGCCTGTTAAGAAATCCACTAGGTATCTTAAAAATCCTCTTTTTCTGTAAGCTCAAAGTATTTCTTCAGTGAAATATTCCTGAAGCTGCAGTGAAAATACTCTGTATTCTTGTAGCATTTTGAACTTTTTTTAGTGGGTGACAGTGTTGATGGGATGGAAATCAAAGAATATACTGCAACGAGAAATAGCTGTAGAGTTTATTTCCTAGATAATATTTGCACTAGGGTGTAGTAAAAATATTAATAAATAGTTCAATTTTCATATACAATACTCTTATAATATAGTCCATTTGCTTTTGTAAACATAGAAGGAAGCTTTGGATGACAGGTAATTCACAGCTTCAATATCCTCCACTAATTGAACCTGGATGAAATAGGGAGAGCGCTAATCAGAACTGATTTCAAATGCTGCTCACTTGAGGGAGTGAAAATGGTATCTTCTCCCAAGAGGCAACGCTGATACTGCATTAAACAGACAAGCCCTGTGATATCCGATGTCTCTCAGGAGAAACAGGAGTCTAATAAAGTGCAAAGTATTTCCCTGTTGAGTTAGAACACCAGGAGTAAGGAGCAAATTTTAATGAAACTTCTTGACTGCAAATGTGCAGGATAACAGCTACCTTCCCACAGCCCTCAGATCCATTCTCTTGGCCTTATTTCTGCTGCCACTATAGAAAGGCTGGTTGCCCTCTTTTACTCAGTTTAATAAAGACCGAGTTAGGTTCTTTGGAACCAAGTCTTTAAGGAAAAGTATCCAACTTTATTTCAGAGATAATTTTTGAGATCAGATCTGAATTTTTTGTTCTTCTTGGGTTTTTTTTGGTGGGTTTTGGTTTTTTTTTGGTTTTGGGTTTTTTGTTTGGTTGTTTTTTGTTGATGTTACAAAGCTGTGTCAATCTCTAGGAGAACTTTATATTTATCAATACATAAGTATAGAAATCACATATATTATTACTTCTAGAGTGACTGTAAAGGAGTATTTACTGTGGAAAAGTAACTATCTGAAAGAACAGATAGTTAGAGTCCAAGCAGAAGCATCAATTAACTCTGTAATGTATTGGTTTTGGAAGCAGATGTGAAGCATTGACAGTAAAATGAAGAGCAAACCGGAGAGCATGCAAGCTGAGGAAGGAGCTTTGGGACTTCCATTTGGAAGACAGAGGAAGCATTCACCATTCAGAATGACTCAAAACCCTTACAAAACAAAAAAGGAAGGAATGCAGGGTGACAATCAGCTTATAACATGCTCTGTTTTTCACAAAAGATGAATAGGATAGAGATGGAATATGAAGCCCTAAACATTGTTCAGGAAGTAAAATAAAAATAGTGAACTAAAAGGATTAAAATAAATATCCTTCTTTGGAATTTTCTAGTTGAGAAAGGTCATCATACTGAGATAATTAGGACCAGGCCAATATATATCAGCTGCTAATGCATCAAAATAGAAGAAAGATGTGGAACTGTTGGAAAGGGTTCAGAGGGCCACAAAGATGATTAGAGGGCTGGAGCACCTGCCCTACAAAGAGAGGCTGAGGGAGCTGTGCTTGTTCAGCCTGGAGAAGAGAAGGCTGCGCGAGGACCTCATCACAGTCTTACAGTATCTGAAGGGAACATAGAAACAGGAGGGGAATCAACTTTTTAGAAAGGTAGACAATGGCAGAACAAGGGGGAATGGATTGAAGATAAAGGAGAGAAGGTTTAGATTAGATATTGGGGGGAAGTTCTTTACAGAGAGAGTGGTGAGGTGCTGGAACAGGCTGCTCAGAGAGGTGGTAGATGCTCCATCCCTGGAGGTGTTCAAGGCCAGGTGGGGGAGGCCCTGGGCAACCTTGTGTAGATCATGCCTGGAGGTTGGAGTCCCTGCCTGTGTCAAGGGGGTTGGAACTCTATGATCCTTTGGGGGTCTCTTCCAACCCAGACCATTCTATGATTCTATGATTCAGTATATTAGATAATAATTCGAAGTTTCCACTGGGCTCACTGCCATTGCATCAGTTATCTGTCTCTCAACCATGTTATGTTTTCTTCCAATTTTCATTTGAGGCAGAGTAAATGAGAAATATATGCACATCTGTCTTTCAGATGATCAGTATAGGCTAGATTAAAATTTTCTGAAAAATCATGAAGATTTTGTGATAAGCAATGTTTCAGGAGACATTCAGAAGTCACTGTAAGATAAAAGGAAGCAAATATAAAATTGTTACACCTCCTTATTTGTTTTCAGGGTGCTTGGATGAACAAGGAACACCTGGAAAAAAAACAGAGGGTGGAAGCAAGGACACAGCACCTGGGAAGAAAACAGATGAACTGTCCAAGCAGCCAGGAATTGATATAGGAAAGCTAAAGCCCTGATAGAAATAAAACTAGCCAGGGATGTCAAGGGGGAGAAGAAAAGTTTCTATGTGCATATGTTGGTTATAAAAAGCAGTGTTGGGAAAATATGGGCCATCTCCAAAAGGAAACAGGAGACATGATTGTGTGGGGTATGGAGAAGGCTGAAGTGTTCAAATATTTGCTTTATCTTTGCTATCAAGTGCTCTAGCTACAATGCCCAAACTTCAGAAGAACTGCCCAGTCTAGCAGAAGAGCAGGTTTGAGACCGTCTAAGGAACATTAAAGTGAACAAGTCCATGGAACCTGGTGAGTTGCATCTGTGGGTCCTGACAGAACTGCCAGATGAAGTTTGTAAGCCAGTCTCCACAATATTTGAGAACCCATTACTGGAAAAGGGAACTGATGGGGAAAAGGGGAAATAAATCCCCTGTTTTTAAAAAGCAGAAAAAAGGAAGACCTAGGGAACTACAGTCTGGTCAGCCTCACCTCTGTGCCTGCCAAGATCATGGGGCAGATCCTCCTGGAAACTGCACTTAAGCATATGGAAAATAAGGGGGTGATTGGTGACAGCCAACATGGCTTCACTAAGCGCACCTCAGGCCTGAAAACTTTGGTTGCCTTCTGGGACAGGGTTACAGCATTGTTGGATAATGGAAGAGGAACAGATCTCATCTGTCTAGTCTTGACAAGGATTTGTCACTCTCATGATGTCCTTGTCTCTAAATTGGAGAGATATGCATTTGATGGAAGGACCAGTCGGTGAGTAAGGAACTGGCTGGATGGTCGCAATCAAAAGAGTTACAGTCCAAGTCTAGATCTCTAAGTGGAAACTAGTGAAGGACAGTATTCCTCAGGGGTCAATATTGCAACCAGCACTGTTTAACTTCATCAGCAACATGTATAGGGGATCAAATGCACGCTCAGCAATTTTGCCATTGACACCAAGCTGTGTGTTGTGGAAGACATACTAGGAAGAAGGGGTGCTATCCAGAGGGACCTTGGAAGACTTGAGAGATGGGCCCATGCGTACTGCGTGAAATTCTACAAGGCCAAATGAAAGGTCCTGCACATGGGTCAGAGCAATCCCAAACACAATTACAGACTGGGTGAAGAATGGATTGACAGCAGCCCTGAGGAGAAGGACTTCGTGGTGTTTGTAGATGAGAAGCTGAACATCAGCTGGCAATGTGATCTGGTAGCTCAGAAAGCCAACAGTATCCTAGGAAGCATGACTAGCAGGTCAAGGGAGGTGATTCTGCCCCTCTACTCCGCTCTTGTAAGACTCCACCTGTAGTACTGCGTCCAGCTCTGGGGTCTCCAGTACAAGAAAGACGTAGAGCAGTTGGAGCAAGTGCAGAGGAGGCCACAAAAATTATCTGAGGGCTGGAGCACCTCTCCTATGAACAAGACAGGTGGAGAGAGTTAGATTTGTTCAGTCTGGAGAAGAG
>VZTU01028617.1:0-19656 GCA_013400835.1 Zapornia atra | reverse complement strand
AAGTAAATGCAGTCTGACACTGGTAGGACATGGAAATGTCTCAGTTATGACCTGGTAACTTCCTTTCAGGCACAAAAATGCATTTCCATGTTTTGTAGATGTGCAATATACCTTCCATCCCAAATACCAGAAGAGGCTAAATATGTTTTTCAGGTTTTTCCTTGAAGTTTACCTGACTTTCATGTTTCCCAAATTTTAAAGTTATCAATTCTATAAGCACTTGTTCAGGAGTGTATTCACGCTAGAGTTGTCTGACTGTATGTTGTAACTTTTTCTCTAATTAGTCTAAATATTCCTCAGACTAACTAAGGTTGTCTTGAAAGGCTTGTTTTCACAAGAAAATAATTGGATGCTCTTTTCTTCTGGAACTCTTTGATAGGATTCACTGATGCCAATTTTTCAATATTCCCTTTTGGCCTGAATGGACTTGAAATAAGCCAAATGGTAGGTTTTTAATTAAAAATCCAATTCTTAAAGATAAAACTTGTCTGATCTCTGGAAACAAGTGGCATTATATTGACAGCCTCTCTGGCAAAGTTGAGAAATTGAATGACAAGTATAAATTAGCACAGTGAGCAGTGAAAACCCGTATCTCATTGAGAGCATTCCAGCAGCAAAACATGGTCCTTGTTAAACCAAACAGACACCAGTCATGACAGTGAGTTCTGCAAATTGAGCACATTCTATAAAGCACACAACCTCCCTCGTTAGAAGCTATGCTATTGCACCCAAATATGAGTGGCTCAAAACATATTCCTGATGTCTTAATTTGGGTGAAAATATCTGAAACTTACCAGTTTACTCTGCTGTTGTGTTTTTTAATCAAGTCATGAGTAGTGTCATCATTACTCTAGAAAATGCTATAGAGATTGCTACATGTGAAACTTTGGCTGGTTCCACAAGACATTCTCAATTAGAGATACTGTCTAGTTTTATTTTTTGGAAGAATATATTTTGGGAAGTCATTCTAAAAAAACCTAGCTTATTCCTCCTATAATGTAGACAGCTACAGATCTGAGAAGAGAAAAATAGTTATCTGGAGAATTAAAAAAAAAATAATAATTGAGTATTTCCTCCCTGTCTTTCAATCCCCTGAGACCTAGTGATTAAAAGGGTTTCAGTTCTTAAGGTGTATGTGTAGCTGGTAGAAAAAAACTTAGTTACATTAATTTAATGGAATGTTCATTTATAACATGTACAATACAGAACTTAAGATTTTTCTAAGTTAATATTAACTCCATTTCCCCTGCGTACTCCTCCTGAAAAACCAGATCTTAGTCTGCACTAGTGTTGCTTGACACTGTTTCAACAACAGGTACTAAGTGTTTCTTACAGCAATTTGCTGTATTTTGGAGCACTCTTCCATGTGCTGATGATAGTTGAGTTCGAACTGCACCACTTCTCATGCATGCATGAGAGGTTACTCTGGAAGAAGTAGCCTACCTCTGAAGAACTTGGATACTTCTTTGCTGGTTTAGTTTACACTGGAGATTTTCCTGGCTCATTATATGAATGAGAAAATGCAAAGGTATCTTTGTGCATCCATTTCAGCTGTGCCAAGTGATATTCATCCCCAGCTGCAGCTTTGTCTTCAGTACATGGTGTGTACTGCTCTAACCCCCAACTCCTCTTGTTCAGTGACTACCAAGATGTTCTGCTAAAATTCAACCATTTTTAGCAGCTCAGCTGGGTAACGTTGCTTAGAAACCAGCCTCCTTATCCCCCACATTCTCATGACAGATTTCCTATGCAATAACATCCACTGCATGACACATTTGTATCCAGACACGCGTTCCTTTTCCACTTGAGATTCTCTGAGTTAAGGCTGTTGGTGCTTCATGCAATTCGTAAACAGCATGTGGTAAATCACTGGGGTATTAAATCACTGCCACAGTCAAAATGAGCTAAACTTTTGAATGCAAGCAGTTTCTCTCCCCTGAATTTTGATCTTTTCTTCTTGAGAGTAATTTCTAACTTTGTTTTTCAGACTGGGCAGCTAGATGGTATGATTTTTATGGCAAACTCCACTCCCTTCACTGCTTCTGTTCATAATGCTTGCTTGCAAAGCTTCAGCTTTGAATGCTGAATTCAAAATTCAGATAGTAAGAGCTTTTGATTACAATAGTTTTCTACTTAATATTTATATTTATACAAGGCATCTCATATGAACTGGGTATAAAAATATTTACTTTTTTAATGTCACTATTAAGTATCAAACATATCAACTTGCAGTTGAAGAGAGTCATAGTCAGTCACTTTCTATTTATCTATCTGACTGAAGGTTTTTTAACACTGTGTTTATTTATTGCTCCTTTTCTGTTTGATAACAGTACTGCACTCTTGCCAGAATGGCAATGTGTTGGTCTGGCAAAATAATGCAAAAAGTTAACTGCCACATCTGGCAGAACAAATATCTGCTATTGACAAAGATAATTAGGTCCTATTGTAGTCCTCTTGTTTAGTCTCACATAAGAACCTCATGCAACTTCATTCAAAGGTACAAATAGTGCTTTTATGGTCTATGCAATGTATCATTAGTGAACCATGTCGTTTGAAATTATAAATTTGTACAATTTTCATATGTTTTTTCTGTTAATATTATTTTGTAACTATAAAACTTGTGCTTATTGTCTGAACAGCATTTCAAACATGATAAACCAAGAGTATAATTTCTTTAGTGATAGTGCTCTGCCAAAAGAATGTATTTCGAATGTAATTACAATGCAAAATTTAATATCAACATAAGCAAGCCAAACATGATTTAAATATATGTTCTGCTTCATAGGGCATAAATGCCTAAATCCTCCAATACTACAGTCAAGACAAAGATGATGAGAAACTTAAGACAGTTTCCTGAAGTAGAGAATGTTTTAAGAAGGATTTATGAAAGAATGGGATAGAAAATGGGATTTGGATACAAAGACAAGCTGTATTCTTGAGAAAAAGCCACTGGATTAACTGAGCCAATAACAGTAAAAGGGTCATAAATTAAAAGAAATTAATAGGACTAGAACATATGACGTGTGCAGGTGAAGATCAAGTGTTGTATTGAATAATGTGAAAGAAAACCAATGAATGAACAGATAATACTGAATGAAAATTCAGTTTTCTTGGTTCTGATTTTGTCACTAGCTTTAAAATTTCCCAAGAAAAGATATCGTCTGCGAATAATGAGGAAAGAGGTGAGAATATTCACAACTGCACTTAGATGAATGACAACAGAAACACAAAATAACAATCTTTGCCAAGCTTCTCACAAATCTAGAGAAGTGTTTGTGGTATTTGTGAATAAAATTCAAGCCGAGTCGTGCAATAGTGAAAGGCAGAAACCAAAATATACACAAACACCACCCTTAAGTATGGTGGTGTGATAGGCTTTTATAAGTCATTCTTTTACTGCTTACCCACAGCACAGTAACAAGAATAATAACGCTTATCTTTAGCACAGTATCCAAGCCACAGGAACTTCCTGTGTTTCAGTTTGCACCCATTGCCTTTTGTTCTGTCACTGGGCACCACTGAAAAGAGCCTGGCTCTGTCGTCTTTCTATTCTCCCTTCATAATTCTGTACGCAGTAATGTAATCTCCTTTGAGCCTTCTCTTCTCCAGGCTAAACACCTCTAGCTCTCTCAGCCTTTCTTTATAGGATAGATGGCTTAGTCCCTTAATCATCTTAGTAGCCCTTCACTGGACTCTCTCCAGTAGCTCCGTTTATTGCACTGGTGAGCCCAGAACTGGAAATCTCCAGAAATGCACATACTCCAGAAGTGGCCTTACCAGTATGGAGGTGAAGATTAGAGGGAAGAGATGTGTACAATAATTTTTTTCCTTTCTGGCCTTCCTTCTTCCTTATGTACAAGGAAAACACTACCAAAATTTAAGTTTTAGATGTGGGTAGGTTGGGATCAGTAGAAAGGCTGGCTTCAATTTATTGTTGTTTTATTCTTAATGCTTTTTCAGAAAGAGAATGATTTTGTTTCAGTTGTTTCCACATTTTTATACTTTCATGCCTTTCTTTTGAAAAACACTTTACTCCCTCTTCTTCAAATATACAGGAGATTTACTGTGCATTCCAATGATTCTATTTGCCATCTTTGCCAACACTTAAACTCAGCAATGTACAGCAATGGCAGATACAGGCTCTTAATAGCACAGTAATAATCAGTCTTCTCTCATAACTAGAAAGCAACTTCTGTGTATCACAGATTTACTTATATTACACTTAAAGCCTTCAGCTTAGGTAGCCTTAAAGTTCTGCCATCTTGTTCAGACTAATCGTATCACAGTATATACATAAACTAGAAAACTATCTATAGAGAGGCCATAAATACATAAAGTTACCTGGTCTTCAAAGTCAAATTCTGTATAAACAGGGTCTCCAGAATCCATAATCAGACTGCAATCAAGTTCATTTGGCCCTAAAATAGGAAAGAAAATTAGACTTCAGATGTGGATTGGAAATGTTCACTTTGTGCAATGGAACACTACAGTATTTCCAGTTGTCTGTATGTATGCAAACTGTGATCCAAGGGACTGTTCTAATGTGCTAGAGTACCTGGGTGAATGGTATTCTATTAACAAAGCATTTGCAGTATCCATCAAAGCTATCACAAATCTTAATAAGGAATAGTTATACTAAATGGGGGATTGTTTCAGCTACATTGCAAATTTATTGGGCAGGTTGTTCTGCATGCCACGACTTGCAACTGTAAAACTGTCACAGGGATCTTGGCTCAGGGAAGAATACAAACCACATTTAGGAAAAAGCAAAGGAGATACTGGTGAATTGGTGACTATCAGATAAGGATTACAGGGTGATGTTGACGTGAAACCAATGCATCATGCTTCCAGTAGCAAGAATCCCCATTCCTATCATATCCCACCCCTTTCCAAGGCAACAGTGTGGCTCTTCCCCTTGTCCCCATCATCTTCCCATGGCAGGATCAGCAAGTCATGCAGCCCTCTTGCACCTGGGATGACAAAATTCAGTTGCTGAGAAGCCTTGACCTGGCTGATCTGCTGAAGGTGAAGGGTAACAGAAATGTGACTTGGTATTTCAAGAAGTCATGTGTAGGGCGTGGTTGCTGCTAAACCAGAGTGAGGATAAACCACTAATCATCTTTCTATCTAAACACAGGAAGGGTACATCATGGACAACGTAGATTCTGGCATTATCA
The DNA here is from genome assembly GCA_013400835.1 of Zapornia atra. Classification (NCBI taxonomy): domain Eukaryota; kingdom Metazoa; phylum Chordata; class Aves; order Gruiformes; family Rallidae; genus Zapornia; species Zapornia atra. The sequence goes on along the minus strand of VZTU01028617.1, from coordinate 14,479 downwards.
TCCCATTCATACTATCTCACTCCTGGGTAATGAGGAAGGAAATAGTCTTCTGTGCCCTCCAGATGGTGTAGCCCTGAACCAAAACCTGCATGTATTCAACACACATTATAATGTCAGTAGCTATGTGACTGCAGGAGTATTTTCAATCCACTATTAAAATGAGAATAATGTGCAATGGGACACAGCGATCTAAAAACTGTAACCAACTGGCAGCTACAGGTGAGGCCACTATCTTCATGTTGGGAGCAGCAGGAAACGCCAGGGGACATATAAGACGGGTTTTGTTTTGCGCACTTATATCCCCAGTCAGACAAGATCACTAATGAGGAAGAGAAAAGAACTTTTTCCCTCCTGAGTTACAGGCATCTCTACCTGGTATGGTATTTCTGCAAGCATTGGCATTGAGGACACAGTTTTAAGACTATTGCTGACCTGGAGTTAATTTCTCACCATTAGGGATGTTTGTATGGGTGGCTTTCTGTAACAAGCACTATCAATAACAGATTTTGCAGTTCAATTTGTGCCAGATGCATTTACGTATTATCTGCTTTTGTTTGCTTTTAAAGTTTACATAGTAATAATCTATGTAGGTGGCGAACTAAGAGAGAGAACAGAGAAGAGGAACTGGATATCATGATGACTAAAACCATAACTGCTTGCATGAGATGATGATTCCAGCGTGTCTTAATTTGCAATCCATATTACAATTGCTGCCAAATTAATCTTTGATGCAACTGTTTGGAGATACAGGGAAGACTTGGGTTTACCATCTGCTGGTGGCTTTGTTGGTCCCCCCCTAATGTTCATGCATACTTTATCAGATTGTTATTAAAAAACAGAAAGGGATTATACTGTTGCTACTGTTGCATGTATATATGCAGCATGTTCTCTGGCACATATGCTTTATGGTCTTTTGAAAATACCTGTCTATAAAAGATATATGCAACTACATTGATTTACAACTGCTGAGAGAATCTTAAATTTTTCATTTATTTTACACAGATGACATCTCACTCTTAACGTTGTGTCATTGTTGATAATATAATTTAACTATGCCTCAGTCACTAGCACTGGCCTACCTTGACATATGAATCACTTTAAAAGCACCTGCGTGCAAGTATTTGATTAACTGTCACTTAACAACCAAGAGCAGTGTGTATCCTTAGCTAGAAACATTAATATGAAGTATGGTGCTGCAAACGTAAATGTAAAGGTCAGGCTGAAAATGAATACTCATGCATAATGTATCTTAAGTGATAAAAGCCATAATGGCCATGCAATTTTAATATGGTCAAGCATCTTAAGGCCTTTTTTCTTGAACTAGGACACCTGTTCCCGTGGGGAAGCATAGCTCCTTTCTAGGGTCTATTCAAGGCAAATCAGGAAAATTGGAAAATATGTGTCCTTTCTTCGTTCAGTGCAAACTAACAGAACCCATAATCATTTATCACTGAACACTATACAGACTCTTCTACCCCTCTCAAATTGCCTAAAGACAAACCTAGAAGAAATGAATTGAAGCAAATGGCTACTCCCAGGACAAGATAATGAGGGGACAAATAAGACTATTTGTAATATCCCTGGCATTCAGTATGAATAGACATTAGTATTTTGCTATCCTCCAGCTCAGTTTGTTGTTGGAGAGAGCATATATTCCTGACTTTGGGCTAAATCTTGCTATAACGGGTGTTCTAGGGGAGGACCACAGGCTCACTAACTCATCAATAGTACAAATGGCACCAGAAGCATCCCATACCAAATAGCCACTCTGCAAGTCACTCTTGTCAGTGGCAAGCAAAGTTATTGGGAAGGCTAAAGCAAAAGAGGAAGTGTTAGAGTAGATATTCAGCTCAGGTTTTCTGAGTCCAGGTTTCAACAGGTCAGCAACATTTTATGTTGAATTTGTGTTAATGTTCAGCTACCAAATGTAGGCTTAAGAAAGAGGATGATTGGTTAAAGCATTCAGAAGCAAACATGCCCTGCTGCTTTCAATGTGTCTGCAGGCTACGCATCTCCTGCTTGGACAACAAAACAGTAAGTTTTGTTGCACTTTCTGGGTTGTGTTGCTTTTCCTTTGATAAGCTGGTACATTGAGAACTAGGCTATAAAAAAAATAATACTGTTTAACATTAGGAAGAAAGTTTTACAGTCTGAATTGTCCCAATTCCTTTTGAAGGGATGTCCCATTCCACCAGATAATCTCAGCTCTCCGTTAATTTAGAGCCTTTGTGTGCTTGTATGTACTTACTGCAAATGATCTGAGTAACTGTATTGGTTTCAGAAGGGGAAACTTAACAGTTTAAAAAAATAAAAATAAATGCACAACAGCTCTACTGCCATGGAGAAGTAGCTTGCAAGCACCTGATCTGACAAGATACCCTTATGACTCAATTTCAGTGCATGCATAAAGTTGAGGTAAGGGAAACCTGGTCATTTCCATGTGCCCTGTGTTTTCCTTAAGGGAAATAACAGAGAAGATTTTATTAGGTACAGTACTGCACAATTAAAAAATAAATCAGTTGGAAGTTTTTTATTAAATCTCTGTTAACTGAATAATCAACTCTCCAGGGAGAAGCATTTAAAAAAAACCAACCAGTAAATCAGCTAGAATGCCTTTCCCTTTTTTGCTAGTCTTTGCATCTTGACACTGAAAGTATCTTTCACAAAGATTTGTCTTGCTAGGAACCCAAGAGCATCCAATGACACAGCACTGAGTGATAAGCTGAATTAATGGGTAGCCACAGCTGTACAAGGGTGTACTGACAGAGGCTGCCCCTGCCAGGTCTGCCAGAGAGAATGAATCCCCTGCCCCAGAGGCGTGTGAGCCTGAGTTCAGTCACTTCCTTCATCAGGAGGCTGGACTTTTAAATTTTATGCTCTAGTTTGTTTGTTGCTCATAAACTAAATTGCACAGGCTAGATGAGAGCAAGCTGAGAGGGTATAGTTGTTACCAGAAGGTGTTTAACTCCTACCACAGAAAGGCACTCCAGGACCCAGGAGCATCATGGCCATAAATGTCTCTAGTCCTAGAAAAGATTTCAGTGTTCTGAGCCTGGGTGCCTGTCACTTTCTCTGGGGGTGCATTCATCCTGAAGTTTTCATGAATGCAAATGTCAAGCATTGCCTTTTCACAGTTCACTACATTCATTTATACAATGAAACTAAATTGTACTGATCTGTCTAAATTTATCTGCAGTTAATTTAACTTTCCATTACAATGTAGCTATACCCCATCGTGTGAGTTAATTGAGTCTGCTCCTTGGACTGTTGGTGTTTTGGCAAATCAGCTAGTGTATTTCCAATCCTTGCTTAAATCTGTTATTTCTTTCAAATCTTGGTGCTAGTTCTATTCAATCTGGTTCATTGGCTCAAATATGCCTACACTCATATTTTAACAGCTATAGTATTTGCACTGTTCAACACCACCATAACAGTAATCTAAGACTATCTTGTGAATCACGTTGCTTTTCTTAACTGTATGTTTAAGCTCAATAAAATAGAAATGTTGTCTTATGGAACATTCTCTGAACCAGTGTTTAATAACTCAATACATATTGCATATAGGTGCTTGGGCAAGACAAATGCTTAGAAGATAAATTTCAAGTGGAGTATAATAGAAATAATTTAGTGAAGGACTGATTAGCATTAGAACGATTACATTTTAATTTTGCTCTCAGTAAGATGCTTCTAATACAAATTTTATTGCAACCTTACACCGTTGAGTTTCATGACAGGTTGTTGCTCTTAGCAACAGTCTTAATACACCGTAGAAAGCAACAATGAGAAAATTGTGTTTTAATCTATAAAAATATTTAGTTGTTTTCTTTCAGCATATATTATTACTCAGTTGACTACAACTGGATTTTACATGCACAGCATATGAATTAAATTGATTTGGAGGCATGAAAATATTAGAAATATTATATTTGTTAGCCACCAGGAATCAAAATACATTGTAATATCACTAGTAAGATGAAGAGACAAAAAGCAAAATCAAGGCACTACTGGAATTATGACCTCTAGTAAATAAATATCTGATCTTACAGGATCTCTAGAAATCCTACTTTGAAACTCCTTATCTCAGCTTAGGCACCAATGACGTGAGTGTGGCATGACTTCTGGTAAAGCTCATATCTCTTCATTTATTTTGGTGAGGAAAGTATTAAGTAGATTCACGGAACTGTCTGGAACTGTCTGGAACTCAGTCCAGAATCACAATGAAATCATGCAAACTGTTTATCAGTCTGTCAGAGCTAGCACCTTTATGCCACTTTTTTCCTTACCTTGCTATTTAGTACTTAATTAGGGAATCCACAGGTAATTATCAATACAATGCTATACAGTGGGAATGCCGTTTTAGGTTTGGAATCAATCTCTTGCCTCTAGGAACAAGGCTAAGTACAAAATGGGTAAGTGCACTGCTGTCCAAAGCACTGCTTGTTGCAAATGTCTTGCTGGTAGAAAAGAAAAAATCCCCCTTTGTCAAAACCAAATAATATTGGTACTGCTAGATTTCATTGTGCCTTGGTAGGTGATTGTTCAGAACTGAAGCTACCCAATCAGCCAATTTATGGCAGATGAGTTTTTCTTTAAAAAGAGGAGTGATTTTAAAAAGAGGTACATGATTTTCTCTATTATGTATACCTAATCTCTGTTTTAACAAACCTAGTAAATTTTACAGGGAAATATATCACCTAGAATTTTTATTTTACTTTTTGTGATGTTGCACAAGATGTTTATGACCTCATCTACCTATACAACCCTCATTGTTGGAAGGCAGCCAGATATGCCATCCGTAAAAAGAAAAAAGTTGTGAAGCTACTAAGGGACATTTTCCTGTTCCCTCAAGCAAAAGATTTCTGACAGATGTCATCAACTTTCAGTGCTTTGATTTTTATCTTCAATTCTTTTGCAGTCCTTCATCCCTCAAAGGGTTTTTACTTTGAAGACATTCAAGCTTCAGTAAGCAAAAATAATAAACATATAAATAAAAAGCCCAAATGCCTGATACACACATGGTTTCAGAATTAGTACCAATTACTAGGGAGGATGATTATTTATCTCATTGGACTAGTTTTCTGGTGACACTGAGGTACCATATCATGTGGAACTGAAAAAGCTGACAAATGGAACTGATCGGCTTATAAAGTTCTTTGCATTAAAAATATAGTTTAGTGGGATATCTGTAGTATTTTGAGGTGAACATGTAGATAAACAAAATGTTAGGTGTGTTGTATGAAGTTTCCAAGTGTAAACAGATTTTTTTTTTCCCCTAGATTATGAAATACTTGAGGTCTACAACTACATACACCCATACTTAGAGAATATGAAAAAGGCATCCACCAATGTCAAATGCATTATAAAAACCACAGTTCTTCAAATCTTACATTAACTCACCTGCTGCAGCCTCTTTGTTTGCAAATAGTTTATTGTCAACTGCTAAACTTATGTCAAAGAACACTTCTTCTTCATCTCTGTCTGCATCAAACTATTTAAAAGACAAAAAGCAAAAGGAAATTTGGAAGTCAGACACTGCTTACTACTTGGCTAAACAACAACATATAACATGATTTCTGAGCCCAGGTCTTCTTGATAGGAACCTTTCCATTTTTCTGTGTGCTCTCCATTGCTTTAGGTATGAAGCATTTTAATTCTTGCTGAATACTGGACTAATTTTGTAAGCCATTTTGCCTTTTTTAATAGCCTTTCAGGAACAGAAGCTACAGTAAAATTTATTTTCTCCCAGAGAACAAAGTTTCAAAGCAGAAAGTAAAACTAATAATGCATAATAAAGTAAAACTAGTAATGCGTAATAAAGTATGTTTGAAAGTCCACAATTATATAGAAAAATAAGCTTTCTTTGCCCTTACTTTAGCAGAAAGTGTATTGGCTGAGTTAATAAATTAATCAAATCATGAAAGAAACAAACAATAGTTAATTTCTTACAGTTTTAAACTCTTATCAGATATTCTGTCTTTTGCCTGAATCCTAATACTGATTCTCACAAGTCAGTTATTTTTGGCTCTAACAGGTACTTTTTATGGCCAGGTGATACGGTTGACAGTAGGTTTGTGGGTTTTATCATATTTATCAGGCTTCATTCGTTTGGCTTTCTTTGGGGGGGGGAACAACCCAAAAAAGGATATTTTATTGCTGTGGGCTTTTTCTTATTTCTTGAATAAGCCAGGTACATTACTATGGAAGAAGAGAATATTGTAACCTCAAGTTACAGCTGCAAGCAAATAATGGTCCCATCAGATGGCTGTCATTCAGTGCATGCCCCCCTTGGATAAATGTCGCTATTTTCAGTCACTCTGTATCTTCATCATGGTGTGGTTTAGGATGCAGAATGAATCCCAGGGTGAAAAGCATTACACTAGCGATTACAAGCTCATGAATTTCAGAGGGCTTGCTCTTTCAGGTCTAAGCCTGTTGAACACCTTTTCAGATGTCTTGCCAATGTCCCACCTTGTTTTACTGTAAAAGCATTAGGTGGGGAAAAGCCATGGAGAGAAGAAAGCGAACACTGCTAGGAACTTTGCTGCAGAAGCTAACATCTAGAGATGAAATTGTGTTCCGGAGTATAGCATGATACTTAAGCTAATTTTAGAGAGGTAACAAATTGCTTGTCTAACACCCACCATGGCAAAATCAGTTATCACTCCTTTCATTATGCGTTATGATGACTTATGTATTATCTATATTACTTTAACCGTTCTGTCAACGGTAATGAAATTTGCTTTCTTATTGAAATTTCCATCAGCATCTCAAGGTAAACTCAGAGGCAAATATCAATCCAAGAGTAATTATTTAGATGTCAGAAATAACTAATAAAAATGGATAGAAAACCAAAGAGGCAAAGAATGAATTGAATGCTTCCAGGAGGCCGGAGTATACTAGATAGAAGCAAACCTTGTAGAAAGTTTGCTGTCAACAAGCTTAACTCTCAACACCCATCTGAGGGCTCAAATCTTAACTGGTGTAAGTCTTGATTTGCATGTCTAATGTTTTAGTGTTTTGCTATATGCTTAGCTCAGCCATAAGAGTTCATTTGTATCATAGATGAGCCTTCTACAGTTATCATTACGTGGAGTTTCTGACTCTGAGGACCACTCAGAGATTCATCCTATGATGTAGCACAGTTGTCCATCTGTCCTGGCAGACATTCTTGAGTTCTTTTGCTATTCAGTGTCAATCAAAACTCAAAGGATTATTTTGTATTTATAAAGCAGAATTATTTTTTTTAATTTTATGTTTACCTATCAGAAGATTTACATCTTAACTTGTTCTTCTACAAGCCTCAGTTTTGACACAGGTCTTAAATGAAGCTCTTGGACAATTAATTATTGATGTGCAAAAACAGCTTCAGAAGTTCCTTGTTGATGAGAAAATATTATTAGTCTCTGAATTCTTCTGCACTGGTCTGCCTCTGAGGAACTGTGGGGATATGCTTTTCTTCTGTCACTTCTCAGTAAAAAATGTACAAATTTCACTAGATATGCTAGGGAAGATATATAATATGATATTTGTGGGTATGTGTATGCAGAAAAACCAGGAAATCATCAGGTTGTGTCTGATCATTACTGTGTAGGTCACACCGCACTTGGAGAGATGATAGGCTTGTTTTCTCATTAGTAGCATTCCTCTGAATAATCCAATTTACCATGAGGAAAACACAGGATCATTCTCAAAATGTTCAGAAGGTTCCAAGAATTTGAAACATCAACTTCCTCCATTCAAAGAACACCAACTGTGCTTCAGTACTCTGAAAAATCTGGGCTTTGTAATGAAAGCCTATATTGTCACCCAAAGAAAACCATTATTTGAAGCTTGCACATAGACTCAGTTTTCCCCTCACAAAATGAGAATTGTAATACCCTGAGCAACAGGAAGGCAAACCTGGCTGTCACAGAGAAAATATTTTTAAAAGAAACTAAGTAACCGTGTCAGTTCTGTACTTCATTGAATTGCTAAACATTTTAAAATTAAATCCTTTGATAATTATTGGAGGCTTGAATAAAACATAAAAGGTACTCAAACAACCCTATTCACAAAGAACAAACAGCAGTGGAACTCGTATTTTCTGCAGAACATGTTGAAATCAATAGGTTGCTTTCCCTACTGGAAACAAATCCTTACTTGCTTCAAAACGTAACTCTCTGCAACTTTACCTCCTGGTATCTTTATGGATGGCTCAGTTTAATTATAGCCAAGGCCTATGCTTTTTAGAAATAAAATTTTATTTAACATGCCCCTGAAAGCTTTTGCAATGCACAAGACCTATTAACTCTATTGTTATCTGAATGGGTAAGATCTTAACCAGTGACGCAGAAGCAAAGTGTCTCTCATCTGTCAGGTCAAAAGAGTTTGAGGTCTGAACTGATTCTACAGTTTTTCCCTCGATGAAGCACTAGTGGGATTTTTGTACTTCACTATCTCTGTCCTGTTGGGGCAGGAAAAAGTGAAGGAGGATCTCGGAGTACAAGAGAATCACATCTCTCTAAGAAATCAGCCTAAATCTCTGAGCCAAGAAGAAAGGTTTTGCGAACCTTTCTGAACTACATAGAGGGGCATAAGAGTCTAGTAAAGTCCTTCCCTTGCCCAACATGTGGAAGCTGCAGGGCAGCAATCTCCATGTCATTTCTATGAGTGGTCCTGCTTCCAAGATTTATCTCCCTGTGATGAAGGGAAGTATGAGAGGCTGTTTCTACCTTCTCTCTCCTCAGTCAGTTCAATAATGGTGTTTCTGTGGGAGGAAGAGGGTAATACAGCATTATTTGGAAAGATGTGAATTAACCACACCCACACACTGCAGTTACACCACATACTGTTCTGCTCCCACCTGGTTCAGGGGAACAAATCTCAAGGATTAAAGTAGGAACGAGAGCAGATCACTGAAGTCTCCAAGATTTCCTTTTAGTCAAGTTTCAGATAGTTTTGCTTTGCTCTGACAGCGTGATTTAGTAACAAAATTAATAGATGACTAGTAGAAGTAATATACCTCAGTATATGGGGTTTTTGGGGTTTTTTTTTTGTAGTTGTTGGTTGGTTATTTTGGAAAGCTTATCCCTGTTTCACATGAATGTTGTTGAACTGGAAAATTTGATGCTGGCTAAGTGTTATATATAACAATGATGGAAAATATTTTCTAGGTCTTCTATGTAAATAATTGCTCTAGGAAAGGCAGGCTGTACTTGCTGCTCTGACAGAAAATAAGTGTTTCTAAATAAGCACCCAACAAATCCCAGCCAACAGAAGGAGCTTCACAGACAAATTGTCCAAGTTGTTGAACATTGAAAAACTCACTTATTAATGATGATAGGTAGAGGTTTGGTAATACCATGTACTGAGTTAAAGAAAAACATGCACATCTTCACTGTGGGGGGCAAGCATCATGGAAACTGCGGTTACCTAGAATTTTGGGTGAGGGTGAAATCATTCAGCCTGGTACTGCCCCCTGTACACTAACTGACCCTCAATGACACTGCTGGTCTTTGCAGCTGGTTTATCCAAAATGACAGCCCCAAAATAGTGGGGGCATGATAATAGCACTTCAATTTGGAGTACAGAAAAACTAGAAAGAAATTAGGATGCAGCAGATTCTCAGGCAATTCCTGGTTTTGCACTTTGAAATAGTTAGAAATGGAGAAAGCATTAAAAAACCCCAAGCAAATAGGTGTGGTTAAATAGTATTTGCAACAGTAGATGAAAACATCCTGTGTTTCAGAACATGATGTATGTCAACAGAAAGAAAACAAGCCTTGTCCAAATTAAAATAACAACGTTGGGCTAATTGCTCTATGGCAATATTCTCATCCACCTCAAAATCAAATAGGATTACAGGAACTGGATGATGAATGCTCTATTTGCTCTCCTTTTGGGCAAAGACTCCAACAATAACTGTAATTCATAGACATCTGAGTGTTCTCTCAGTCCTTGAAACATGTATTACATCACTTGAAGAAATGCCCAAAATATTGTACATTTAAAGGTACAGGTGATCTGATCATCAGACCCATTTGCTGCAAGCAAGATGGTATTTGTGTGTTCTCTTTTCCCCTCTTGGTCTCACCTTAGCAGGAAGTTGTCACTTGTCCTCAAGAGCAGTGCTAAGCCTCTGAGAACCACAGTTAATGCAGGTCAGGAAAAATATCCACCAAGTTGTTGCTTTGAGTTTTGTTTTTTTTTAAGTCACATCCTCAGTTTTGGACCTTTCTGTGGTGTTTGAATGATCTTTGGCTGTGGACAATAAGCCATCAGACCTCCAGTCACACAAATAGGACAGGGGATTTTTTTTTTCCTCACAGCAACTTCTGAAGGCAGATTTATAGTGAGCAATTGAGTGACAAAAGTTGGGTTCTGCTGCTTAGTCAGAGGGTCTAATTAGACGCATGAACAGGAATGCAGCATGTAAGCCAAGTGATAACATATGGTAACATAACATCATAGTGTCACAGGGGTCATAGAATCATAGGGGTTGGAAGGGACCTCAAGAGATCATTGGGTCCAACCCCCCTGCCAAAGCAGGCTCCCTAGCTCATATTGCACAGATAGGCATCCAGATGGGGTCATAGCTTCTGGATGCTCAGTGCAGACCTCATATCCACAGTTGATAACCTGCTAGGACTTCCAGACGGGCTATGAGAATGATTATTTGACTACCATGTCAATAACAGAGGAAGAATTAGGGCTGAGATTAGAGAAGGCTGAAACATGAATGTTTCCTGCACCTCTCCATGGGAAAGAGAAGATTTAGATGAAGGTGTTATATCCAGCAGATAAAATTATAAAATGCAAGGGTGAAAAGCAAGTCAGAAAAATTCAGAATTGAAGTAGGCAGCAAAAATAATTACAATGCCAGTTTATTGTTTAATCATAATTGGCAATAGATTCCCCATGACTTCAAAATTTTGAAGATTGTTACTAAAAAGAAAAATATTAATATATTCAAACAGGAATTAATTCAGGAAAGTCTGCGGTCTAGAAATCATCCTACATAGCCGTAGCTGTCCCTTCTGGCTTTATAAATCATTTACCTGCTAGATCTGGAAGTGAAACGCAATCATTGTTTAGGAAATGGACAAATCTTCCATATATTATCACCTGCAATGGAGGAATAGTTCATTTTTACATTTAAAAAAAAAGAAAAGGAGGGGAAGCCACAAAAAAAGAGAATATGATGTCTTATTTCTTCATGCTTTTAGAAGATACCTAGTTTGGAAGTCAGATTGTACCACTGTCATTTAAGTGTTGGTAGTTTTTGGTTGAAAAGTTGACAGTCCCTTAGCTAGTAACAAAAAAATTCCTAAGACTGAGTAAGTTATAATGATTTTCAGGTTGCAGTGGCTATAACTGTGACAAAAAAACCCTCACTATTTTTATTCAGAGTGGTTTAGGCAGGGGTTTGCTCCTGAAAGGGTGAAAACTATTTTTATCTTATCCTTGGTAATACTAAAAGGTGAATTAAGACACACAGTCCAGCCTACAGGTGCTGCTTTAGAATTTACACACACACAGAGAAATCCCTTTATTACTGTTGTTTCATCCCTAGTTTGCTTCTCCTAATAATTGCAGGCTAATTGAGTAGTGCAAAAAGTACCAAAATATGTGAGGAAAAATATGTAAGGTAGGATAATAACCATTGGGAAGGGAGGACAGGAAAAAGAAGTTGAAACCTCAGATAGGAAAAATAATAAGCAAAGAAACTGAGGAATGATGCTGCAATGTATGGACAGGGAGCTCAGGGAACATTTCCCTATTATAAAGTGCTTTTAATGATACTTTTTAAAAAAAACCCACCACAAACAGAAAAACCTCCAAAACACCACAAAGTGGGGAGGGGAAGAACACAAGAAACACATATTTCTCTGTAATCTATTCTCCAGTTCTAATCTTTTATATCAAATACTCTGAAATCTCAGTTTAATTTTTATATGATATCGTATCGTGTACAGAAGAACGACTACAGCTGAAATGACACTAGAGCTCACCAGTGACTTATAAAACATATGCAATAGACAGAGGTCATAAATTGGTATCAGACAAATTTAGAAAAGAAACCAAATCGAAGATTTTATCACCATAATTAAAATCCTAGGGAATACTCTATCTTATAAAAAATAAACTATTTATCACCTTATTTTTTACCACAGGAGTTCCATGGAGGATTCATAAATCAATTCAGAGTCCCCATACTTCTACCATTAGACTTTCTCAAGTTCAACTTGTCATCCAAGTGTCTATTCCTATGAGTGCTACTTATAAACGAGCATGAGGGTGAACGTTCACCAGCCCTGAGTGGAGCTGACAGTTCTGTAGGGGCTGCTGCTAGCTTTTGTATATCCAAAACTCATTTGCTCAAAATAGGTGTGATTGCTAACTGTGTAATTTTTGAGCACGAGGTGCATAGACAGAATCTAGTAAGGTTAAAAAAAAATTAAAATTAAATCACCAAAATCAAACATCTTCCAGTAACATTAGTGAGATCTGAAATGACCCTCAAAAAGAATAAATATACAGTTATAATGGAAACTATCAGCTACTTTAACTGTCTTGTACTGCAAAATGTGAAAATGCAAACATGCATACCAACAGATCATCCCTCCTCTGCTCCTCTAGAAACAGAGATAAATCCTGAATAGATATAATTTTTTGCATTTCATAGGAGATGGAATAAAATCCATATGTCATTCTGGTCAGTTCCCACAGTACCAAAGATGGTATCTTGGCATATTTGTAGTTCAACTGCTAATCATCTCCCTTTTATTAATGTGGCAGCACATAAACAATGCTATTACTGTAAAAGAAAGGAGTTGGGGTTTTTTTGTTCTTAAAGCAATTTTCTGTTATTTTGTGTTAAAGTCAAGAGCTTAATGCCATCGTATGCAAGTGTGGAGATGTTCTGACAGTTAATTCCCTTCATAGTAAAACTCTGCTAAGCCAGCATCCATACTTGTAATACGGAACAGTATGACACCAAAGTAAATGGCATGTCTTAGAAACAATTAACAGTAACCAGAAGTAATAGCCTGTCTTTGTAGGTTTATGTGGAGTAATAGCTTTTGATAGGCAGAAAAAGGGAGAAGTTCTATCTTTATGTTGTGATCATGTTGAGCAACACCCTGACTTATATCAGTTTTCAGCTGTTAAAAATGAGCGCCTCAGGCAATGTGGTGGCAAGAGCTGATGGGAAAGACACCGTGCAATTACAGGCCCTTGTAGAGCAGAAAATGGCAAATGGAAGGAGAGCTAGATTTGTTTGAGGGTGAGAGGAGGAATCAATAATTTGGTGGCACAGTAGGTAGAAAATTAATGAACTGGGGGAAGGCAATAACTTCTTTGGTGGGGAAGCTGATGGAGGCAGAGTGGTGCCGCAAAGTGGTATTGGAACATACATACTTCTCATAGCTCTGAGATGCAAAGCCTTTCTGTCTCTGCAGATATTTCAGAGCACTGGCTCGCTAATTTTTTTCCCAATAAGGATATGCATCTGGATGGCTGCTGACTGCTACATGGAAAGCAAATATATTGCTGTTTTATTTCTGAAATAATTTTTGCCTCGTGTTTTCCATTTCCTCAGAGGAGCTCTGAGCTTTCAATCGGCATTGTCCTCCACTATATTTATGTATCTAACTTTTTAAAACTGAACTTAGGTTAACATAGTCAGTAATAAAGAATTCAAAATGTTTCAGCCATTTCTCTACACTACTGTGAGGCCTACAATAAATATTCTAATTATCTCTGACATTGTCATCAGGAATCAGAACTGAATTAGGCAGCGTATGTATTAGTGCACATAAGGGATGATTTGTGCGTTTCTATTCAGGGTTACCTGCCTTGTTGATGTCTCAAATTAACTTTACAAGTTATAAGTACAGCCAACACTTCTACATATAAACGCTCTGTGCATATTCACCTTGCAAATTACTGAACACTTGCACTTTATATTACATCCGTTTGGCAGATTCTATAGCAAAGTCACCTCTATTAATTATTCTTGAAGACTAATTACAAAGAAAGAGATGCTTTAGCACATGGACATATAGACACCTCTTCTAACTTGAATCTCAAACACTTTTTCTTATCTCAAAAAATATGCATTCCACCATTGGGGTAGTCTTCATTATGCATTTACTTTTTAAAGAAAATTCCCTTTCAAGAGGCAAATGGTATTACAAAGAAATGGAACAGTGGTGTCAAGAATCAAGACAGATCACTACTGAAGAGCTTGAATGGAAAACTGAATTACAGTCTGAGTTAGGAAATGCTCCATGATTTGTTACTCTGTTTCTGTAGAACCCAGGAAAACATTCAGCCTGAGGGAGAGATCATCTTACTCTCACCTCCACTGGATGTAGAATAAATTGTTTGATTTTTACTTTAATCCACCTAACCCTAAAGGAAGGGGAAAGACATTATTGATTACAGAGAATCAGGTATTATTGGATGCTCTCCAAATCCTCATACAGGTTTAGCAGCC
>VZTU01028616.1:4936-18631 GCA_013400835.1 Zapornia atra | reverse complement strand
GTTTAATAGAAGTTAGTACAGCAGAAACAGATTCCTAGTGATCCCAGTGTGAACCAAAGTGAATATATTCTCTATGTTGGTTTTTTTTTTTAAATTGTCTGCAACTTCAAGATATTCAGCATTGCTTTTTCTTATCTTGCATGTTTTATTAGCCCTAAGATTTACATTTTCCTTCACGTTGGTGGTTTTCTTTTGTTTTTCTTGTTTCTGTGCAGGTTTTACTTTGGCTATTATCTCCCACCTCTTCTGCACCAGGTGTGCAATGTTTGCAGCTAAACTTCTCACTCACATGATGGTTGCTTGCTTGGGTACTCAGGTAAGAAAAAAGGCCAAAATGTATATTAATTACATTTTCTTTCCTTTTCTTTCTGTGGCCATGTATAAACAGACCTCCTTTACTTTTGCACAGTGGAAATGTTTTTGAAAAACATAAAATTTCAACATGCAATAATATTAATTAATCTAATATTCATGTCTGATGTTGGGAATTCAACTCAAATTATACATTTGCTGAAATATTTAGGGAAAATTTATGATTGGCATACAAATATGAGAAGATGGTCCTGTATGTAGAATAATAAATGTTTTGATGATGTAGCATGTATGAGATGAAAGAGTTCCATAATTAACATCATTATTTATTCAACAGGTTAATGTTAGTAGTCATAAATTCTGTGTGAAAGGTTTATTTTGGGTAGTAAAGTCTGAAAGGTCTTTTGCACCCTAGTATTTGGGTAGTAAAGTCTGAAAGGTCTTTTGCACCCTAGTATTTGTAGGAAGTTGTAGTTATGAAAAATTTAAATAATAAAAGAGAATAAATTTTATAAAGCCTTCCCAGTTCTATCATGCTGGTTCAAATGGTAGGTAACAGAATGTCAGAAAACTGAAGGAGACTATGTTTCTGTGTCCTATAAAATGCTGTTACATCCTTAACTTTGGTATATCTCTTGAAATGGAAAGCTGTGAATAACCTCACCTACCTTATTATTACTTTATGGGAAGATTCCTTAAGAAGGTTTTATGTATCTTTTTAATGCTACCAAGTATTATTTTAATATATATAATACATAAAAACTGTAAAGTATTTATTTTAATAATATAAAAGGTGTAAGTACAAATTTAAATATATGCCCAAGGCATATTAGCAAGCAGGTACTAGCCAAATGTGTGATGTCAGGGATTATCTAGCCTGTAGATAATGAAAACAGTCCCACGTTACCTGTAAAAGCTTAGCAACTGGCCTATGTCTCAGACAAGCCTTTTTACACTGCCATGGTTGGTGTGTCATTTTATTCACGTTGTTTCCTGACACATTTTCTTGTTGCACAATGGAGTACATTGACAATGTTCATCGTGCAGCTGGACTTAAAAGGGAAGGAGATGGAAATGTCCTGACAGCACTTTAAGAAACCACTGGATACCAGCCCGAATCTTCTATCTGAGGGTGTAAAAGTATTTTGACATCTCAGTTCTTGATTTTTGAAATACAGTTTTAATGTTTTATAATAGTCCTGTGTAGTTACACAGGGAGGTGATTTGTTCCATAGACCTTGAATGCACATGTGCTAGTATACAGTGGTGCAGGCCTAATTTGGGGGATAGCTCATAACGCTAGTAAGTGTGTTTAGTGATATGTCAAGATTATACAAGACAAGACTTCTAGGAGCTTCACAGCACATTTTACAATCTAATGTTATATTTTGCCAAAGCTTCTTTTGCTTTTACTTGGTAGCAAGTGCTGCTATGTCTGCATTCTCAGAAGTATATCACATCTTGCATATAATGGAACTATATATACTTATCCAGGTTTAGGCTTTCTGTCTCAAGTGATTTTGCATTTCATTGGCAATATACTCTTAAGAGTGCATTCTTAAGACTGAACAGTGCCAGGTCTTTTGTATATTGAGTGGCCTAGACCCCTAAATATCTTGGTGGACATTGACTGTAGTAGCAGCTGTGTGTCGGTCTCCTTCCTGTAGTGGAGAAAGACCCTGACTGTATCCAGAAATGGTGCTGACTAGAAGGGAACAGTTTTTTTTCTCTTTAGAAGCCAAACAAAAACACCAGACTGCTTTGCAACGAGGCATATGGCTGACTCATGGTCAACTTGCCCTCCACAAGCACTCCAGGTCTTCTTCTTCAGGTCTGTTGTGTTGCCATCTGGCCCCAACCTGTACTGTAACTCTCTCAGCAGCTCCATGACTTTGCATTTGCTTTTGTTGAACTCAGTAGTCAGCCAGTTTAAATACTATCAGCCCCTGTATCTTGACTCTTGTGGAGTGCTGGAGCCATGCTCCAGCCAGACCTCATACCGTTGACTGCAACGCATCGAGCCTCCAGGTACAGGCCTTCTACCTGCTTTACAACCCATCTAACCAAAGCACGCCTCAACCCTTTAATGCAATACTGAGGATTGCAGAGGGTAACAGATCAAGACAGAAAGGATTTTTATTAGGTTAAAGAAAAAATTCTTCCCTGAAAGAGTTGTCAGGGCCTGGAACAGGCTGCCCAAGGAGGGGGTTGAGTCACCATCCCTGGGTGTGTTTAACAGATGGGTAGATGAGGTGCTCAGGGAGATGGTTCAGCACAGGACAGGAACGGTTGGACTCAATGATCTTAAAGGTCTTTTCCAACCTTGGGATTCTGTGAGTTTCTGCTAAGGTATAAAAGCATAAAAATGCTGTTACTGACTTTGCTTCTGCACGCACAAGGGTAGTACTGAGAGGTCAGATACCTACTGCACCCAAGTCTGGCTGCTGAAGGACTTCAAAACTGGGAAGCTTGACTTCTCTTAACTGTCTGCTTGCTTTCTTTTTTTGTTTAAATAGACTGAATTTAAACTGCTATGTGAAATGCTGAATAATTCTTGAGAACAGTTCCATGCAGTGTGTAAATATAGCCATTTAGTTTAATTACAGAGACACTGGAATGTTCTAAGTCCTGTTGCTGTTCTCCTTCAATCCCTTAAATCCACAACTTTCCTCATCCCTTTTCCTTTTGCCACACAATTATCCTGTGGGTTTAGAGCAAGATTTTCAGAAGAGGATTCTAGCAGGGTAACTGCAGGGTGACAGAGCACTGGAATAGGCTGCCCAGGCAGGTGGTGGAGTCCCCTTCTCTAGAGATATTCAAGACCTCTCTGGACGCCTGTCTGTGTAATATGAGCTGGCAGCTGCTTTGGCAGGGGGGTTGGACCCGATGATCTCTCGAGGTCCCTTCCAACCCCTACGATTCTGTGATTCTGTGATTCTGTGTGCTCAGCCAGTTAGCTAGCTTAGGGAGGAAGTGAAGATGCTTTGGCAGCAGCTGCTGAAGAAAAGAAACTGGCTTTAAGGCAGAGTGGAAAGAGAAGGGACATGTCTGAGAAGAGGGAACTGAAGGACTGTGCTAGCTGCTCAGAACAGCTGAAGGAAAATCTCTGTACAGTGACTCGTGTTGTGTTATGCCAGCATGTGTTCTGCCCAGGGAACTAACCTGACTAGGAAGCCTGAGATTAACAGAAGACTCTAAATGGAAGATGTTTGTGTAGCTATGCCCACCTACAAGTAACTGGAGAGTATATGTATGAACAGATATTTACATGACAGTTAAACGTTTTGTGGTTTGGCTAACCAATGGCTCTGTCTGAGAGGAGTTATTTAAGACATTTTTAATTGAGAATTCATTATATGAAAATCAGCACTTAATAATTCCTAGTTTAAACACAGGGAAAATGTTAGTACTTTGCATTTTTATCTGGTAATTTTCAGGCAGGGGCAGACATTGTATTTGTAGATCTCAAACGACCTTAGAGGACGAAGGCAGGTGGTGTTCCTGTGAGGAGTTTTATTTTTACCATGAAAAAGTAAAAAAAAAGGAAAAAAGACAAACCTGAGAAGATTTGCAGGTTAGCTCCACGGTCACATACATACATAACTGCTTTTCCTCATGTTATGTATGTATGTAACACATACATATATACCTATGTATGTAACATACGTACATAACTCCTGCTATTTAGGGATGTAGTATTTATTTAACTGCTGCTGGTGCACTGATTACTATTATCTGTAGATGGCAGTAAAACCTTTTCAGAGGATTACTCAAGAGATTGGCTCTTCCAGTCTGTGCTTGCCTTGTGGTTGCTCACTATAGTTCGTTTCTCTGTCAGGGATGGGGAATGGTGGTTCACAATATTCAACCTTCATTTCATACTTGGTGTGTCTAGAGCTTCCAGTGTTGATGGAGCATTTTTAAAGCATTCAAGAGTAGATGTTTCATGAAGTGCTTGGTGAAAGCTATTGGAAAGACATAAAAGGCTAGGTATTTCTAAAGCTTCCCCCCCTCCCCCCATTTCCATTCTGATATTTATTCAAACAATCATGATGTCTCTGGCAAACATTATTTTTTTACTCATTNCAAACATTATTTCTTGACTCATTAGTTAGTCATAGTACTCTCTTGGTTTGTTTAACCAGCATGTTATAAGTTTGTGCAACAGTACCTGAAATGCAGAGGGAAAAAAAAAAATCTCTGGGGTGAGATTCTTCAGTTTTGGAGTATATTTAGGGGAAGATTTGTGTATTTGAAAAATTAAAGCGTAATGGGAATGCATTTCGCAGTGTCTCAATACAGTCATACTAATCAATGAGAGTCTCCATTTCAAAAAAACCCCAGAAACCTAGATTACAATCTCAATAGGAACCACTGCTTATGGCTCCAGTGCTTTTGCCTGGGATTTCCCAGGCAGGAATACATGAATAAACACTTTGTAGGTGGTTTGTGCATGCACACTTGGCTTGATGCATCTTGTCCACATTGAATGTCGGTGTGGATGCATCAGCCATTCCTACAGCACATGCTGAGTGTTGCAAGTGATGTGAACACGAGCTAAACTCTCCCTTTAGATTAGTGTGTGCACTGCTGAGCTGCTCTGGATACACACAGTAGCTATCTGCACCATTTGAGCGTTCCCAATCTGTTTACAGCCATAAATGTATACAAATGGCCTGCTATCCTACTGGCCAGTAATGCAAAAATAAAGAAAGTCTCACAGATGAATAGAAAAAAAACCCACATATGGGGAGCTGTGTCATTCCCTTTGTCACACAGTAAGTGTATGTATCTAACTGAACAAGTCTTCGAGCCACAGTAGCACTTTGTGTCATCATTACATGGCAATAATTACTGAGCTGGCAAGCCAAATTCATCCTGCCATTGACTTTGATATAAAGGCATGATGGGGAACGATACCAGCTGTGTTTAACTGTTTGAAAGCTGCATGTTACAGCACCTGAGCAGAAACATACTGTAGATCCAGGCCTGGAGGTTGGTGGCCCTGCCTGAGGCAGGGGGGTTGGAACTGTATGATCCTTGGGGTCCCTTCCAACCCAGACCAGCCTGTGATTCTATACGTGTCATTTATGTTTTATAAGAGGAAACTGTGCAGACAATCCTAGGTAAAAGAATAATAAAAAAACCCAAATCAACGTTTATTTGAAAACTGTAAACTGCAGACTTCATGGAATTGTTATTTTATTGTTTTGACTTAGATTTGGAGGAAGATAGGGAAGCTTTTGCGTTGATTCAGTCCTCCTTTATGGGAAGCCCTTGCGTTTGAGTCAGCTGATGGGAAGTATGAATTAAAGGGCTGATTCTGAAGAAGCAGGTGTAGACCTTCACTCAACTTTGAAGTACGAAACTCTGAGGGAATAGGAAGAAACATATATTTTTAGGCATTACTGTGGAGTTGGAGCCCCGTTGCCTAGGGTGAGGGCATTTGCTTTGTGAACCCTTTGAGGGCAACTTGTCTTTGAGGACAACTGTACCTGAGATTTGCTTGCACTGATTTCATAGAATCGTAGAATCATAGAATGGTCTGGGTTGGAAGGGACCCCAAGGATCATAGAGCCCCAACCCCCCTGCCACAGGCACGGCCACCAACCTCCAGGCCTGGAGCTACACAAGGTTGCCCAGGGCCCCATCCAACCTGGCCTTGAACAGCCCCAGGGACGGGGCACCCACTCCCTCTCTGGGCAGCCTGTTCCAGCACCTCACCACTCTTTCTGTAAAAAACTTCTCCCTAATATCTAATCTAAACCTTCCTTCCTTTAGTTTTAATCCATTCCCCCTTGTCCTGCCATTATCTGCTCTTTTAAAAAGTTGAATCCCCTCCTGCTTGTAAGCTCCCTTCAGGGACTGGCAGGCTGCAATGAGGTCCCCCCGCAGCCTTCTCGTCTCCAGGCTGAACCAGCCCAGCTCCCTTGCTGAAACCTGTGAGCGTTAAATATTGCTGAACTTGGTGCCATCTGCCCTTCATGAAGTTGGACAACCCTTAAGGTCTGAGAGGGCAGAAAGGAAATGAAAGAGAACTGGACTCAGTGATCCAGAATTGATGCCCACTCCAGAAACTCAGCTCCATGTTAAAGTGTTTTATCCTGTTACTATTCAGTGTGAAATATTTCAGTAAGAATGAGGAGTGTTAGGTAGTCTTCTTCCACCAGGTAGTCTTCTTCCACCCTTAATGTTCCTGTCTATGGGATAATACTGTCTAAAAATTCTCGTTTAGAGAAGAAGAGATTCTACAGGTGTTACTTACAATGAAAAGTGGAAAATAGTTCCATTTCTTTTAGAGGAATACTGTTAAGTTTAATAAAACTGGATATTCTTTGCATTTAGGATTTTTTTATGTCATCAGGGTGATCAGAAGCTTTCTCAAATGAGTACTCAGCCATTAACTCCCAAGGTGGGATACTATAATGGCTAGATTTTGTCAGGACATTGTATAGTCTCTCTGTCCCTGCACAATGTGTGTGAAGACAACTGGGGAATATTCTGTTCATCCTGGGATAAGTGAAGTTTCCATGGGATGAGCAGGTTTTCCTGCCAAGCCTTTTGATGTCATGTTTCCTAATAAAGGAAGACAGCACTTCTGGTAATCATTTGATCTCCCAGGAATAAATAAGTGAATGTTCTTGGAAGTCTGTTTACGTTACTTCCACAGAGGCTAGGACCACACTCAAAGGCTGATCCCACATGATTTGCTTAGCTGATTAAGTAGAAGAATGGCAATTATATTTCCAACTGCTCTGTATTTACAATTTTTTCATTTTGTGGTAGAGAAGTAGGGAAGTTAACTTGCTGTGCTTCTGTTAAAATTAGGCACTTATTGGGGATGTCAGAAGGGAAAGATGCATCAGTAAGAGTGTTTATGTGAGCACGCTGCTCTCACCAGTTCCTTACACCACATTTGTACCATCACAGTTAATAACTGTGAGTTGCTTTACAACGAGGCAGTTGGGGAGATGTCAGGGTTGGTCTCTTCTCTCAGGGGTTGGTCTCTTCTCATCTTGAAATTGCACCAGGGGAGATTTAGGTCAGATATCAGGAAGAATTTCTTTAATGAAAGGGTTGTCAAGCATAGAAACAGGCTGCCCAGGGAGGTGATGGAGCCACCATCCCTGGAGGTATTTAAAAGACGTGTAGATGTTGTGCTTGGGGACATGGTCTAGAGGTGGACTAGTCAGGGTTAGGCTGTGGTTGGGCTCCATGATCTTAAGGGTCTCTTCCCACCCAGGTGATTCTGTGACTCTATGAATACCAGTTATGCGTTTCCAGGGTATGTGATGTTTTTCCATTGTCCTGTTGATAACACGTTCTGTTGTAATACAAAATGTAGTGATTTCTTGAGGTCTTACCTGTGTTTTTTGTTACCTTTGCAAGAAGAATTGGCACCTAAACCATTCCTTCAAGTGGCTATGTTATTCAGCCTCATGCAGAATTAGTTAATTAGCTATTAGCCTATTTCAGTCATTCCCACCAAGTCGGAGCAGGGTGTAATAAGCTCATGCAGCTTCTTTCAGAAGCAGGTTCAGCCTAGTTATAAGTAGAATTATTTGAGGCTTAGTTTACATAAAAGACAATTTAACAGAAGAATAAGCTAAATTGAATGCTTTTGTAGAAAAGCAATACAGTTTTATGGTCAGCAAAGGCTCTGAGGGCCCATCACTGTTACTTTATATGACTGCTTGTGAGTCCACAATTTCTATGGAGAATAGAATAGTCAAAGCTGGAGCTGATCAGGGATTTATAGTATAAGGAATTGTCATTTATCTAAAGATATCAGTGATACCATAAGCTGTATTGATCATACACACACACATACACACACCCTATATACATATAGGGTGTTCTCAGGTGGTAGATAAGGTGTATGAGGTCCTTTAGAATCTGAGAGTCAAAAAATCCATAGCTCAAGCAGTGGGGCACTTGATCATCAGAATAGATATTACATGTAACATAACAGTGGGGAAGGACTGCTGTTGTAAAACAACAAGAAGTTCTTTGCTGTGAACAACTAAACATCATGTGAGGAAGGAGGAAGAGTATAGCTCACCCACAGGAACCTTACTGCAGCAACTTCCCCTTTTCCCATTAGAGGGAATTGCCTACAGAGCTCCTGGACAGAGTCTGCAAAGTGGGGAGGACGTCAGGTGTGAAATCCCTGTGGCTTTGAGAGGCTTGACTTAAACATGAAGCCATCTGCAGATACTTTAAAGATCAGGCAAAAGTAAGAGGCAATGCAGATGCTGTAAGAGTGGATCTTTTAAGGTCTCAGCCTAGGGAATGTGAAGATGTAAAGCAGCTGAGATATCCTATGGAAAGAGAGCAAGAAACAGCACTCTAGTAGTACCGACAGGGTGTTAGTATGTATAAGAAATAAATCTGAGATACTCATATAATTTAAATGTTATGGTACATTCATGTTGCATCAACCAACACATGACTTTGATCTCTCATTGGCAACCTACCACTAAAGCAGACACCATATCACAGAATCACAGAATCCCAGAAGGTTGGATGGGACTTTGAAAGAGCATCCAGTCCAACCCTCCTCTGCCAGGGCAGGATCACCCAGACTAAATCACACAGGAACACAACCAGGTGGGTTTGAATGTCTCCAGAGAAGGAGAATCCAATACCTCTCTGGGCAGCCTGTCCCAGGGCTCTGTCACCCTCACAGGGAGGAAGTTCCTCCTTATATTCACATGGAACTTCCTCTGCTCCAGCTTGCACCCACTGCCCCTTGTCCTGTCGCTGCCATCACTGAGAAGAGCCTGGCTCCAGCCTCCTGACTCTCACCCTTCACATATTTATAAACCTGAATAATGTCACCCATAAGACTCCTCTTCTCCAGGCTAAATAGGCCCAGCTTCCTCAGCCTTTCCTCATCAGGAAGGTGTTCCACTCCCTTCATTATCTTGGTGTCCCTGTGCTGGACTCTTTCAAGGAGTTCTATGTCCTTCTTGACCTGAGGGACCCAGAACTGGACACAATATTCCAGGTGGGGTCTCACCAGGGCAGAGGAGAGGGGGGGAAGGACCTCTCCTGACCTACTAACCACACCCTTCTAATACGCCCCAGGATGCCATTTGACTTCTTAGCCATGAGGGCACATTGCTGGCTCATGGTCATCCTGTTGTCCCCCAGGACCCCAGGTCCCTCTCCCCTGCACTGCTCTCCAACAGCCCAGTCCCCAACCTATATGTTTCTGCTTTTGTTTTTCTTGGGAATAATGTTTTCTCAACACCTTTGCTCGCTTTTCCAATGTTGAGTCACCACATAGTGTTGATGCACAGGCTGCTAGTATCTTCTTATAGACTACCTCCTAGTGTTTGCCAAAACCCCTATATATGAGCAACTCTGTAACATATGTTAGAATGCTGCTGCGTTATCTCACACCTCCTGTCCTCATTGCAAACAGCCAAACGCTCTGTTTATCACTTTAAAGTGCAGGAGTATGAGATTTCTATCAGCTAATGCCTTCCAGCTCTTCTTTCTTTATACCCTTACTTTTTCCCAACATCACAAGCAGTCGGGGACCACACACGGAGAGGAACAGACAGCAGCTTTCCCAAGCAGCCCGTGAATCGCTTTCCCCCGTCTCCTACTGTGAAGCAGGTTATGCTGCTGCCTCCCTCTCTCTGCTTCATGCTTCCCATTGCCTCTTTCCAACTCTCATTCCCATTTTCTGCCTCCTTCCACCTCTCCCTCAGCTCTGTCCACTCACGCGTGCCGCGCTGCCCTCGGAAAAAGGTGGATATCTATTACTTCTAATTAGCAAATCTCCCATTAAATCTCCCACTGCTCATTTCCCTGCTCAGGGCTCTTTCCTCAGCTCTGTCTTGGTGGAGGAGAACCACAGCAGTTGCTGTTGCACGTACACTCAGGTCCTAGCAACAGCCGCGAAGTGTTAATCTGAAGTTTCCAAAACATTCTTAACTTCAGCTTATCTTCTGGAGGAAGAAATCCGCAGCCTTTCAGGAACAATAGTGCCTCTATTATTTTTTTTTTTTTTCTCCTTTGCAGCTAATTAAAATTATACGAACCACTGAATGTTGAGCTTCTGTTTTTATTCCACTGCTGTCACTTTCCTGTTTGCTTGCTTCCATGTGGGAGAAGACGTGCGAGAGTGCTTCAAACGGGCCTTTTTGTTTCCATTCTTGGCAGTTTCTCATGACCTACTTCTTTCTATCTTCCAGGCAGCTGAAGTTCCATACACAGTAGATTAACGAGTCCCTTTCAGTCCTTAATTAGATTAATTACTGGTATACATGAAACTGGAGTCTGACCTTGCCAGATTCATATGGCGAGTGCAGTTGTGAGCGTATCGGGGTCCTGACTGCAAGAAAATGAGTAAGAGTTTCATAAATACAAGCTTACTAATGATTAACTATGATTAAATACACTTGTGTAATCTCTGATAGTGTGACCAGCAGGCTACAGTAGAATTTTTTACACTGGTGGATGTGATTTTGTTCACGTGGTGATTTTATCCTGGTTTTGTACAGCAAGTGCCTTTTGAAAATGGCATCATGTGGATCTGAAAGAATCAAACCAAAGGGCCATAACACAAAGATGGGAGAGACCAGTTTGGTTTTGATTTTACTGGCCTGTATATGTCATCGTAGTATTTTGTGCTAAATAAAATATAATTTGAAACTAAGACACTAATACAAATATGTGATTGGTCCGTAGCTAGTAGATTCAGATGTAGATTCAGATGGAGATCTGAATGGGCTCTGAAGAATGACCATGAATATCATAAATGCTGGGAAAGATGGTGAATGATCAGTGAAATAAGTAGAATCATAGAATGGTCTGGGTTGGAAGGGCCCCCAGGGATCATAGAGCTCCAACCCCCCTGCCACAGGCAGGGCCACCAACCTCCAGGCCTGGAGCTACACAAGGTTGCCCAGGGCCCCATCCAACCTGGCCTTGAACACTTCCAGGGATGGGGCATCCACCCCCTCTCTGGGCAGCCTGTTCCAGCCCCTCACCACTCTCTCTGTAAAAAACTTCCCCCTAATATCTAATCTAAACCTTCCTTCCTTTAGTTTTAATCCATTCCCCCTTGTCCTGACATTGTCTATCCTTTTACAAAGTTGAATCCCCTCCTGCTTGTAAGCTCCCTTCAGGGACTGGCAGGCTGCAATGAGGTCCCCCTGCAGCCTTCTCTTCTCCAGGCTGAACCAGCCCAGCTCCCTCAGCCTCTCTTTGTAAGGCAGGTGCTCCAGCCCTCTAATCATCTTTGTGGCTCCTCTGAACCCTCTCCAACAGTTCCACATCTTTCTTGTATTGAAGGAACACACAGCCATCTCGTCACTTACCCAGGGGTATGCCATGTCTGCTGCACCCAAAGGACAAATTTTCTGATGAAAAGTGTTATCCACATTCCCCAGTATTTATCCCTGGTCCTTGCATGGATCCAAAGACTTTCCGAAGCCTCCAAAGACTTACAGGATGTTATTGTATCCTGCAACAGTTCTAGACAGATGGTGCTCCAAACCACATTCTGATGGAGAGCTGTGTGTTCCAGCCTGTCCAAGCACAGACCTTTCACTGTAAGAAGTAAGGGACAGGCAGGGGACATTTAGGGAAGCTTTCACTCTCTTGTGCAAGGTCAAGCAAGATCATTGTTACATGTGCTTTTAAGATGATCCTGCTCTACAATTTCCAGGTGTAAAAAAAAAACAAACCAGGAAAGCTCAGCCTTGAAAGTTAGTTAGGATAAAATTTCTCTTTTTGAGACCAATAAAAAAAAAATTCTAAAGCCATAACTGAAGCCCTGTTTCATGGTAGGTCACATTTATTTACTTGTTTATTTATGTAGTCACACCATGGGAACCAAACTGGGTTGAGAGGGAGGTCGCAGAATGTTAAAGTGTCCCATGAGGATGCATCAGTCCTCTAAATTGAAAGAGTGGGGAATTTCCCCACTGCTTTCCTAGGTGATTCAGCTTAAAACAACTGATAGAGAAACTCAGAGATGGAGGGTTCCTGGCTGTTCTGTGTAAATTCACGGTTACAAGTGGTTCTTGGTTGCTGCTCTTTGTTACTTCTGAAGGGTTGGGGGGGGTTTTTTGTTGGTTGTTTGGGTTTTTTTTGTTGGGTTTTTTTTTTTACTTTTTTAATATTGCAAGTTTTGCTGAGCATAACCTGTGATCTAGGTACAGTAGTGTGCCTCAATTACAGGCGATCAGACAAACAGGTCTCCGCGGGAGATAAAAGGCTTGAGCCGTGCGGCAAAACCCGTCCTCACATTTAATCACACGCCCTTTAATTGGTGCAGGTCCTTGCAGCCTCTTACCTTGGAGCAGAGTTTTGGGTAGATGGGTGGTTAATGTGTTCCTAAACCTCATCTTAACCATTGCCAAGTCATTAATTCACGGTGATACACAGAGCCCTGCCCTTGACCTGGGAAAGGTTACAGCAGTGTGCGCTTATTAATCTTTTCATTTTGCATGAACACCTCACCTTCTCCTTTTAGCAGACCAATATATGGCATTAGTACTTCACAGCTCATCTCTGGCTTTCAGCTGAGGTCAGGCATGATGGCAATCACTTCAGGGTGATGATTACTTCATGTGTCTCATCTTCCCACCTTCAAAGAACAAAAGCTTTCAGGACGTGTTTGATAGTAAATGCTATCTATTGTTAAAGGAAGTTTTATTAACATCAAACTAGTTTCTTAAAGCCTTGTGTGGATGTGGTTTCACTGGAAAAGGAGTGAAAGTTGGGAATTGGGATGCAATGGTGTTCACCATTTAGTCAGTTGACAGCCTTAGCTCTTCAACCACCTCCTCTGCTCTTAAACCTTGTGAATTAGTGATGGAAAGGTCACAGTTATCTTCCTGCACCTATGTGAAATATTTCCTCCAAAATGCATCCTTGGTTGTTAGCAATTTAATAGTTTTAAATTCATTTATCTTTGATGCTTCTGTCATTAAGCTTTCTTTGTTCTGTGCCCGCACACTCAGTGCTACCAAAAGGATAAAATCAAAGCTGAACCTGCCCTTAATTGTGCCAATAGGTCATTCCTGACAGAGGAAGCTATGCTGCTCTTCTGCTGAGAAGTGTGAATGGAAAATGGGTCTTTTTATCACGAGCACAAAGGAGAAGTAACTCCTTTGAAATCCAGTGGTAGCCATGGGCTGAGCCTGCAGCTGAGCTGGTCTTGCTCCAGCCAGGAGCAAGATTCCCTGGGAACTTCACACTTTCTTGTTGCCTGGAAGATTTGCCTTCAGATTTAAAACAAACTTTTACCATGCTATTTTTATATTTGATAATGCTTTACTTCTGTCAAGTTTAATTTTTTAAATATTATATATCATAGAATCATAGACTGGGCTGGGCTGGAAGGGACCCCAAGGGTCA
>VZTU01028610.1:0-60561 GCA_013400835.1 Zapornia atra | reverse complement strand
CCTCTTTTTTCCCCTTTCCCTCTCTTCCAAAGCACCTGCAGCTCAGCCTGGCAATGACCTGACCAGGGACCCGAGGTGCAGCCTGACTGTGCCTTCAGGTTTGGACAGTTGTGAACAATTCCACCTTGGTGGTGCTGCTGGTGTAGAGGAGAGAATCCAGCTCCCTCCTGCAGTGCCAGATCTGGCTGGGCAGGGTTCAGTGGTAATAAAAAAGCCAACAGAAGCTTGTTTGAGAGCATCAGCAGCGATCTCACAGCAGCAGGGCTGTGCAACGAGGTGACAATTTTATGCAGTCAGTTTTCAAGGTGGAACTGTTCTTCTGGGCTTGGGGAAAGTCTGCAGTGTGTGAGGAGGAAGGCAGTAGCAAGCCCACACTTTCATGTGTGAGGCTTTTTACCTTCTTTCCCCCCCCCTAAAACCATCTGGCAGTCTGATAGTCTCATATACTGGAGTGAAGGGGGAAAACCAAAGGAGAGACCCCTTTCTAGTACAGGAGGGTTGTGCTGCTTCATGTCCAGCAGCAGTACTGGTGTTAGTGGTGTGCACAGCCCCTGGCGCTGTCCAGAGGCATCAGTTTTAAAATGGAAGTATTTGCTTGTTCCTTCTGTTGGCTCTTAATGCTGGTGGCACTGGGAAAAGAGGCTGGAAAGAGTTTAGGGCATTTTGGCACCCTGTTGCAAAAGCCTGCTGTACTCTTTCTGTGCTCACTCTTGCTATAAATCTGGTTCCTCTGAGAGGGTAGGATGCTTATATCTGTGTGGGTCCTGCAGACAAAAGAAACAGAAAACTAAATTTAAACCCAAACTGGTGCTGTTGTGGACCCAGAGCATGAATTAGCAGGGTAGAACCTCAAAATGCTTCCATCTTTTTATATATTTTTTTAAATATTCGTTAGATTTCTCCTCCTCATGTCACTTGTGTGTCAGTTGGTGCTTTTGAAGTTGGTCAATTGAAGGCAGGTTGGACCCAGTGCTATTTTTAAGCTGCCTTCACTGTGGTGCAAATGCTCTGCCAGTCACTGTTGCTCTGTGGTCAGCACAATGGCAGCTACACCCACTCTGAGCTTTCCACTTCTAGCTGTCTCCTGTTGCCTGAGGCTAAAGTGAAAAGCTTTCTTTCCCAATGAGCCCTGGAATAAATAGTAAGGTTCAATTTTCCTCAGCAGGACAGGCTAAACTAGGAGGCAATGGCTTGATGGAGCAGGCAGAGCAGTTTTGGGAGGGGTGTGTGCATGGGCATGGCTGCAGGGTCCCTTTGGACTGACTGTGGTCTCTGCATCATGAACCCATGAGAGATTCTATCTCTCCATTCCTCCCTTAATCCCCTGTGGGCAGGGTTGATACTTGCTCCTTTCTTGTGCTGCTCTGGAACAGGGTCTTTGGGGAGCCACAGTTGGCTATCTGGAGGATGGGTTATTTTTACTAGCTGTCTCTTTTCAAGGCCTTCCTTGGCCTCTTTGGATTTATTTCTTGGAGCATTTAGTGGGGGAAGGCAGGATGGTGGGAGGGTGGACCAAGGAAACCAAGTCAAAGAACTTGCAATCATTCCAGGGCTGCAGGGCAGAGAATTCCAGCATCCATGCTTCCTTGTTATCTCCCAAATGGCAGATCTACTTCCCTCTGGCTAAGGAAACATGGAGCATGGACATCTAGCCCCAAAGTATGACAGGCTTTGAGACTGCTGACACACCTTCAAGGAGAGCCCCCCTTCCACAGCAACAGCCTGCACTCTGAGAACAAGCTGTTAAATGCAATTCAATTAACATTACAGTGTCTCAACCCTTAGCTAGTTAAGTTTAGCTTGAGATAGTAACCACTTAACTGTCCCCAGCTGGCAGGCACCTACATTAATGCTGAAGGCTGCACATTGTTTAGATTTAAGTTATCTTGGGAATTTAACTCTTGCATTAAGGCTGATAAAGAGCAGCATTGTCTGGAAGGAGCCCAGCTCTAGAAGTGGGTGGAGATATTGCTACTCAGTGGGTTATTAATTTACTGAGGTGGGGATGGCTGTTTCCAATCTGTTTTCATTTTGAAGTTGACACTGCTTGGGTCTCTCCCTCCTTCCCTTCATTGCTTTCCCCAAACCCAAAGGTATGTCAACATTTGAAAGGTCTCCAATTCCTTCAGTGTTTTTGTAGAACTGTGACCAGGTAGTTGAATAGATAGTTAAAACTCATCAGCTGTACCAGGGCTTCCTCAAGGGTTTCTTGCAGCTTTCTTGGATGGAGAAAGAGACTTGATGCAAACAAGCCTGGTGAATTTAACTGTCAGTAGATGCTAATTTTTATTTCCCAGTTTCAGGGTTTGTTTTTGGTTTGTTTAAACTGGAGCCCAAGCCTAGGACAGGAAATGAATCCACTGAGCCACCCAGTCTGCTGACTGCTGATATAAAGAACATATGGATGAGGGCAGTGCAGAGGTGAAGTGGTTTAGCTATTGCAATCATGCATCAAGCTGATTGATTTGAATCCAAGATGATGCTGACATTTCAACTCCAGCCTTTTTTCTATGTGGCTGAAAGTTCAAAGCCAAGTGTGATCTCTTGGGAGAGGAAGAAGTGTCCCTCACAAGTTAAGGGGCTCAGCACCACCCCAGCTCTCCAGCCAGGCAAGATCTTATTTCACTTTACAAATCTAACATAGATTTCTTTCTTGTTTGTTTGTATTGCTTGAATTTGGGAGAGTAGCCAGTATCCTATTTACCCCAGAAGCAGATTGATGGTAGACAGCTTAGCTGTTTGGGCAAGAAGCAGCTCCAAGAGTAACCCTGGCACCTCTGAAGTGATGCCATTGTGATTCCAAGCTTGCTTTTTGTTTTATTATTTCTGTAAGAATACAAGCAGGATAGGAAACTTGAGTTGCCTTGTTCAAGTAATGGTTGGATTTGAGAACTTCCCTTCCCCCCTGCATGCCCTCCCCAAGGTTCAGCTATGGGCATGTTTGAATTTAGTTTTAATAACTATTACTTGCATCTTGTTATCCTGATGTTCTTCAAACCTTTTAGATTCCTGTGTGTTTAAGAACATGAGGACTTTCTTCTCAGTTTGACAGAGTGCAGAAACTCTCTGACATGCAGTCAGATCTTTGATTAAACTGTAGAGTTGGGCAGAAATCCCTGAAATGAGGTTGTCCAGGACAGTCACAGAGGCAGGAATAATCAGATGGGCAAATTTTAAGTGGAAGGAGACAACTAGATTGGTTAGCTCTGGTTACCAGCTAGGGTGGTTAGTAGGTGCCTGTTATATAGGCAACTGAAAATACATCCACACAAAGGAGCTTTTCTCCAAATAATTAGTAGTCCTTAACTCAGTTTTTCAAGAATTGGACAAGAAGTGGGTCTAGACTTATTCTAATAACTGCATGCAGGTGATGTGAAGGGTAGGAAACATTAAATCAGTTAAGTGTAGTGCTGCAAGATGCCCTGCCTGCCTCTGCAGTGTAACAGGCACCTGTTGGATGGGTCTTTGCCAGCTCTGTGGTTCCTAATGAAGTGAAGGCCAGGAAAAACTGGCTGGTGAACTTTCTAAGAAATCACAGATGATTCTCTGTACCATCAGCTAGCCTCTGAAGGATATTTAATGAAAGGCTTCATTAAAATGTGTGTGAAACATGACTATTTAAACATGTTGTGCTAGGTCCCTCACCCACTGAAGCAGGAAAGAATCATAGACTGGTCTGGGTTGGAAGGGACCCCAAGGGTCACAGAACTCCAACCCCCCTGCCACAGGCAGGGACACCAACCTCCAGGCCTGGAGCTACACAAGGTTTCCCAGGGCCCCAGCCAACCTGGCCTTGAACACCCCCAGGGATGGGGCACCCACCCCCTCTCTGGGCAGCCTGTTCCAGCCCCTCACCACTCTCTGTAAAAAACTTCCCCCTAATATCTAATCTAACCCTTCCTTCCTTTAGCTTTAATCCATCCCCCTTGTCCTGCCATTATCTGCCCTTTTAAAAAGTTGAATCCCCTCCTGTGTCTCTGCTCCCTTCAGGGACTGGCAGGCTGCAATGAGGTCCCCCCACAGCCTTCTCTTCTCCAGGCTGACCCAGCCCAGCTCCCTCAGCCTCTCTTTGTAGGGCACACCAGGGAACAGCTGTATGAAAATCCCCCATCCCAGAGTTCATTAAAGACTGATAGATTTTTGTTCTGGACACAAGCCTCTTGCTTGGGCTCCTGATTTGTCTCCTCCTTGGATAACGTATCCAAATCCACAAGTAACATGCAAGTTTGCATTTCATTTTGAGCCCAGCAGGCATACAGCACTGGGGTTACACGACCTTTCCAAGTGAGCCTGGAGGGACTTGCTGGCTAGAGTTTGGGTTCCTGGCAAGCAGCTTCCTCCAGCTCTTTGCTGTAATAAGCTCAGGGTTCAGTCCCTGGCCTCTTGCAGATCCTGAGTGCTTGTTGCCTGTCTCTGGATCATCAGTCCCTGGGAAGGCACAGATGTTTCATGATGCCTAGCAATGGGTGCAGCATAGAAGAAAGGCAGCAGCAGCAGGGTCTTGCTACACATGCAACCACATCTTGCATGGTGTCTGTCTTCACAGGAAAATTCTTGGAAGGTTTGTGGTTTGCTGGTTTGTTAATACCATCAGATGAATAATAATGCTTGTGCCTTCCCTGTTTGGTGCTCATTAAACCTTGCAGTGCCATGCCTGGCTGGTGCCTCTGCTGCAGGCAGGTTGAAGAGTGATGAGCAGAGTGGTGTGCAGGGTGGCCTGAGGCAGTGACTCTAATTTGGGCAGCAATTCTAACAAAGTCAAAAGGATTATAGATAGGTGGGATTAAAAGTTGTCCTGTTCCTTACCCAGATGTGGGGATATTTAGGTGGTTGAAGAGATTCCTGTGGATTTTTTTCTTTTTCTGTACATGAAATGCACCCCTTGTGATGACTTGTGCTGCAGTAATGCTGAAGCAGTCTTTGGTGTGCAGCCACTGTGGAAAGCACAGGAGCCTACACTGACTGCTAGGTGGTCCTTAGCTTTAAAAACCTTGAGAAACGTTCATGGCAAATGGACTTTTTAATTAAACTACTTCCTGCAGCCAGTGACTAAGCCAATGTGGCTCCCTCTATCAAGTGCTGGAGGTTTCTGTTGAAGGTGTTGAGTCTTTTTCTTATGGAAAGGGAGTGTTTTCTACAGCACAGGCTATAGAAACTGCTGTGGCATCACTTCACAATTTCCAGCAGTGTCTCAGTATCTTGGTGAATTAGTTCTTCTCCAGTGGCCAATTTGGGTGAAGGATCCAATACTGCTGCTGTTGACAGTCAGAGCTTTTTAGCTTCAGTGGTAGAGGCCTGTGTGTGCTTAAGTAGCAAAGGTTCTGGTTTTCTCTTTACTGGTGGCTAGAGTTGTTAAATCCATATGGCTTATAGTACTCACATAGTGATGGCTCCAAATGCTGCAGTTAGTTGTATTGCTGCAGGGCTTTGCACTGTAAAATATTATAGCCCATTAAATAAGGGGAACAAGCTATTCCTAAACTTGGCTTATTTGATCATCTCAAACATACCCTTGAGTGATTAAGCAAACAGTGGCTCTTCAAGCATTCTCCAGTTGTATTATCTGCTAAACACATCCCCCAGTGTGATTTGCCAAAGATGCCTTGAACACTGTCCTTCTGCTGTGTACTGCTTGTGGAAACATCAATAAGCAGCTCTTTCTGTTGCCTCTAGACTGGGTGGGATGCATGGGATGGGTGTCACTTCATGTTTAATGAAACAAACTTGAAGGTTCTTGCTTTTGTCTTAATATTAACACTGACAGCAAGGCAGCAGCTTTTCATTAGCTGCATGGGGAAAGAAACCATTCCCTTGCTAGGTGACTAGTTCATTTATACTATAATGTGTCTGTACAAAGGTATTGTTCTTGCCCTGTGCTTGTCTTAGGGAAGTAGAAGGACTACTAGCAGTGGTAATCAGGATGATAATCAAAACTGTAAGCTTGTTACAGAACAATGTAAGTAACGAGATGTGTTAGAAGAGCTAAGAAGTAATAAAGTGTTTTTTCTTTCTAATACAGATGACAGAGGAGAGTTGGACCACTTATATATGTAGAAAAAGTTAATGCAACAAAACTGTGGGATTCATATGGAAGGGGAAGGTGATTTTATTTTAAAGCACATAAATGTGTCGATTCTACCTACTCACATCCTTGTATCTGGGCACTTGTGTGGTCTGGCTTAGGTCACTTGTGTGACGTGGAGAAAAGGGGATGGTGGCTGTCAGGTTGTGTGTCTTTTGGGCCTTTCCTGACTGGTGATGACAGTTAGGTTTTGGACAGGCTTTTATGGCTTTTAGGTGTCAACAATAGTTGTGATGCATCCTTTTGACTTAGAATTCTGCCTATTTCAACCTATAACACTTAATTCAAGGCTGCTGCCCATTGTCTTTGACCTTACTTTGGATTTCTTCAGAGCTATAGTTTGTCTTCCCACTGAGGCACCAGAAGAGGCACAGCGTGTGGGGAACCTTCATGTGGATTCCATTCTTACCAAAGGCAATGCTTCTGTCCAGAAAGATCAGTTGGACTAGATGATTCTTGTAGGTCCTCTCTAACTGGGACTACTCTCTTTTTAAAAAAAATATTTTCGTGTGTGTGACCTACCTGTGCCTTTTGAGGTGCATGCTATGGACTGTGTCCCTTCCAATACACCTGGAGACCCAGGCTTTTCTCATTTGGATCCTTTGGGATGCCTTGGATGTGACAGCATGGGAGTTTCTGTGCTTGCTGCCATAAAGACAGCTTTGATGGGCACTGGGGCTCTGTGCTAGCCTAGCCAGTGACACCATACAAAGAGTGCCTTAGGCCCAGCGATTGCTCCTGGGTGCTCTGATCCTAGCTCCTGCTCTTCCGTGGCTGTCTCTGGCATCCAGCATGCCTCTAAAACACACCAACAAAAAGCTCCCCCCAAACCAAACCCATCCCTTTAGTGGTTAGGTTGGGTGGTTGCTTGGGGTGTTTTGTTTTTTCCCCATTCAGATGTCTAAATTCCACTTTATTGACGAAATAGGATGCTTCAGGCCATGCTCTCCAGGGCAGTGATTGCAACTCCTCATGTGATTAAAGTCACTTGGGCAGCAGCCCTTGTCACCACAGGGTTCATTCCCACAGTAAGAGTGGCCAGTGTACATTAACTACACTGTGGTTCCAGCTTTTGTAGCCTCAGGATTTATGTCCTGAGAGCAAGAACATGCTCGTATTTGTTATTATCCCACCTGAGACCCCCCCCAGGATTATTTTACTGTATTGGGAGAACTGGTTTATCATGGGGGGCATGTAGCAGGGTGTAGTGTGCCTGTAGCTGTCAATCTCTGTAGGCATACAGTAGATGTTTTTATTGCCCTTGCTTATCTGGCCGTCCTTCACTGCTTTAATATGAACCATACCAAATAAAGCTGCCTGAGAATTGGAGATTATCTATGGTATTCATCACTTTTAGGAAGGGGAGTTGGTTTCACGTTGGCTTTTAGCATTTGCTAGGCCTTGTCTCCTTGACAGAAAACAACAGCCTAAACCCATTACCCAGCACAGCTGCTCAGAAGGGGCTGGGGATATTTTTTCCTCTTTTGCTGACCTGAACCACAGCAATTAGAAGTTCTGGTTATTGTAAACTTACCACAGAACACAAGGCATACCTTAAAATGATGTCATGTCTAGACACACAATTCAGGTATAAATTATGGAGAGAAAGTAGCTTGTTCAGTGGTTAAACTGTAAAAGTTTAACAAGATATTGCTGTGCCTCTAGCCTTCACTCCTGTGGATGGATTTCTTTACCTCTTACCAGGAGAATTCTGTGACTGCCTCTTGATTTTTTTTTTTCTTTTTCTGTGTTGGGGGATGGAATTTCCTCCCTGTTCTCCATTTCATTTCCTATTTCTGACTCGCTGTGTCTCAAGGGAAGCAGTGTAGCCATCTACTTAGAGCCCAGAACAAGAGAGGAAGACTCTTGGGTCCAGTCATGGCTCAGGCAAGGTCACACTAGGGGTGATATATGGCAACATTTTCAAACCCTGGCTTGCTATTTTGGGTTTCTCTGTTTTATGGGGTGGTAGGGGAAAGAGAAGAACTCTGCTGTTGTGCCCAGATGCTGGATGTTCATGAGTATTGGCTATTTATGGTCTTGGCAACATCCCTGGAGTCCCCAGTGGGGTTGCAGGGGCCTTACTTGTAAGAGGAAGTTGGACCCTATTTACAACTGGCTTGTCTGTTTGGTTACAGTAGTTGAGTTTGTGCAGAGTCTCTGCAGCAGGTCTGTGTGTGAGTGGTGGAGTGGAGCTATGCTGTTGTGGGCAATTCATACCTGGGGACTAAAAGCTTGCCAGCTCAGAGGATGCACCTTGCTGGTGCTGCACAGAACAGCACGTGCAGAAGTCACTTTTGTCCTGTCCACCATCAGTGATTTGGGTGTAACTCCACTGCTGCCACTGCTTCCTGAGGAGGGCTCCCCTCCTGACAGGGGCTAGCTAATCTGTTGACTTTTATTAAAATTCACAGCTCCCCACACTTGGCCTGGGCTTAAATTCACGATGAGATGGGAATTGTTGGCTTACCACCTGGTGTAATCTTTAGGTACCTGCTATGAAATCCAGGCCTTGGAGGTGGAGGAGGAGGAGGAGGCCTGTTGGGTTAACAAGCCAGTGCAGGACTATTCTCTATAGCATATTCTGTTGTGCTTTTCCTGGCCTAATTACACAGTCCTCAAGTGAAGGAATTTGGCCAGCGTATTCTTGTGTTTTAACTGGTATTTGGTCTCAAGTTCTCTTTGGCTTTTGCAGTCATCTCCATTATAGCAAGCTGTCATCTAGAATTTCTTTCCTCTGTGTAGATGTCTATTGCAGACTCTGCTTCTAGGTCTAGATATGATGCCTCCTCCTCTGATGAGCACCGTGCTCTCCCCAGGTACCTGCTCTGCCACCACTGTGTCCCCTTGAGGGCAAGGCTTCTGCTTCAGGCCAATAACTGTATATGGATCCAACCTTTATCCCTGGGCCTCTCATGATCTTTTTTAGCCTGTGATCATATTAGTTTGTTTCCTGGAAGCTGTCTACACTGCAGCTTTCTGGAGACAACTTTCAGTGCTTTGCAAGCTGAGGATGCAGTTGGTGGTGCAACAGTTGTTCTGCTGGGTTGCCATAGAGATGGTTTTGAGATACACTGAAGAACTGTTTCACTCTGCAGTGAATGCAGCAATGTTCTTGTTTCCAAAGGGGGCATGTGTGTCTGTGGTCTTGTTAACATGAAGTATCCCTATTGGTGGTTAGTGTGTTGGGAAGGAAAGACTTCTTTGGTATCTGCAGGCTTAGGTGGACAAGCCCTAAGCCTTGACTCACTCCCATGTACCTGGCTTTTTGCTAACACAGCAATCAGGTCAACTTAAGAGATGTCAGGTCTGTTCTGGAACCATGGCTTTCCTGTCCTGACCTGATGTTTGGGATTAGAAAGTCCCAGCTTGTGCAGGCCCTTTCTCCTGTCCCACTTTTCAGGATGACAGGTTGTTATAAACATCTTCAGAGATCAAGACATAAAGTGATTGTGTGCAGCAAGACCATGAAACAGACACTGCCACTGGAATTCCTCTTGTAGTAAGAGTACTTGAGCAATTAAAACTTCCATGGCACCCTTCCAATCCTTTGTGCTGGCTGAGGTGGCCTTAGGGCCCTTTTTCAGCTTTTGATTGAGTGATTGCTGTTGTACATAGGTGTCTGTCTTTTTAATGGCTGTTAAACATAAGAGAAGAGTCTTATTACTGCTCCAAAAGCTCTGTCAGCCAAAGTTTGTCCTCACTCCTGCTCTAGGATATCCACTTGCAGTGTCCCAGTTTTTCACTCTTCGTGGATTTTTAGAAGTACTTTTTCTTTCATGAGGCTCTTGACTAGTTCAAGTACAAACAGATGCAAAGCAGCAGAGATCCAGCTCCATAGCAGCACCCTGGCCAGGGTCTTAACTCATCTGAAGTGTCTGGTGCTCAGGGTCAGGAGCTACAGCCAGGAACTGTGTAGCCTGAGGCAGGATGCTGTAGATTCCTTCACGTGCTGTTCCTCACTAACCTTACACCTTTTCTCATCCCATCTTTCCAGGCCTGCAGCCTGGTTTCAGATTCCTCTTTGCCCAGGTG
Source organism: Zapornia atra (assembly GCA_013400835.1). Lineage (NCBI taxonomy): Eukaryota > Metazoa > Chordata > Aves > Gruiformes > Rallidae > Zapornia > Zapornia atra. Next base: position 50,444 of record VZTU01028610.1, on the reverse strand, counting down.
GAACTTGCTGCTTCTCCTGGAATAGAGAGATGCCCCTTTCCTGGGCTGGTGCAAGGGCAGGAAGCTACAGGCTCAGCTGGAACTTGTCCCCTCCCTGGGCTGGCAGGGACAGGCATTGCAGGCTTGTGGAGCTGTAAGGGAGTTATGGAAGAATGGTTGCTGGTTCTTGGCACCCTGTTCTGCTTCATGGCTTTTAAGAAATGCTTTGCAGAAGAGGACTAGTTTCTCTGGATAATGGGTTCTGGTCCTGCCTCTGAGCATGTGTTGTAAAACCATCTCCTGTTGCTCCCACAGTCTCTGTTTCAGATGCCTACAAGACAAAAGCAAACCTGTATGAGCACAGGACATGCTCCATCAGTGACAGCCCTGCCTAGTGGGGCTGGTTTTGAGCCCTTGGGTTAGCCCATTGCCAGTAAGGCTGTCAGTGGAGGGTTCCCTTGTCCTGAGTATGTGCCAACAGGGGAGATTCTCCAAGGAGCCCCCTGTGTGTGTTGCTCATGTAGTATTATCATCCCATAACTTGATGTGAACCTCCTTCAAACAAATGTCATATGGCAGCTTGCAGACCCCCTTGTCCCAGGGAAAATTAATTTGCTCCAAGTGCTGAAGTGCTGCAGGAAGCAAAACTTCAAACACAGGGATATTGCACCCTGTGGAAGTTGGAGAGTTTTCCCACTTCTACTCCATGTGGAGTAACTTAGCTTTTTCAGCACCTTAAGGGCATTGACATACATCCAGGGAATGGAAAGTAGGAGAAAATGCAAGAAATGAAAATGTGAACCAGAGCTGCTTAGGCAGAGACCATGGCCTGGATATGAGATTCCCTTTTGCTTCAGATTTTATAGGACTTTTATGGGAAAGGGAAGGGGTAGGATCTCTGGGGAGAACACAGCTATTCTGCAGCTTTCTACTCAGAGATGGCCTTTAGCAAGTGTGTGTGTATAGATAATGGGAAGCAGAACTTCTGATTTTAAGAGATTAAGTTCTTAACCACATCTCTTCAAGCATCTTTGGGAGTTCTGCAATGAGGGCTTTGTTCAATGCTCACAGAAATAGTTTCTCTAGACAGTTTAAAGTCTGGGTAGCTATGGGACTGGCTGCTTCTCCCTCATACATTTCTCTTGATAAGGTTGTAAACATGCATAGAAAAATGTATATGGCATCTGTGGGTACACTTGTGTCACATCTTTGCTCCCAGCTTTTCCTGTTCCCTGTCGGTGTGGTGGCTGACAACCTGCATCTGGCACTTGTCCTGCTTGTAGCCATACCAATCAGGCTGTGAACACTGTGAGGACAGACTGTATCATTCCTTTTTAGAATCTCTGCTAGTTCCTGAAGTGGAGCTTTGAGTGACTGGTGACAGATCTGCACTAAGTTTGGAAGCCAATGCAAATGACTTCTGAGAAAATGTTTTTCACAGAGCAAGCCTCTGCAGGCTGCAGAGGAAGGATCAGATATATTCACCTAGGTTTTCTCATCTAGCCAGCTTTGCATTCCTTTCCTTCTCTCTTGTGCTTCTGTTTCTTTTCTCTCTTCCCCTCCCTGCCCCCAAGACTCGTTGTTCCTGTTGTTTCACAGTGGTTAAGGCAGAGCCTGGGTCAGAGGCTGGCACAGCAGGCAGGTTTGGGGTGGCAGGTGGATGCAGGCTCTTGATGCCCAGCCTCAGCTGCTGTTCTCTACCTACTCTTTGATAGCTCACAGCACGTTCTACCAGTGACACTATCCACAAGTGCTTGTGGATGCAGATGAGGTGTCCCTGGCCCCTGGGTCAGGTATTCCAAGCTCCTCTCCACCTCTTCACACCCTTCTTCTCCATTGTTAATAGGGAATAAGCACATCATGTCCTCAGCCTCTGAAGGAATGGGGTGTAGTAGTTTCTTCTCATGTCCTTGGCTAGTGACAGCTCAGATGTTCTGGATAGGCTTTTGTTCTGTAGAAGACTCTCTGCAGCTGGTACTAAACTGAATTTCACCTGTGCTGCAAAAATGGTTGGCAATGGATTGATCCACCACATCAGCTGCCTTCCTCCAGGTTTCCAGCATCACAGGGCTGCTCTTCTGTGCTTGCATCCTCAGGTTGAGGGAAGGGGAGCTGTCATGCTGTCAGACTGGGACTGCATGGGCATCTGGAGGCTCTGCCTCCAACTGCTCTCCAGCTGCTCCTGGGGAAAGGAGCTGGAGGGCAAATCCCACAGCATCTTCTCTCCTATCCCTCCACCACCTGAGGAAGGCATCTTCTGTGCATGCTTTCTGCAGCTGCCTTCCCTGGGGGGCTTTATGTAAATGCAGGAGGCCTGTTGGCCCCGGAGAAGGAAAGTGATACTCTGGAAGTTGCTGGGCTCTGGGATGTAACCCTTTAGCTTCTGGAGTTCGAAAGCACAGCCTGCTTAAAGATGCTGAGCAGCCCTTACCTCCTGTGGTCAGACTGAGCTGTGGGCTTCTGGGCTAGTGTATGGCAGGCACTCTCCTGCCCTGGATCCCTGGAATCCAGCTGTGCAGGCAAGGAACCAGCAGGGAACAACCCAGCAAGAAAAGGAGGTGAAAGCAAGAGCCCAAACCCTGAGAAAAGGGAAACTGGGAGTGGCTCCCCCCCCTCCCCACCTTTCCTAAAGCTCAGCAGCACTCATGGAGCTGGAATGGGGGCTGCATTTATCAAATTCCTGTCTGCAACAGCAATGCAGTTGTTTTAGATTAGTGTACAAATAGACATTAGTGTAATACATCTGTTGTTAATCCACATCTTGGTAGAAGAGAGATGCCAACACATCATTTATTAGCCACGCCGATCCTATAATGTCCTTTCCTTTGTCTTTTGAGTATGTAATAGGTTCCAGGATGTCTTTTATTTCATTGTATACCACATTTCCTCTTGTCTAACATAGTGGGACATAATGCATTCCAGGATGTAATTTATGCCATTTTGGAACTGGACACCACACAACGTATCCTGAACTCTTCAGAAAGCTTTCAGTGTGTTAGCTGTGCTCTGCTCACAGGTTGGACTTTGCAGCAGAATGGGTAGAAACAGCAGTAAAACTAGTAGGAGGAAAAGCAATTTCTTCTTAGTTTAAGGGAAGAAAAGCAATTTATTCTTAGCCCAAGGTGAACTAAAGGGTGATCAGGAACTCTGGAGGCTGGTATGGCAGGCTAGAACTCTTACACCCTTGATTTTTTTAGGAAGCTGGACAGGGGAGTGGTTGCCCACCCTTAGGAGCTTTGCCCACCCTTAGGAGCTTTGCCCACCCTTGCTTGTATAAGATGACTGTGATAGCTTGAGGAGGACGTCTCCTTTGAAAAGGAACCAGTCTGTGATGGATACACCTCTCAAAATGCTGTGCCAGCCCTAGGTAAGAGAATGAAAACCCCCTAACCAGCTTCTCCCCTGTTAATGGGTTTTGAGAAGCAGATGGTGCTCACAGGTGATGAGGGAAGCAGGGACACAACACCTGCTCAGAGTCAGGGATGTTGGTGGTACTGTGTGGTACGGTTGTGGAGGGAGGAACTGGCAGGCCTCTTGTGTGACAGCTTCTGCAGAAGCCTGTTCCTCTTGCGTTTCTTTGTCTTAGTCATAAATTAGAATCCCACCCAGAAGCCCAGTGCAACATACCCTCACTCTGCTTTAGCTACGTGTCAGCTTTGGCCTGTGCAGATGCTCTCTGTGCCATGGAGTAGGACACCACAGCAACAGGCTGGTCCAGAGGGACAGCACAGGGTTTCAGATTACCTTCAGCAGGGAGGAAGAAACCCCATGAGCAGGACTTGTGAGTTTTATGTTAGACCAGTTGTTCTAAACACAAAGAAAGGTTTTAAAGAGAGAATATTGTGGCAAAATCATGTGTTCTTTTTTGTTGTTCTCTTTTTTTTTCATGGCAGGATCTCACAGGAGACAATTTACCCTGTGCTGTCCCAGCCTCCCTGCTTTGTACCCCCTTCTGTCTGGTGTGTGTCTGGCTTCTGATGCTTGAGGACTAGAGGGGAATAATGACAATGTGAACTGCAGCCCTGAGTTCTTGCTTTATCAGAACTTTTTCTTGAGTATGTGCTGGTTTTAAGCACGTGAGTAGTACAGGGAGTTTGGGAATGGGTTGTTAGGGGTAACCAAGATGTAAGACCAGAGGGAATAATGTTAATAAAAGAAGTTGCTGACTCGGAGCAGCCTGATAACTCAGACGGGTGAGTTCTTCATCTTGACATCATGTTTTTCTCCTTTACTCCCTCTCTGCCCTACATCAGCTGCCTCTCACTCACAGACACTCTCATTCACAGGGCCATAGTTTAATTAAATCCAATACGGTGTCACGCCATTAGCACACAAGTCTCCTGTGCCAGGATCTCTTGTTTCCAGGTCTCTGGAGAACTGAATGGTAAAACTTTTAAAAAAGCTGAGCTGTTGTGGAAATGACAAGCTGCTATCCCTCTCCACAGAGCTCAGCACCACTCTTCTGTAAGAGGAGATACAGCAGAATATGAAATGGCTGCGAGCACAGACGCCAGTCAATTAATTTTCTTGTCGAGGCACAGGAGGATAGGGAGGAGGGGAGAATGCAGTCATTTGTGTTGTGATCTGTATTGTTCTATAAACAGAGCCCCCAACCCAAAGACCTTATTGTCTGCTTTTATTGAAAGATCATAAAATTAAGACAGCTGTCTGATGCTTGTCCATATCACTAGGGATCAGTGTCACAGGACACAAACACACCCAAAACCTCAACGTGGTTTGAAACATGTTCAGAACTTCTTACCACTATTGAGTCCAGCTCTGGTTGCATCAGAGCAGCTGAACCTACCAGAGCACAGACCTGCAGGCAGATCGTGCTGCTTAAGACTGTTATCTAAGAATAAGCTTTTCCATGAACTCTGTGTGGAGGCTTACACTTTCCTTTTGAGGCATCTCATCACAGCCCTTTACAAACAGTCATTCTTTCTGGCACTTCCTCTGGGCAGTTACCTTGTTGTGGAACAGAAATGGTAACTATCTGAGTGATGGAAGCTGCTTTGGTCACATAAAATTATCCCCCATCCTTTTCTTCCTAGACCAAGGCACCTGCACAGCACTGCAGAGAGCCCAGTGAAACACGCCTGGTGGGGCATGTGTTGGCACACACACTTGGCCCCTGAGCTCACTGGCCTTCCTGGGCTCCAGGTAAAAGTGGCTTATGGCTCATATCCAGTTGGCCCTTGGCCTTGGTCCATCAGTTTGCTGTCCTTGCTCTAAAGTCATGTTCAGAGAAACATCCTCTGTGCCAGTGGCTTAGAATGGCCAAGTGAGCCACTTCCTAGGCTACCTGTGCTCCTGCACCCAGAAGGTTGCAGTTATTCCCTTGCCCTTTCAGGGCATTCATTAGGGTCTTCCCCATGCCTCCCTATGGTAAAGGACACGGTGGTTTGAACAAGCTTGGCTGGAATCATCATTCCTTCTTGGCAAATACTTCCCCTGACTTGGAGCTGTGCAGTGAGACCGAGGAGTCAGCTTTGTCTCTCGCTGTGGGGTGGCTGTGCTGGGTGCTGGTCACTCGTCTCTGTCCCTCTGTCACAGCTGAGGCAGGGGTCCATGTATATATGGAGGGGAAGGAGGAAAATACACTTATTTTGGCTGTGCAGCCAGTGTTCCCAGTTCACCAAGCACAAGGGATGTGCTGTTCCTGTGACCTCTGAGCTGGTCACTGCCAATGGAGATGGTGAAATGATGTTCCAACACTACCACAGGACTGGGGGAATGGGTGAAGGAGAGTGTGTGTAATGTAAGCACAGTGTGCAGTGAGGGAGCAGGATGTCTGTGGGGATGTGTAGGCAAGGCAGGCAAGACTGGAGACTCTTGAAATGCCTTGTAGGTTGATTTTCCTTCTGTGCTTTCTCAGATGAAGCTGGTGTGCTTTCAGGTACTCTTTTTACTTACCCATCCCATGGTCCAGCATGTTAAATTTGGTTCCTTCCTGCTCCTGAAGCTCCTGGAATGGCTCTGAATTTATATGGGTAGAGCTGAATCAAGCTTAAAGTAGAGATGAAACTTGGCAAGCTGCACAGGGAGGAACTGGCTGTGGAGGGAGGGCACGACTGCAGATCTGTGGGCTTCTGCCCTTCTGCCTGTCTAGTTGGCAGAGGAGGCTTAAAGGGAGGTTAGGGAAAGAAAAAAAAAGCCATGGTGTGATGCAGTGTTTTGGCACCACTGAGTTATTTTGCTTAATAGTTTGGAGATGATTTAATCTCTGGGATAATTAAATTGAAGGTGTCATTTCAAAAGATAACAAGGTCTATGTGAACTCTGTTAGGTTTGGCAGAAGCTTCAGCTTGTTTTGTAGGGATTGAGGGATTTTCTTGTGTGGAACATGGGGGAGGAAAGGCAGGGCTAGTTTGGTATTTATTTCCACCCTTTCTTGCTATAAATTAAGCTGACATCATGCAGAGCAAGAAAGCCCCTGTGACCTCAAGAGGGTGAGAGCAAAGTACTCCCCTGGACTCCAACGTAGCTTCTGAGAATGGAAACCTCATAGATGGAGTCCCATGTTCATGTGTCTGCTCCTGTGACCTGCCATGGGGGAGCAACTGGTCTGTGAAAGAGCTGGGGGGCAGGAGATGATGCATGGCACTGTGAACTCTGCAGGGACTGTTCTTGGAGGTGTGTGGTCCCAGTGTCCAGAGCTGCTCTGCAGGAGGTGCTGGGCTCCCAGAAGGGTGCTGCCCTCTCCACTGCCACTGATTTCAGCTGGAAGGTCTCTGTATCTGCAGCTGATGTGGTTTATGACTTCCTCTGTGCTTCTCTAAGAGGAGAAACAGTTGTGGCTGGCTGGCTCCTCTCTGCTAACCCCAAAGAGAAAGCTCCCTGTGGCTGGTGCTGGGTGAAACTTGGTTTGTCTTCTCTGTGGGGATGTGCTGGTCCTTGTGCTTTGGGTACATGTCTCCTCCACAGCTATGTGTGACGTGGGCTTACCCAGCTGAAGAGTTTACTGGTGTGTGATGGAGAGACAGCAGGAACACGTGCTCCAGAAGTGAGGGACCAGCCTGCTCCTACAGACACTCTTGCATGGTTAGAGGGATCCAGCCTGTGGTTTTCTCAGCCAAAATCTCTGTGAGTTGCCAGGGAGCCTGCTGTCACACATCCAAGCCCTGCCCCATCCCTGTCATGCCCCTGTTACACAGGAGGAGCTGGGCTGGCTGGTTGCTGGCCAAGATCACAGAAACACAGAACTGTAGGGCTTGGAAAGGGACCTCAAGAGATCACTGAGTCCAATCCCCCTGCCAAAACAGGTTCCTTAGGACAGATCTCCCTGTCTGTCTGTACAGATGCTCCCTCAGCCCATGTCCTGCTGGGCTTGTGCAGGGAGAGCTCAGGAGCCCTTTCCCACCTCTGAGCACTGTGCTGTTGGCAATACTCTACCTACTTGCTGGATGCTGCACTTAATTCTCTTGGCCTTGCTGCTCTGCTACTACCAGTTTAACACCAGCTGGGTGACCTTCAGAGAAGAAAGGCTGTAGGGAATATGTGTGTGTCTGCATTTTTCTTTTACTTCAGCTGGGAGGGAAAAGCCCTGTCTGGGTGTTTGAGTGGTGCAGCTTGTGATATATGCCAGTTGATGGGGAAGTTGGCAGGGTATTTTTTTTTCCCCCCTTAGTAGCAGGAGAAGCAAGGGGACTTGAGACCCCTTCTGGAGAATTACTTAGAAAAACAGCCAACATTTAAAATTACAGGTTTGGAATTGAACTATAAATTCCAGTGAAGTAAAAAAAAAAATAAAATAAAATTAAAAATCCTTGAATAATATGTCTTTAGGCTGAAATATAATTTGTTTGTATGTTTTTAAGCAGTAGAAAGGAAACAGGATATAATTCCTATTAGTAACATATATTTTCCCCAAGCAAGGAACCAGCTGTCCAATGGAAAGTTTGTGTTTTGCTCCATAAATGTTTTTAACTGTTTGGTTGTTTGGAGTCTCTTTCCAGTGGCCCACAGAGCTTGAATCTCTCTTGGTTCAGCTGATTTGCTATGTTGCTTTCAGTTTGGGGTTGTATATCCTCTGCAGTCGTCAGCTGTGAAAGATTTAGTGCCAGGTACATAAATCAAGTGGAAGTTTGTCTGTTTGCTCTGATTAGTGGCTCGGGGATTATCAAACCAGCCTTGAAGAGCTTCTCCTGTCTTTGCAAACAGCTCAAATGTGACCAAATTCTTCTGTGATTTGGGAAAGTCTGAGGAAACACAAGGAACTACATTTTTACAAGGGGCTTTTTGCATTTCTCACACTTTGCCTGACCCAGTGTAATCTCAGAGCAGTGTTGTTTGGGGGCAGGAGGGGGGGTGTGTTTTGATTTTGCTCATGCCACAGCATAGAATGATAGAATGGCATGGGTTGGAAGGGACCCCAAGGGTCACAGAGCTCCAACCCCCCTGCCACAGGCAAGGACACCAACCTCCAGGCCTGGAGCTACACAAGGTTGCCCAGGGCCCCATCCAACCTGGCCTTGAACACCCCCAGGGATGGGGCACCCACCCCCTCTCTGGGCAGCCTGTTCCAGCCCCTCACCACTCTCTCTGTAAAGAACTTCCCCCTAATATCTAATCTAACCCTTCCTTCCTTTAGCTTTAATCCATCCCCCTTGTCCTGCCATTATCTGCCCTTTAACAAGCTGATTCCCCTCCTGCTTATCAGCTCCCTTCAGGGACTGGCAGGCTGCAATGAGGTCCCCCCACAGCCTTCTCTTCTCCAGGCTGACCCAGCCCAGCTCCCTCAGCCTCTCTTTGTAGGGCAGCTGCTCCAGCCCTCTGAGCATCCTCGTGGCTCCTCTGAACCTTGATCAAAGTAGTTGGATTTTAGTTCTGTTTGAGACAGAAACCTTCCCTTCCCCAGGAAGGTTTAAGGCACTTGTGGTGCCCTCACAGTGAGCAGAGCAGTGGTGGAATTTGGAGTTTGGTTTTCCTTCTCTTCTGCTCCCTCACTGAGTGATGACAAGGTGGCTGTTCTTGCTTACCTCACAACAGGTAACCAGGGAAGGCAGAGGCTTACAGCAAACCATTTTCTTTAGAATCACCCCAGTTTAACACATGTTGGGTCGTGTCTTGTGTTTCAAGTCACTTTGTGCCTGGTTTTGGAGGCTGTATGTGTGCAGTTTGATTTCAGAGGAGTCATGCTGGCTCCAAGCCGGAGCATTTCACGGCTGAATTGAGGTTCACTCATAAAGAGCTCTTGTGCAAAGAGGTCCTGAGCTTTCTGCAAGTCCCTGAGACCTCACTAAGGACTTGGTTGCTTGTTCTAAGTTCAGCTTCAGAGAGATTTAGAGCTGAGTGAACAAGAGACTGAAGGACTGACTGTGGTCACACAAAAACCCCCTCTCTAAGCTCTGTTTTTTCAAGATATGCATCCAAAAGCTGAAGTAAAGCCTTGGGAGGATCTTGTGGAAGGCTAAATTAGAAAGCAATTTGTTTTCCCTAACCTATACAACCAGTGGCTGGTTTTAGATGTCCTAGTGTATCTGAGACAGTTGTTGAGGGCTGATGGAGACAATCCTGTGGCTGGTTGATACAATCTAGGGGCCTCATGTCTTTCTGGAGCAGGTGAAGGCCAGGTTGGGTGCTCAATAAAGTGTCTAGGTGGGTGGATGGCATCCTTGGGTGTGCATCTTGTGGTTGGCTGTAAAACAAGAAATGAAAGTGAATTCATGAACAGGGTAGGTAATAAAACCTCAGTCGGTTTGTGGAGTGCAATACCTTCCAGGAATGTTGTTTCCCCCTCAGCAGACCCCCATGTGCTGCACCCCTAATGGGGAAGGGGTGGCTTTGGGAACTGTGACCTCCAGCACCATGCCCTCAGTCTGCTGTCTGCCTCTGAAGCACTGAGGTTGGACAGCATGTGAGTTAAAGGGCCAGCACCAAGCTGGAGACCGTGATGTGATTACTACATGGTCAGGATGAGGGGAGTGCTGAAACTAGCAGGCACCTCCTCATCCTCCAGAGATGCCTCCTGATGGATAGAAACACAGGCGAGTGATGCAGTGGTGTTATTTTGGGAGGAGGACAGGGAGAGGATTGAAAAGGGGTTTCAAACCATGTGAATAACATTTGGGCTGGGGAAGAAAGCTCATCTGTTTTTTTTTTCCTTTAAAAAAACCCTGTTTTCACCAAAAAAAGTGCTATCTGTTTTTAATGTCTCAATATAGACAGTTTTTACTTTTAACTTGGATTTCATGTTTTAATCCCCTCATACATATATGAGAGTTGAGGTCATTTGCACATGTCACTGGGCTGCTGATAGTCTTGTCTTTATCCTAAAATCTTTTGAGTTAATGTGACTTCACACCCCACTAAAAATGACAGTATTTGAAATTCTAACTAATCTGTTGTGTATGAAACCTTGTCTATATAATCCACATTAATTAAAGATATTGATTTGAAGATAATTAAGCTGCATTAGATGCTCCAGTTTGCAGCCATTGCCCCTTGTCCTGTCCCCACAGACACTGAAAAGGGGCTGGCCAATTCCCCCTGCATCCCATGCCTGAGATATTGATAAACACTAATTAGGTCCCCCCTGAGTCTCCTTCTCTCCAGGCTGAACAGCCCCAGCTCACTCAGCCTGTCCTCACAGGGGAGATGCTCCAGGCCCTTCAGCATCTCCATAGCCCTTCTCTGGACTCTCTCCAGGAGATCCCTGTCTTTGATCCCAGGGAGCCCAGCACTCGACACAACACTCCAGGTGGGAAAGTTCAGTTTAGTTTCCCTAATCCTCTTTTTAAGCTCAAACTGCACAGGGGGCACAGCTTTTCTGAGGTTCCCTGGGTACGTGAGCACTTCCCTTTTAAACTTAGTTTTTCTGAGTCAGATCAAGCCTGTTCAAGCTCTGTATTGACACCTGGCACTGCATAAGGTGTGAAGGGATGGTATCTGTGCAGGGAACACCCATGGACAGTACCTACTGGGCTATAGGAGGTCCTGGGGTGTCTGCACTGCTCTGACGAGAAGCAGCTCAGCCGCAGGCAGTGGGAACATCATCCCCAACTTCATCAACACGAAGCTGGGAAGGTGCTGAGGACCCATGGCAGCCCTGAGAATCCCAGGTTAAGGAAGAGTTAAAGAGCTCCTGTGCAGCAGAGTAAGTGCAGGAGCTGCCATTTGGTGCTGACAGACAGGGAGTCACTTGCTGCTCGCAGCTTCTATCAATTTCCACTCTGTTGTCAGCAGGTTGTAAATAAACTAGCTGCTGTGCTGCTCCTTCTGCTGGCTCCAGGACTGTGGCTGCCTCCAAATGAGCAGGCAGGTCTGATTGATAATGAGGAGGCCTGATTGCACCTCCAGCTCCCTCGGTGAGGGCAGGGACATGCCCCATGCTTGCCTGGCAGCGTCCTGGATGCTTCTGAGCAGTGGGAGAAGGCAGAGGGTAGGAAGCATTCTGGTTGGGTTTGCTGGTTTGCCCCATGGAAATAAACTGCTGTCTGATGTGAACCAGGTTTGATTTGCTTTTGGCAGCTCCAAAAGAGAAGTAGGATTAAAAATAACTGGAGGAATTAATCTTTTCAAAAGAAAAATGGAAGAGGAGGGAAAGTGTCCAGCTAGACATTAAAACTTGAAACCAAGCTTAAAGTTGCTGCCTGCTCTCAGAGTTCCTCAAAAGACATCCAAAGAGCTAGCTTCTCTATGTTTGAATATAGAGTGGCCCAGCACTGCAATCAAGCTATGAAATGGAGACCCTTGAGTTCTGTGTTGTGGCTCTGTAACCATCTCCTGCATGCCACGTGGACCAGACTGATCTAGACAGCTCTTCTGAGGCAGTCAGTGGGTTTTTTGAGATGTCTGGTGTGGGAGTTGCCAAATCCAAGCACCTTCCACTGGTGGTTCAGGGTAGGGAAGAGCCTTAAACAGCCACCCCTCTACACAAGACTGACTCCTTCAGAATCCTAGAATGCCCTGAGCTGGAAGGGACCCATAAGGATCATCAAGTCCAACTCCTGGCTCCACATTCCTGTGTCTGTCTGTCCCCACCTTTGCTCAGGTGTCCCCAGTGAAGACACCCCCAGTCTGCAGTTCCCAAGCTCATTTTCTATGCTAGAAAACATTGACTTTTGTCTGTTTCTTCATCTGCAAAATACTGATGCTGCAACCAACTGCTTATCCCTGACACTCACTGTGAGGAGAAATGACTCTTGCAAAGTTAGTTTTCCACAGCTTAGTTGTGCAGCAGACTGTAAGTCTGACACCCAAGACTTTGCCATGGCCCTTTCCCAATGGGAGGCAAAGACACCATGGAACTATCCATTTTGACCTTACTTAGAAGGTTTCAGGCTACTCTTGAGTCTTGTCCTCTCTGAACATGGGTGTTCCCTTCTCCAGTTTGTTTTTCACATCCATGCAGTCATCTGGAACAGCCCTGTTCCCCAGGGGAGGCTGCAGAGGGAGTATTGGATTTGAGCAGTGTGGTGGTCATCCCAAGGAAACAGTAATTTGAGGTTCCTCCAAAGGAATAACCCAGGATATTGGCAAAGCCACAGCAGGAACTCTGGGTTGGGATGGCAACCGTGAGCTCCTGGTCTCTGCAGCAAAGCAGGAGTGTAGCTTATGTTGAATGGGCATTTTTATTTGTGTTTGCTGCTGTGATTAATGTGTGGGCTGGTCTTGTCTCCTCCTGCCTAGAGGACAGAGGATTTGGTTCTGTAACTCTAGCTGTTCAGTGTCTGGGTTGTTCCACCCGTGCTTGGGAAGGGAACTCAGCAGTGAACTTTGCAGGTCTGTCTGTAGTTCATCTGCTTCAGTCCTACTGGCATTTTTTGATGGGATTTTTACGACTTTCCTTGTAGGTTTGGTACACATTTTGTTTTCTTTGGAGCCAGTATTGGCTCCTGTTGCCTTTCTTTTGGAAGCTCCAGTGATCAATGCCTTTGGTTGTGGGAACTCTTGCAGAGAAGAGAGTTCTGTCATCATTTATGGGGGTACAGGAAAACCAGATGAAGCAGTGTAATATATGCCAAATGCTATCCTCAGAACTGCTCTTATCTGATATCTACAGCTGTACTTGCTTAATGTGAATACTATTTTGCTTAGCTTGACCTTTCTTTAGAGAAAATTATATAAAAAAGTGGATTCCTCTGCAATCAGGCATCTTTGTTCAGCAAACAGAGCTGTGTTGAGATTAGTATGTGTGATTGGCTTTTATTGCATCAGGATGGGGTCTTTAATACTCAGTGTGTTTTGCAAAGCCACCTTCTGGTGAAAGCCATCAGGGGGGAAAGGAGCTGTTCTGGTTTTGGAGGTTAGTTGGATGCTCTTTGCTGCTCAGCTTTGTAAGGTACAGCAGCTTTTTAGTTGCAGTCTGGCAGTGCTCTGCCAGCTAGACTGGCAGCTTAGGTAGGCTCTTGAACAAGGTGGTGACCCCTGGATGGCAGGAGCCAGAGGCACAGGTTCCATTTGTGTCACTGTCACACCTTCCATGATGTTTGTGCTGATTAAGCAGGGTGACCATCTGCTCCCAAGCCTGTGAAATCATCTGAGCAGTTAGTCCAAGGCTCATTCATCAGCCATCACTTAGGCTTGGTTTTGGATCTCTCTCTTAATGGTGCTTGGACCTCACAAAGGGGCAGCAATACACAGGCAAGGCAGGTAAATGAAATAAGCAANCCCCCCCCCCCCATCCCATAACTTCTGTTATCAGACACACTGATTTTGGAGACAATGTGTGTGCACTTAGCCTTCCAAGGGAGTCTGTTGTTCTGTCTGGTCATGCAGACTAACACTTCATCTTCAGTTTCTACTGCAGCACTGGTATGACCCAAGGCAAGACATCCATTCTTCTTGCAATAGAATTGCAGTCCAAGCCCTGACCATGATGATAATAGTGGAGCTATTCAAGAGCTTACAAGCCAACAGTTGGGATGTTTTTAATAGGTGTAGAAGTGCCTTGTTACATTACCTGCCTCCACAAATAAGTTCAAATCAGAGTAAGCAGCAGAGCCTCTTAAACACACCAGCCTATGATTCAAAAAACACTTTCTTTTTTTTAAGTGAAAAGCTTAAATAATTTCCCCAGAAAGACAGTTTGTAACACAAGCCTTCCTAGGGAATGATCCAATGTGCAGTTTAATCATTTTATGTGACTATTTAATCTACTGTTTAACAAACAAAAATACTTGCAGTACCCATAGCAACTACTGCAGAGTGTGGTGCCCTTGGGACAGAGATCAGCTGCTTGATCCAAAGCAAACCTGCCTGCTCTGTACTTTAAGATCTACTTTAAAAGTAATCTTGTGGAGTTGTAAGGAAGACTTTCCAAATTGAGGCAACAAACAGTCTCTCTTTTCTGGTGTGGATGTTTCATTCCCTGGTCCAGATAATCTCCCTGCCTTGGGATAAATAGGCATTCATCATTCTCTAAGCCTTCAAGGACATGAATTGGTTTTGCCTCTTTCCAGGATGCAGGTGTGCTCTAGATAGAAATCACTTTATTTGTGCATAAAACATGAGTGTGTCTTGAGTTTCAGAGGAATGCCCAGCTCTTAATTCCATATTTAAGGTGTTAAAGTATGTTGTCAGCAGGGAAATCTCTCCCAGGCTTACCTTTCCCTGCTGTAAAAAGATACCCTTGCAGAGAATAGTTTCCTGTAGTGTTGAAACAGAAAGAAACTCCTCCTCTGGTTGTGGCTGAGAAGCTTTAAGAAACAGCAGAAATACTCTTTTATCAAAAAGGCTAAATATCAAAGCTCTTGATTCCCTCCTAGCTTCTTCATGTTTGGTCCACACCTGGATCTCTGCAGCTCAGTTTGCTGCCCCAGCCTTTCGTACACTTTGCTCCCATGCTGGCACTTCCACAGCACACAGAGGAAACTGGTCTGAAACACAGCCCAACTCACAACTGGGACTTAATTGTGGCCACGTTTCAGTCCCAATTAATGTGTCCTGGCTGTCATGGTGGACAGCATCTGGCCTTTTCTGGAAAGTAGAGATTTATCCTTAGGTTAGAAATACTTCTGAGCCTTCGACTTCTTGGGGTCGACACCCTAGAAGGAAAGGAGCCATCCAGAGGGATCTGGACAGGCTGGAAAGATGGGACAGGGGAACCTAATGAGGTTCAACACTGCCAAGGGTCAGGGGCTGCACTGGGGCTGGAGGAATCCCAGCCAGAGATACAGACTGGGAGAAGAGCTGCTGGAGAGCAGCCCTGCTGAGAAGGACTTGGGGATTGTGGTGGGTGAGAGACTGAACATGAGGCAGCAGTGGCTCTGGCAGCTGGCAAGGCCAATGGGATCCTGGGCTCCATCAGCAGAGGGGTGGCAGCAGGGACAGGGAGGGGATTGTCCCTCTCTGCTCTGCCCTCCTGAGGCCCCAGCTGGAGTCCTGTGTCCAGAGCTGGGGCCCCCAATACAAGAGAGATGTGGGGCTGTTGGAGAGGGGTCAGAGGAGCCATGAGGATGCTCAGAGGGCTGGAGCAGCTGCCCTGCAGAGAGAGGCTGAGGGAGCTGGGCTGGGTCAGCCTGGAGAAGAGAAGGCTGTGGGGGGACCTCATTGCAGCCTGCCAGTCCCTGAAGGGAGCTGATAAGCAGGAGGGGATTCAACTTTTTAAAAGGGCAGATAGTGGCAGGACAAGGGGGATGGAGTGAAGCTAAAGGAAGGAAGGGTTGGATTAGATATTAGGGGGAAGTTTTTTACAGAGAGAGTGGTGAGGGGCTGGCACAGGCTGCCCAGAGAGGGGGTGGGTGCCCCGTCCCTGGGGGTGTTCAAGGCCAGGTTGGCTGGGGCCCTGGGCAACCTTGTGTAGCTCCAGGCCTGGAGGTTGGTGTCCCTGCCTGTGGCAGGGGGGTTGGAGCTCTATGATCCTTGGGGTCCCTTCCAACCCAGACCAGTCTATGATTCTTCCACAATTTGTCTTGTCTCTAGAGCTGGTCAGGATTTTCCCAAAAGAGCTGTTTTCTGTAAGAGAATGCTGACTGCATGTGATCTTTTTGTGGTCGTTGTGGGAGACCTGTCACAACTCTCAACAGGGACCAGGTGGGCAAGAGTGATGCTGGTGACTCCCGGGTGCCTGAGCTCTTGGTGGGCTCTCTGGCTCCCAGGTTCATGGGTGGTAATGGCATCAAACCAGGGTTGAACTGAGCAGCAGGAAAGGTCCTAGTCTGCTGAATGCCTGATCCATCAGCAGCCCTGCAGACCTGTGGGGCAGGCAAGGCCAGGCAGGCTGGGGTCATCCCTCTGGATGCATCAGTGCTGCCAGATCAGTGCTACAGGCTTGGGGATGGGTGGCTAGAAAGCTGCCTGGCAGAGAAGGACCTGGGGCTGTTGGGTGACTGCTGACTGAATATGAGTCAGCAGTGTGCCCAGGTGGCCAAGAAGGCCAAGGGCATCTTGGCTTGTATCAGAAACAGCATGGCCAGCAGGTCCAGGGGAGTGATTGTACCCCTGTACTGGGCATTGGTGAGGTTGTACCTCAAGTACTGTGTTCAGTTTTTGGCCCCTCACTACAAGAAGGGCATGGAGGTCCTGGAGCGAGCCCAGAGAACTGGGGAAGAGGCTGGAGGGCAAATCCTCTGAGGAGCAGCTGAGGGAACTGGGGTAGTTTAGCCTGGAGAAGAGGGAGGCTGAGGGGAGACCTTATCCCTGCCTGCAGTTACCCATAAGGAGGTCGTAGAGAGATGTGTGTTGCTCTTCACTGAAGTGCCAGGTGATAGGATGAGGGGGAATGGCACTAAGCTGTGCCAGGCCACATTCAGATTGGACATTAGGAAAAAATTCTTCACCAAAAGGGATTATCAGTCTTTGGAACAGGCTGCCCAGGGAGGGGGGCGAGTCACCGACCCTGGATGTATATAAAATACAAGTAGATGGGATATGGTGTAGTAGAGCACAGGTGTGGTTGGCCTCCATCTCAAAGGTCTCTCCCAACCTAGTGGCTCTGTGTAAGATGTGATAGGTGTCTTGCAGTTAACGTGGTGTGTGTTTTCCAGGTGAACTAGCTGGAGACAGCTGAAGGCCATCTCCTTTGTAAGATGGTTTGCTGGCACAGTGCTTTCTCTTCAGATCCTAACCATGAGGGTTTATCTCATACCTCGATGTGGAGTAGCATTATCCTAATGATTCTTGGCAACATCCAAGATAGATGCAGCATTTCAGGCTTTGGGTGGGAGGAGCATGAACCCCTGGGGAGAACAGGAGTGGTTTTGTGTTGCCTGGTTAGTCGATTTAATTCTGTGGAGTTCAGCTGCCTCAGCAGCTGAGTTTTATTGCACGATCTGTGTTTTGAGGTTTGCCAAGAGGCCTAGACCCCTGAAGCAGCATGCTTTCTGCCACAGACACTGGTCACAGGGTTGGGAATAGAAATGGAGCCCTTTGCTGCAGCCATCAGACCACCCTTCCCACCCGTGTGCTTATGTTTCACTGCTCAGCCCTTTGCAAACACTTGCAATTAGTGAGCTGAGCTGTGCTGCTCACACTATCAAAGACATCTCCACTTAATTTATTATCCTGCAAAAGAGCTAAGCTTTTACATAGTTACACCCTGGCTGTGTTCCTCTGTGGATTATTTACGGTAGTATTTTTGGTCCTCAGTCATCCAGTTTTGGCTACAGCTCTTCATCCTCCAGTTTCCTGCCATTTATCCTTCATGTGCTAAGCCAGCCTCTCAGATTGTCCGATTACCACAGCTCAGACATTGTCATGAACCTCTGCTTTGAGAGGAGCAGCTTTACCCAGCAGACCTGACTGGGGCTGTGCAGTTTTTAAAAACCAAGGCACCCCTGATTTTAATAATCCAAGGTTATATTGTAACATAGGGAGGAGGCTTTATAAACATCCCAACCTCCCCATCCCCCCTGCTATCGATTTCATTTACTGCCACTTGAATTTCTCAACTGGACAATGAAAAATATTCCTATTGTAGACAAATGTTGCTGTAAGCACTGCCTTTCCCTTCTGTTCAGGAAAGGTTTGTGTGGGATCAGATATCTGCTTTATTTACATTGCTTCCTTTTCAGTTCTCATGCTCCAGGACAGTCTGATGATCTTTGCATTAGCAAGCAAATACTGCTGATACCATAAAACCCAGCAGAACACTTCAGCAGGGGTTGACAGCAGTTCAGAACAACAGCAGAAGCTTACCTGTGGAAAACTGGTATTTGAAGGCAATGTGTACTATTTCCCTGCCTTTATAATGGTGACTGAAGAGCTGCTGGAGACATAAAAGACTGATGCATTGTCTGTAGTAACTTTACAACCAATGCTGCTCTAGAAAATAACCTGGTTTCTTTACTAAAGGCAAAGAGGGAGAGGATTAACTCTTCTTGTACCTGAGGTGCTCTGTGAGTGCAGAAGGTAGTCCTTTCTAATAGGGTTTTTCTGAGTATTTTTTACTCTAAGAGCAGATATGATTGTGTAGGCAGGACAGCAGTAAGTGGGCAACCAAGTTTCATTTAGGAATTGGACTCCAAAACATCATCATTATGGCAGAAGGGCACCAGAGGGGGAAGAGGAAGAAGAGATCTGCATGTAAGTGTGTTCACATCCTACCTCTAGTTTGTCTTTTGGTGTAATAGCATTACAGATGGTGGGCTCACATACGTGTCTTTGCTCATTTAATAGAGAATGGGAACCTTTTTCCAGCAGGTTAGTTCTCTTTCTGCTTTTCCCATTGCTAAGGAAGAGCCTGTCTTGGCAACCAGATCATTGTTTCCTAGTTTATCTGCTCCTGCTGTTTGCTCTGCACCTGGAGTCAAAGTATGTGATTTGCAAACTTTGTTTAATCCTCTTCAGAGCAACCCACTGGGACAGCTTGGCCAGTGTGGTGGAGCTCCAGGTGGGAGGGACACAGAGCAGAGGGGATCTTTGAAAAACTGGAGAATCCTCTGCTGCAAATAGGCTGCAAAATAGAGAAACATGAGGGTGACCCCATGGCATCAGTGCTGTGGGCTTGGCTTCTAGGACTTTCATCAGCAGTGCTGCTGATGGTAGTGAAGGATGTGTTTTGAGAAAACATTTAACAACCCTGAAATGCCTAGTGCTGCCCAGAGTCTTTGTCTAGTATGGCTTTGCCTTGAACTATCCTTACAGCCCTTCTTGCTAGCCCCCCACCCCTCCCCATCTGTTTAGCTCCTTATCTCTTCCATGCAAAGCTGTTAAAGTAACAGTGGAGGTTATGAAGAAGCCAGAACAACCAAGATCTGTCTAGTGAGGTGACCATGGCTCCTTGACTACTTCTGCTCTACTTTGTCTTTTAGCTGTGTATTTTTGGTTTATGGATGTTAGCACTGATTTTCATCTCAGAGACTGGCATGTTTTGGTACCCAATAGTGCTAAGCTTCCATGCACATCCAAAGAAACTTTGCTAATGCCCAAGGAAATCTGGCTGGCTTGCCTTTTGTAACATCAGCAGGTTACTTTGCAGTTTGCTTTGTCTTTCTGAGGTTTTATTGCCCTAGGTGTCATCTGCAAACTTGTTCATGGTTGAGTTTAGACCGGTGCTGCATCCAAAAAAGGAAAAAGCTTTTTAAAATTCAATGTGCAGCACTCCAGCTCAGCTCAACCCTCGAATGAGACACTCAAAGCCTTCAAGGTCAGAGGAATAAAAGCTTTTGTTTGAATTGTGCATTCTTTGCTGCTTTAGCAGAAACAGCTCTGTGGACCTCTAGTGGTCTGAGAATCAGACTTTGACCACTGCTGCTCTGGAGGATAGAGCAAATATCTGCTTCTAGGGAGGATTATTAGAAACTGGTAAGCCTGGTCACTGTATGGAAAGCTGCTTTCCTGAAGGATTGTTGGCTTCTGCTATGGCATTTAAAGGTCAGAAGCTGAGCAACACTTGGAAAGCCAACTACAAAAGTACCACCCAGCAAAATGGGAAGAACAGTCCACCCAGTCAAAATAAAATGCAGGCTTAGAGGAAGAGAAGCTAAGGTCAGATTCCACCCGAGATCCAGGGGTCTGTGTGCTCAAGAAAACATCATGCAACATTTCTCTCAGGCTTGGATTTCACTGAGCATTTTTTTTTTCTTTTCTGAAAAATGTTCTACCAAGAGAAATGTTTTTCCTCAACCAGGAGATGTGTGTGTGTGTGTAATACAAAACATGGTGTCCTTTCTCCTCTGCATCCCAAACGCTCCCACATCTTGCTCGTGCATGAAGGGACCAGTTCAGGGACACTGGCTGTGAGCTGTCAACTGGAATGAGCCACCTCTTGGAGGGAAGCCCCACCTGGAAGCATGCAGTGTAAAAAGCCTGGGAAAAGGAATGCCTTCTCAAATTCCCCATTTCATAAGTCTGAGTTCTTGCCTGAAGCATGACTTTTTCGTTGTGGAGATGCTGTTATCTCTGTTACAAGGCAGTTGTGTGCAGGGTGGAGGGGATGTGCAGAGACTGTGAACTGTCCAGATTGCACCTGGGCTCCTGCTCTCTGCTTTCAGACACACCTGGTGCTATGAAGACACTAGGGAAAAGGAGAGCCAAGCCTAGTTTTATGGAACACTGTCCCAAGGAGTTCATAAAACAGTGCTATTTTTTTTTATCTCATTGCAATTTAGCCCTCACAAAAGAGCATTGCATGGCTGCTTAGTTGTATGTACTTTTTTCCTGTGTTTGGTTGTCTGCTTTTTCTCAACCAGCTCCTATTCCAGCAGTAACTACAGAATACCCACAGCATCACAGATGAGTTAGATGAAAGGACAGTTTCATGGTTTGTTTTTGGGGTTTTTTCTTATACATGATTAGGCTGTGACAAATCCCCATCACTGACTGGAAGAGGAAGAATTCAGATCATCCTCTGCTTAACCAGCTGCAGCAGACAGAGACAACAAATAGAGAAAACACAGCAGAAACACCCCTCTGGCTGCACCATTCCTGAGGTGTGGCCACAGCAAAGGAGAGGACTGTGAAACAGCTCCAAGACCATCATTTCACTTGGGGATGTGTTCATAGTGTAGTTACTGTGATTTTTCATAGACCCAATCCTGAATTTTCCAGCAGTTCTTTAAAAGGAAGCTGCTGTTGGAAATAAAGGTCCAAGTTCACCATCAAGTCATGCTTCAGAGGCTTTGGAAGCAGAGCTTGCATTCAGGTTGTCAGTGTTACTTCTTCCAGGTACTGTTTGCTCCACAGAATATCTTATTTAAATGGAAAAGGGATTAGAAGGGGTGAAAGCACTGGTCTCAGCATCAGGATCTCTTGCAATTTTCTAATGTTGTCTATGTTTTGGTCTGTGTTTTCCCTTGAAATTCTAAGTTGTCTGCTGGATGGATTATTTTCTTAAATCTCTTGGAACTGGTGGGAGGTGTTTGAAGTAAAGATGAGGGACCAGCTTTCTGCTGCCCACAGGCATGGCTGTGACTGCAGCTCTTGCCTTCTGTTGCTTTTTGGGCTCAGCTGTTGAGATGGGGGGAGGAAGCAAAGCTCTGCTGCCCTGGAGCCATGTCAGCACTCTGCCCCACATCACTGCTTGTGTGAAGAACCCCAGACCCCCTCATCTCTCTGAGGCTCTGGAGGCACTCTGGCAGGGCTGCTGCTGGCTTTCACAGAAGCAGCTGTGATGATGATCTTGCTCTGAGGTTTGCCTTGCAGGTGGAGTTCCCCCTGGCCTGTAGAGGCTGTGGTTTGATTCTTTTCACCCTGAATTGCCCAGTTTCCTGTGTAGCCATGGTCACTGCTTTTGGATACCGAGCCTGGGTCTTGGCCTGCTTCTTGCAGCGTTGGTGATACGAGGAGGTGAGAGGTTGGTGTTGGCATGAGGAAGGTGAGAGGAGGCAGCTGGATGACTATAGGATGCCACTCTGGGATGGCTAAAAGGGAAGACAGAGATCTGGTTTGCAAGCTGTGGTCTTTTCCAGTGGGGAAGCAGGCCTTTGTCTTAGGGGAGGATGTTACAGCACGAAGCCATCCTGTGTGCTTTGAGTGGGGAGCTTAACAAATGAGCTCATTTCTACTGAAACTCAAGCACTCTGAGCATATTACTACTATGGATTCATGTAACTTATTTTTGTCACTGACTGATTCCTAGGGTGTTCTCTTGCAATTTGCAAAAGCACCTCGTGAATCATTGAAGCAGGAATTAGAAAATGAACTGCTGCTTTCCTTTTGTGATGCTAGCCCAGGGAGCCAGGCTAGCTGGGGGAGCTGTGAGGGAAGGGTGTGTGACTGCACACAGAGAGTAGTGTCAGCAGTTTCTCCTCTGTCTGCTTATTTCAGATTAGAGCTTGGGGGACATTAGAGCATCCTAAGCAGAACCAGTCACAGAGGGCTGACTCTCATGCCACAGCTTTGAGTTGAGTAGCAGATGCAGCACTACACCTGGTTTATGTGTCTTTTTGCTTTGTGATCCCTTGCTGCTCATTCACAGGAGAGCACTGTAACCCAAACTGAAGATAGCTTGCTGCCCAATTTCCCAAACCACCCACTGGCAGATAACCTGAAGCACAGCCACCCCCTTTTGCAGAGAGTAGAAACAGGCTGGTGGCATCTCAGCATCCCCAAACCACCCACCCTACAGACAGGAAAGTGCTATCTGTTCCTTGTGGGTGTCTGTCTTCAAAACTCTCTGTTATTGCCGTCACACTGTCCTGTTAAGACCAGGTAACTGCTCATCCATCAGGTGTTCTCTCATCTCCTGGACCCAGCATTTCAGGAACTGTTGGCTCCTGTTCTTCTTCCCACTCCTTCCTGCCTCTGCTTGTGGTCTAGTGCTGCCTGTTTCTGTCTGTGCCCCAAAGTGCATCACTCAGTTGATGGCTTCTTCCTTGTGTCACCACCCTGACATAGAATCATAGAATCATAGAATGGTCTGGGTTGGAAGGGACCCCAAGGGTCACAGAGCTCCAACCCCCCTGCCACAGGCAGGGACACCAACCTCCAGGCCTGGAGCTACACAAGGTTGCCCAGGGCCCCATCCAACCTGGCCTTGAACACCCCCAGGGACGGGGCATCCACTACTTCTCTGGGCAGCCTGTTCCAGCCCCTCACCACTCTCTCTGTAAAGAACTTCCCCCTAATATCTAATCTAAACCTTCCCTCCTTTAGCTTTAGTCCATTCCCCCTTGTCCTGCCATTATCTGCCCTTTTAAAAAGTTGAATCCCCTCCCGCTTATCAGCTCCCTTCAGGGACTGGCAGGCTGCAATGAGGTCCCCCCACAGCCTTCTCTTCTCCAGGCTGACCCAGCCCAGCTCCCTCAGCCTCTCTTTGTAGGGCAGCTGCTCCAGCCCTCTAATCATCCTCGTGGCTCCTCTGACCCCTCTCCAACAGCCCCACATCTCTCTTGTATTGGGGCCCCAGCTCTGGACACAGGACTCCAGCTGGGGCCTCAGGAGGGCAGAGCAGAGAGGGACAATCCCCTCCCTGTCCCTGCTGCCACCCCTCTGCTGATGGAGCCCAGGATCCCATTGGCCTTGCCAGCTGCCAGAGCCACTGCTGGCTCATGTTCAGTCTCTCACCCACCACAATCCCCAAGTCCTTCTCAGCAGGGCTGTTCTCCAGGAGCTCTTCTCCCAGTCTGTATCTCTGGCTGGGATTCTTCCGACATGTCAGACTGTTCTTCTAGGACTGCGTTAGGTGATGTACTGAGTATCCCCAGCTACTATTGGACAGATTGTCCCAACCTCAGAGTCCTTTGTCCTTGTTTTGAGAGGTGGATCTTTTATAGAAATAACTGATACCTGAAAGGATGGATACCTTCTAGCAGGTGGGCAAATAAGCATCACTCACTTGTAGGAGACCCAGAATGCTTCTACAACATGATATCAAAAATACAGTGTCTGAGGTCTTGATTCACCTGCCAGAAACAGGGAATCTGTTTTACCATTAGTGTACCTTTTGCCAAGGGTAAGGGGGAAAACATTAGCTGTTATTTAATTATTCCTCAATTTGCAGGGTTTTCTCTTATTTTAAATTCCTAGACTGTAGCTTTAAAACCCCCAGAATATTATAAACATATTGCAAGCATATGCTCTCCATGCAGAAAACCACAAAACAATAAACCTAATGTTGAAAACCACATTAAAACAAGGAAAAATCACTTCACTAATGTTTTGTTTCATACAATTTTTTAAGACTTGGAAAGGAGTTAGGTCCGTTTTCTTGGCTGCTAATCAAAGAGCTGGCATGCTTCAAGTAGAAAAAAATGTAGATGTTGGAGGGCCAAGGTTTTTACTTAAAATGCCCCTTTCAGACAGTGTTTTTTATGGGTTAACAAATGTTAACCAGGACTGCTCTGACAGGGACAATCAGTATGAGGGTATCTGAGAGTAGCTGATTTCCCTTTGGGGGAGCTGGAATCATTTAGGTCTTGTTAGCCCAGTGATTAGGGTTGTTGAGTTTTCAGTGTGTCACCATTTTTGTAACCTGTTAAGGAAATAAACAATATTTACAAAGGGAAATAAATGGATGTGGATTCCTCAGTTAATTGCATTCATGTCTTCCTAAATCAAGATGCTTTATTTGGATTTGCTGGAGGGCTACAATTCTTGTCAAAGGCTGATTGATTTGGACTTTTCTGTGCCTTCATCTGGTTCTGATTCCCTCTTGGAAAGTCGACTCACAACAAAAACATCTGAGAAAAGGGCTTTTCACTTGGAGCCCCTTACAACTGCAATTGCAAATTATCAGCCTGTATTAAAGATAGGGGAAAATTGTTAGTCAAAAGGTACTTGGCTGAATATCCATACACTGTAATTTTATCTAAGAATCTTCTGACTGCTTTCACATTGCATCCTCTGATTATTCAGAAGCGTGCCTGTTGGTCTCAAACTCAGTTATGTGATCTCCTTTGTCCATGTGATCACCTCTGATTTTTAGTGTTTCTAAAAACCTTTGGAAGGTTTGTAAAACTCTGAGGCCAAGGTGATAACACGTGCCCCACACTGGTCTGTGGTGGGGA
Organism: Zapornia atra; assembly: GCA_013400835.1. Lineage (NCBI taxonomy): Eukaryota > Metazoa > Chordata > Aves > Gruiformes > Rallidae > Zapornia > Zapornia atra. The sequence goes on along the minus strand of VZTU01028610.1, from coordinate 25,632 downwards.
GAACTTGCTTGAGTGCAGGAGGGGCTGGGTAAGACCACAGGTGAGTTACTGTGCAGTCAATAGATGACAGGGATATCACAAATGCCATGTTGGAACAAACCAGTGGTCCCTTTGGCATTTCTCAGTGCCCGATTGAAAATCACCTGCATTACCCAGAAAGGTGAGAATATAAAGTGGGGATTTACAGTGTTGTATGCAGTCAGATCAAGAAGCCATTTGCTTCTTGCCTGGGAATGGAATAAGAAAGCAAAAGGAAGTCACTGGGACAATCCCCACCACTGACTGGAAGAGGAAAAATTCAGATCATCCTCTGCTTAACCAGCTGCAGCAGACAGAGACAACAAATAGAGGAAACACAGCAGAAACACCCCCCTGGCTGCACCAGTCCTGAAGGCATCACTGAAGGGTGCTCCAGAGTGGGGATGTGTGCAGTGTGAGAGCAGAGGCTGGCTTAGCTCTTCAGTTCCTTGTGTTAAGAGTTGTCCTGGGGACCAGGCACCTGATTCTAGCTGCACTGCCTGGATTTCTGTATGCAGGATGCTTCTGTGAAGGTGTCAAGTCGTTTGCTTCCTGTGGGATGTGACCCAGACTGAGAGCGCCCTGACCACAGCAGTCAGTAGATGTCAGTAGAAACTGAGCCATCTCTCGCTCCTGTGGGACTGGGCTCTTCCTCTGCACTCACCAGAGCTGGTACTGTCTTTGCCAGCACTGAGTGTCTCTCATCTTTCCTTCTCCTGCTCAGTATTCTTCCTTGTGTGCACGCTCCTAAGCAAACTGCCCCAGCGTAGGCTGATGCTTTTCTTGGCCTTGGTTCCTGCCTAGCTCTGTGCCTGAGCTCTGACCCTGCTGTTGACTGGCTCTCCTCCGTAGGGTCTGCTGCAGCACCTCCTCAAGTACAGCTGTTCAGCGTTCAGGGGTATCACTTCAGCTCTTGAGTGTTGCCATCCTTCTCTCAGATCTCCCATTTGCACATCTGGTGACCTGAATGCAGGTACCCTCAACGAGGTGAGTGTGTGTAATCCTCATAAACACAATTCTGGCCTTCCTGGTTTGGTTCTTAAACCTGCCTGGGCTTCAGTTGTAGTTGTTCTAGCTGTTACTTAAATATTTCCCACTTCTCTGTGGTTAATTTCCAAGACATGCTATGGAGTCCTCACTGATACTCTCCAGGGCACTTTGAATCTAGCTGCTTTAAAGGAAAACAAAGCTGTACACTCCTTTCTCAAGTGCATACCATCTCCTCAAGAGCTCCTCAGATCTCCTGATAAGATCAGAATGCTTCTAAACATCTGATGTGTGTAATTATGCCTAGCATGATTTTGAAGATTAGGAACACCACAGCATTTGCTCATGTTGGCTGCTCAGCAAGTCACACTGGGGAGTTCCTCTTCTGACACATGTTCACCCCTGCCTCGCTGTGCCAGTAGTGTCATCTCAACCAGTGTCTTGAGTCATTGGAATTTTGGAACCATCAGGCTTCTGGCTCCTGCCTTTGTTTTGCTTTGTGATTTCTTTTTTTATTTTTAAAAAGATGTGTAGCAACATCCCTAATCCATAGCCCAAACTTAGTATCCTGACTCTCTGCCCAAAAACTTGTCAGATAAAAAGCCTTTAAGCTGTTTGCTTTCCTATGTGGGTTCCCATCTGTGTCTCCAGCAATAGCCATTTGTTGTCCCTCCATCAGGGAGCCTGAGTTGTAAGGTGGCACTGCAGGAGGGGGTGGCACGTGGCTGTTTTTAGAGGACTGAGCCAGGCACCCAGCACATGGGTGCTTCTCATCTGCTCCCTTACCCTGAAGGATTTATTTGTCATTAAAGATTCCAGAAGAAGTTTAGTTGCTTTGATTGAAAATACTGTCAAACAGTGAGTGAATATTACCACTGGAGAAGAATCTACATGTTCTTTGGGAATGGGGAGCAGGAGCTTGGGTGGGAGAGCAGGTTGAACTGCACAGCCCCCAAACCGACTGTCAGATGCTGGGAGGAGGGTTTCCAGCACGAGTACTGCTGTGAGCTTTTCCTCCTCTTACACACCTCCACTGCATTGGCTGGGGCTGCTGTTGGAATTGGGATCCTAGGAGAGCTGCAACATGGGTCCAACCATATTCTTACAGTGATATTTTATAAATGAAGTTCCTTGTCTGGAAGAGAGGGGTGATTGTGTTCTTTGCTGTGGCTGGCATCTCATGTTGCTGGTGGCAGCCTGGGCTGTTGGTTATTCCCTCTGATCTACTTGTGGTCACCCTAACCAGGAATCTGAACAATTCTGGGGTTTATTTGAACCCCTCCTTCATTGTGGTAAACCAAATGAAACTAAGGGGCTGCTGGCACCCTGTTATCCCTTCCCAAATACATTATTTTAACTGCAGGATTTCTTTGTGGCAAGACTGTCACATTCTTATGCAGGTGGATGATGTGTGTCACTGTAGCTAACTCAGGGCCATGAATTTTGGTCCTTACTTGTGTTGCTCTTATACTTTTTGTTCAAAGCAGTGCTGGCTTAGGTGTTCTGTGATGAAAGGCAGCAGTTGTGTGTTGGAGGAGCCATTGAATGGCAGCTGCCCACTGGAAACGTCACGATACTGGCTGTGATTGGAGGTAGACCCAGATCAAGCTTACCAAGCCAGCTCAAGTGCCTTGAATTATGAGGATGTTCAGAGCTTAATCCAGAAGATGTAGTTCAAGTGTGTCTTGTGTACCAGATATATGGAGTGTTGTGGAATTTTTCCATGCAGTAAATTTTCCCAACTATCACTGGTTTAGGTTGGATCTGTGGTCTCTTTTTTTCTTCTTTTTTTCCCTGAGCACCTTTCTTTCCAAACTGCCCTTGACCTGTGTCCAAACCTACATCCCACAATCCAGATGTCTGAAACAAATAGAGCATATGTGCAAACTGGGCAGGAGGCATGTGTTCTGCCAGTTCCCCCTTCTGCTCACCCAAGGACAAGGAAATCCCTTGTGTGAGTCTGGACAGTATATTGCCCCTTTTTCTCATTCCTCATTGACTCAGCAGGTTTCAGAGGAAGCCCAGATTTTCATCTGGCGTGGAAGGAAAAACAGTTTACCTTGCCCATCACAGTGTTTTGTAGGAAGGACCTAAATTACCATCATAGCTGTGTGCAGCATCCACTGAAGAACAGGATGTCCTGCCACCGTGCCAGCTCCCCCACTGGCTGCTCCCAGTTCCTCTGTGGATGGATGGGCAGTGAGTCAGTAAGTGACAGCCTGTTGTGTGCCACCACAGATGCTGGAAGCTGCTCTGAGTGCAGCACACCGTGTAACTGTGTTACATGGAAGAGCAGCCATCACTCCTTCCCTTTTGCATAGCTGCTTGGGTTACTGATGAGCAGTCCCTCTTTCATCTGAGACTTGGCAGTCTCTGGTTTCCTGGCTCATTTAGCTCTTTTTCAGAGATAGACACCAAGGGTTGTTTGGTTGTTTCTTTCTTTAAGGGGGTGTGGAGAAGTCATTTGCAATCCATAGTTTGGTTCTCACTTGGGAGCAGCAAAACTTCCCAGAAAAGACTAAGTCCTCCTCTGGCATGAAAATCAGTGGATTTTTGGTGTTTCTGGTTTGCTGACTGACTTTTTCAGAGGTTGCTGACCTTATGCAGCTCTTACCAGTCATTTGGGTACAGTGACTTGAGGGCTCCTGAAAAATCACATCTCTTTGACTCTCACTTAACCTCATCTTACTGGATCACTGCAGGAAGAAAACTCTGAGAAGTGAGAGATGCCATCCTCAAAGCCACTCTCACCTCACACTGCTTTTCCTTTGGATTAATACCAGACAATGATTTAATCAGTGCTTTCAGTAACAAGCATGTTTCTTTCTTGACTGGAAGCTGTAAATGATAAATCTCAATGAAAGGATACAGAATTAAACTGTCAGCCAAGAGGTTCTAGTTTGTCACAACTGTTACTCTACCATGAGAACACGTTTTTACCAGTAGAAAGAAATGCTTACTCTAAATGGCATGTTACATTAAATAGGGAAAAGATGCTGTCTGATTGGAAGTCAGCCTGGAGTTATGGTGGAATTAACTAACTAAACTAATGAAGGAGAGACTAAAGATGGAATTTTCTGTGTAAATCAATTCAATGAAAGAGTTACCCAAAAATATACTGTATATGTAAGTGAGTATAAAACAAACACAAGGTAAACAAAAGCAAAACAAAGCCATAGTCAGGATGGTAAAGAGTAATATTAAAGTGAATTGCCAACTATATTGAGAATATGGAAGAAAGACAAACCCAAGCAGCTGATGAAAAGCACTTGCTAAGGGGGGCTTACAACTTCTGACATGGGGAGTCTGGCAGCACTTCCCATCATTTCAGGTTCTCCTCTTGGTTTTGATTACATGCTCTTTGTGTTTTGACCGAATACATGAAACAAAAGAAAATTGTAAGGTGGAAAGGAAATGGATTAAATTTAATTAAAAGAAGAGATTGACAGAAAAAAAGAGCCCCAGTTAGATATAAATGCTAATAAATTATTTGGAGAAAAGTGGCCAAACCCAGACAGCATATGACCTTCTGGGTTTTGTTGGTTGGTTGATTGTTTTGTTGTTTGTTTGTTTATATCTTTTAAAGAGACCTTATAGCAGCTCAGTGTCCAGCAAAGTCCCCCCAAAGCTCCCTGGAGACAGGAGCAGTGTGGCTGCAGCCATCCTGCTGCTGGATGAGCTGGCACAGAGACCTGCTGGCCCACATGATCTCAAAACCAAAGTGATCCAAAGAGGGTAGGAAGCAAAAGAAGTCATTGCCTTGTCAGTGACCTGGTTCAGTTAAGTGCTTGATAACTGGAAGCCCTGGAAAACGAACTACTGAACCGTGTGGGTGAAGTAATTGCACATTTTTAAGGAACTGGCTAAACAGACACGTGAATCTGAGCGTAAAGCAAGCAAATTAAACCTTTGCAAGACCCCAGCTCCAAGTGCAGAGGATAATTTATGTTCCCAGCACAGTAAAAATGCAAGTGTTTATGTGGAATGAGCTATAAACCTTGGGGAAAAGTTGGGATCCCCCAAAACGTTGTGGTTTCTGTGCCGAGGGGAAATCGCTGTATAGTTGTAGCTTGGGGTGATGAAACCCCAGAAGGGTTCATAATGGTTAACTTAGGTTTATCTGCTTGGTGTGCAAACTTCTTGGGGTCCTTTGGCTCTGTTTGTGGGTTTGTGATGGTGGGTGTGAATGTGTGTGTTCCTGGGGTGTGCTGAGAACCTCTGCTGGGAGCACCACGGCAGCGTAGGCGGTGGGCACTGAAGTGCACGTGCTCTCCAATCTTGTAACGTTAGTATGCATGTCCTCAACCCTTTTTTTTTTGGATGTGGGTGAGCAAAATTAAATGTAGCATTCAATTTAAAATGAGCTGCTGATTTATATAAAGCACACACAGATTGCCTGAAGTGGTTGTGAAGCCTCCGGTGTTGGAAATCTTTAAGAACCGCTTAGGCAAACATGTCAGGAATGATAAGAGCAGAGCTGATCCTGCTCTGGGACAAGAGTCTGGGCAGATGGCCTCCTGAGGTCCTGGCCCCACGGCTGGAGGTCAGGGAGGCATTTCAGAATGAAATAAAACCCCAAAAAATCAGCTCTGGCCAAGAAACACGCCCATTATTAGCAAGTACAAAAGAGGAATTTGAGCCACTTGCACTTCACGAGACTTTAAAAAAAAAAAAAGTCCTGAAATAGCATCCAGTTAAGTGACTCAGATTTTTGCTTTGACAGCGTGCTTGGTAAGCTACATTGTTTTGAATGATTTGCTGCTCAGCTCTGTGACATTTATTGCTTTTTGGATGAAAAGGAGAAAACTCCCCCAGGTCTGTTTAGAATTTGTTCATCTGTAATTTCCACGTATGTTTCCTTATTTAGCGGTTGGATTTGGAAGTGTGTGTTGGCATTCCCTCCCTTCAAATTTATTGAGTTACACTCAGAAGAGCCTCTATTCCTCTCTGTTGGGCAATGTGTACGAAAAGGCTTATTCAGCAGTTGCTAACTAGGTGATAGGTACGTGTGGTTTCTTTCCCTTTTAGCTCTGTCTTGTCCCCAGCCTTGCTTAGAGCTGCATTTTGGAGCCGCCTCACCCCACATTGAGAACCAAGACCTTGCTTTGAGGAGCTGCTCCAGAATCACAGGGGTTGGAAGGGACCTCATGGGGTCCAACCCCCTGCCAAAGCAGCTCCCCAGCTCATATTGCACAGGTCAGAGACCAGACAGGGCTGGAATCTCTCCAGAGAAGGAGACTCCACACCCCCCTGGGCAGCCTGTCCCAGGGCCCCCTCACCCTCACTGGGGAAAAGTTCTTCCTGTGTTCAAACTTGCAGCCATTGCCCCTTGTTCTGTCTCCAGAAGGACTATGCCTGGTGCCAAGGTGCAGCCCACTCATGGCACTTGAGCCCCACATGGCACAAACATTGTGGAAGTGGCTGGTGGAGCTGTGGGACCGGCAGCGGGGTGTGCTGGGGAGGGAAGGAAGCTGCTGGCGAGCCCCATCTCCCAGCTGTGGGGAATGGAGCCAGCAGGGGCTGGAAGAAGTTGATGTCATTGGGTTGACCTGGGACCCACCCACTGTGGACATGTGGGAGATGACTGTCATCTCCCCCTTGTGCAGCGCTCCTGGAGCACCTCCTCCCTTCTTGCTCTCGGAGGGATTGTGGCTGGTGACCCACTGCATTCGGCCGTGGGAAGGATTTGGGATGAGGCTTGTAGGGTCAGGAAGGTCAGCATCTTCTGGTATAGCAATCCTAGTCCTGTTGCTGCTTTTCCTTAGTATTTTGTTGTCTAGACAATCCTCTTTAATGTATTTGTTTTAATATTAAGGGCTTGTTTGTCTTATGGCACCTACACTGGCAGTAGGACAAGCAACACACTTGGGCTGATTCCTGGCCATGTCTGGAGCGACACCTCCTTTGCAGCAAGGCTTTACTGCAGGTGTTTTGCGTCCATTTTGATTTCTGGCTCTGGCTATTGGTAGACTGCATCACTGTCACACTGCAGAAGTGATGTGTGGCCTCTCAGATATGGAGTTTGAATCTTTTGATTAGGTTTTTCCCCCTCCTGTAGTTCAAGATTCTTATAAAGGAAGGGTTCTGAAGTCACATCAGCTTTAACATAGGGGGGATGTTGATTAGATCTTAGTTCAGCTCCTGGTGTTCACTGGAAGTGCTTCGTCCCATTGACAAGAAGTGAGAACAGCAGAAACTACACAGATGCCTGCAACAAGACTTTCTCTTGCAGAGAGAGGAACTTAGGCAAATAACTCAGCAGTAAGGTATGGTCACTTCAGCTGAAGAGTGTGGGTGTATGTGCCACCTTCCAGCTGGCTTCCTGATTGAGGAAACATCAAAGACCACATAAGCAATAAGTTCCAGACAGAGCCCATGGTCTCCAAAAACCTCTACTAGAACCATGAGCAGAGGTATAAAAGTGCCAACATTCAAGTAATTCTTTCCAAAACGCTGCCAGAAATGATCCAATAATGTTCCACTCGTAGCAGTTCTTCCTCATTGCTGTTAATTTCTGGAGAAAGTCCTAGTGGTGTTTTCTGGACTGTAGCACATCAGTTGAGATCAGGCTTGAATTTCAGCTCTTCCCTCATGCTCTATTCCAGTCCCCATTCCCCACCCTCCACAGGCCAGTGAAAATTTCCGTTCTGACCACAGCAGCGTTAGCAACTTGGGTGTTACTAACTCATTTAAGCTCTTGTAATTTCCTCTGACCACTGTCTGGCAGAGCAAAAGGCTGCAGCAGGAGGCTGTTACCCTTTTTTCCATGCAATTTGTCATGTGGGGTTTTATTTTTTTCTCCTAGGTGAGACCCACTGAATAGCTGTGCCAGGAGGAACTAGTATTGCTGGAGGTTGCGTGAGACTTCAAGCTACTTTATGCCTATGTACTAGTGTTGTATGTTTATAGGTGGATGGCTTCCCTCTGCAGAGGTTATTTAAATGAATCCCCTCTGGAGCTTACCTTTTTTGGTTGAGCTGCTAGATGGTGACTCAGAAGAGCTGGTGTTTAGTCTCAGGCTTTCCTGTGTGCCTCCTAAATGACCCTCTGTGACGGTCTCTGGTTTGTGACGAAGAGCAATCCCCCTACTCACACAGTTGTGAAGTGTTGTCACCATGTTTAGGCATGTGGTTCTTGGTTCTGTGTCTGTGTGTAGGCACTGTGTGTGGCGAGGTTGGAGCCAGCTGTTCAGTGAGGGGCACACACTACAGATTAACAGAGCAGTATGTAAGGCTTGGTGTATGGGAGTGCAACCTCGCTGCTCTAGTTTGAAGACACCATCATTCAGTTGCACTCAAGATCCTACCTAGATCATGGAAACCTTTGATGTTTGAGGAGTTTAGTCCATTGGCCCCAATTCCTGTGTGTGTGGGGACAGTCCCCTTGTCCACACACAGGCTTTGGTTCCTGCCTCTCTTTTTAGTGTAGCTGAGAAAGTGAAACTAATGATGGCTTTACCTTTCAGGGATTAAACCAAAAAAAAACACACACAAGAAGAAAACAATGCCTTTATTTCCCTCTGTGAAGTGCACAGGACGTTGTGGGAGTGAGATCCTTGTCTGCAGGATCATGGTGGGATCTTGTTTTCAGGGGAACATTGCCCACAGAGCTCAAAACTCTGTGGTCTCTAGTGTGCTGAACCCCAGAAACTGGGGGCTGACGTTGTGTATGCTGATGGCAGCAATTGCCAACTTAGTGCTCACCTCTCTGACACCCCGGGGTCCTCAAATCAAAGCCACCAGCAGCCAAAAGGCTTGTGGACAACTGCTGGCTTACGCAGGGGCTGTCTGCCCCAGCTTTCAGCCTCTGCATGGGAGGGACTCGTGGCCCCTCGCTTCCGGAGCGGCAGCAGGATTCGTGAACGCTGACACTGTCTAGAAAGGCTCCCTTTCTAATCTGAGCAGGAGGAAAGGTTTCCCCAAGGGTCTGTTCAGAACAGGAGCTGATAAAGATCCAGAAGGTGATTTCACTCATCTGTCCATTGATCACAGGCAACCTAGGGAGACCAGACCAAACACAGACACGGCGGCTGTGTCCCAGGGTTATGTGATACGAACACTCTTGCTTAGAAGGAGGTGGGTTTTTTTAAATTCTTCTTGATTATGTGGTCAGTGTGTTTAATTCCTTTCTCTGCTGCGTTATGAAGTGGGATAAAATCTCAGTCTCCCTTGCTTTCAAGGGTATTTCCTGAGTCTCCCTCCCTCCCAAATGCCCCATTTCTTCTTGCCTTATGGTTTGAGTATGTCGGAATGGGGCGGTGTGTGAAACCACTAAGATGGAGCAGTGTTTAGGAGGATCAGGGATCCGTGGTCCAGAATGCAGATACATGCTTTAAGAACGTTCCACTGAGTAGGGAAGGAGAGAGGATTAAAGCTTCACTTCCTTTTTATTTTTATGAGGCTAAGTTACTTGTCAGTTGGAAACATGATAAATTAGACAAACATTATTCTTTCCCTCCTTCAGGTTGGATGTTCTGCTTTGTGTTTTACAGCACGATGAATAACTAAGCTTCATTATCACCAAGCTGTCAGCACTGAAAAGCTATTGCAAAACTCTTTGCCTTGTTAATTGAATTGCATGTGCTGTGCACCTAATTCATCGTTCTGGGCGTTTGTCATTCACTGTGTGAATGGCAGCTAAAGATGACTTGGTTTGGAGCACTGTTGTTGCCTGGTGTCCACAGCTCCCCTTTCAAAGCTTTGCCAACACTGGGTATACGTGTTGTACAGTCTTGATAATGGTATCATGAACTGAGTACTCCAGGGACCATTTCATCATCTCAATTACGTGACTGAAAGATGTGGGGAGATGCAAAGCCACAGAGGTTAAGAATGCCATGATGTATAAATAGCCTTGGATAAGTGTAAGCATCAAATTGAATGCAGATGGGTTTATGGACTTCACAGCTTGCTTAGGAGTTCTATACAGAGCCGTGCATCTATCATGGTAAAGCTTCAGTGTTTGTCAGCAGGTCTGAGCTGTAATAAAAATACCTCCTTCATCTATAACAGTTTGCATGAATTGAAGTGCTTCGCTGCAAAGCATGGCATTGTTATTCCTGTGTTACACCTAGAAGTGTGGCACAGGAAGCCCTGGTGGGTACAGCAGGTTGGATGGGAGATGGGGAAAAAAACCTGCTTTTGAGGCAGCTCTGTTGCTGAGCACCTTTACCCTTGCCCAGGCCTCCAAGGAGCATTGTGGCACAGAGCTTTCCTTATGAGCTTCTCCCTGCAGTAGCCAGTAGTAGAAAGTAAGCCTTTGGACAGAGGCAGGGAGAGATGCTTGGGGACTTTCCTCCTTTTGGGAATTGGTGCAGCATCCTTCTCTGCTGCCTCCTGCCCCAGAAGTCAGTGCAGAAGCCCTCCTTGGCATTCCTGCATGCCTGGAGACTACCTGGAGATGCCGCTTCATGCTTTTGCGTTGGCCAGTACTGGTTTCACTGAGTTATGGGTCTGCAAGTGAAGGCTGAGGGGAGTCTAAAGGCATGGCAATGCCTGGCATAAACAGCATTCCCAGCCATTCCCATCAGCTGCACCAGGGAGAGCTGGGCTGGGGTGGAGACAGCTTTTTGGTGTAGGTCTGGAGCGCTGGCTCGTGCTGTGCCGAGGTTTCATTTCTCACCTCAAGATTAAATCTCAGATTTAATCTCCCTTTATTTTTGCAGTGACTTAGTCTTCCCAGTGCTTTTGGCAAAATGGTTGGCTTTGATGTTGGTCTGAGCCAGGATCTCTTGTGAGATGAAACGCTGCCCATCCCAAACTTCCCCCCGTGGTTCCATTTAGCAGAGGAATTTTTGAGTAGGGTCTTTGAGTTGCCACTTTCAAGTGGTGAGTGTAACCCTGAATTTATAAAGCCTCTAAGTCACCATCAGTCACACGCTCTTTCAGTACGTGACTGCCAAAGTGGAGAAACAAAGCAGGAGAGAATGGAGTCAGCCTTTGAAATCTCTATAAATGGGCCCTGGCCATCTCCAAGTTAGATTTGGGATGAGAGTCACAGCTGTAGAGGGATTAGATGGTTGGATTTAGGTTTGGATTAGATGTTCCCAAGAGATGCTGCTTCAAGACTAAAGCCTGCAAAGATGTATTCCTTCTGTGGTCTTGTTTTCAAAGATGTTGGGGTGACACAGCAAGAGGAAGGCCTTTTCCAAGGCTCAAGTTGGTCTGACCAGCAAAAAAATTGCTCTTGCTAGTGTTTTATTTTGGCTTGTGGAGAAAGGGATGTGCTGCAGCAGCTGGGGTGGGATATAGAAGCGAATGGAACTTGGAGCTGACCTGGTGATACATGCACAGCACAGACTGCAGAGGTAGGAAACGCTACAGGACAGGGGTGAGGGGGGTGGGAGGAAGGTGGAAACGGTGGGAAACCAGTATAGTGGCTCTTGGTGAGTAGTTCTTCAATAACTTCAGGAGGGTTTTACCTGTTGTAACTCAGCATTAAAATAAAAATCATGGGGTAAGTTCCGAGCTGTAACGTTGCCCTGTGGTTAGTAGCAAAGTTCATTCCAACAAGCTAATGTTTGTTTTTTAAAAAGATATCTTGGTCTCCTAAAGTCAAACTGGTGGCTAGTTTAAAGTTTTATGGCTGACTGAGGTACCAGTTTTCATTTTCAGTATATTTCCATGCTGTGTAACTTTTATGGCTACACTAGAATTACTGATGTATGTACATACATCCTTACCAAGTTATTTAAAGATCCTGGTGACTCTTAGCCCAAACACACATGTGTGCTCTCCTGGGAAGTGCCTGTTGCTCACACACAGTTGACTCATGTGGTATGTATTGCAGAACAGATTTGAAGTACAAGCTGAGAACAGAGGCCCTATGCTGAGTGACTAAGATAAATTAGGAAAGTTAATGTTATTTCTTAGCCTGCATACAGGAAAGTCTGAAGTCAGTGAACCTTGGGAAAGATCAACAAATACAAGATGCTCTTTTTAATTTTCTTTGTGTGTTGCTTCAGGGTTGGTTTCCTTATTTCTTCTGGGTTTTGTTTTTTGCTTTGTGTCCTCACTTGGGTTATGGTCCCAGGCCACCACCAAGCTGCCTTGGTGAAAGGCAGTGGGAGAAGAGAAAAGCTGGGGACACTTCCCTCATCTGTGTCTTACTGTGCACAACAGTTCCCTCTAAACCCCAGGAACAGCCACCTAGGATGAGAGGAATAATGAAGCCCATGGAGGAAACCCTGTGGAAAGGGTTCTGGTCCACTCTGGTGTCTGTGGGATTGAAGCAGCCTGCGTGTCAAGCCTTCAAAGTGCTCTTGTCCCTTTTGCTTTGCCTCTGATCAGGCAAGGGGTTTCTTGTAGAGGAGGTTTGCGTGGCAGGGGTTTGGTAGCAGAGGGGCTACAGGGGTGGCTTCTGCAAGAAGCTGCCTGAAGCTTTCTGACAGAACCAACACCAGCTGGCTCAGAAACGGGCCTGCTGCTGGCTAAAGCCGAGCCCATCAGCAGTGGCGGTAGCGCCTCTGGGATAACATGGTCAAGGAGGGAAAAACCCCACCTGCACAACACCAGGAGCAATTTGAGGCAGAGAGAGGAGGAGTGCAAATATGTGGGAGGAACATAGTCCCAGGACACCCAGGGACCCAGTCTGCAGGCACCCAGGTCAGTGCAAAAGGAGGGGAGGAGGTGCTGTGGATGCTAGAGGAGACATTCCCCTGCAGCCCATGGAGGACCCCACACTGGAGAGGGTGGACACACATGGAAGACGCTGTGACCCATGTTGGAGCAAGGTCCTGGCAGGACCTGCAGCCTGTGGAGAGAGAGGCCCATGCTGGAGCAGGTTTGAGGGGGAATGTTGTGATTCGACCCACCACAGCCCCTTTAAATGGCTTTGCTTTTTCCACATTTAGAAATGCTTGACTGTGTGAGGTTTTTAAAGTTTCATTTAAAATAAATGCCTGCTAGCTGATCTGTGGAACTGGTGAACCTGAGCTGTTCTGTATGACTCAGATATCAATATCTCCTGGTTTCTGTCAAATAGATCATAACAGTGATTGTGTCATGGGAATGCTTCTTCCTTTATATTGTCATCAAATCCCAAACTCCAAATTAGTCTGCCTAGCAATGATAATTAAAAAGCAGGATAAATTTTCATGAAAGAGTTTGCTTCCTGTATAAATTCTTGAATCTGGACCTTTCTAACAAAGTTCAGTCATTAATATCTTAATGAAAGAAACAAGCTGATGTCTGTCTAATGACCTTTCAGTGCTGCTGGGAACACAGGTCATATTTTTAATTTTATATGATGTCAGCAACCACTTCTGTGGGCTGGCAGTGACTGGTACCTGCCATGGACTGTGGGTGAGCCTGGGGACATTGGAGACCTACTGGGATTTTCAAATCTGCCATAAGAATTTTGACTCCTGAGCGCTAAGGGAAACATTGTGCCAAACCCATCCACAGTGCTTGTTTCCTAGGCTGCCTCATTTACTCAATAATTTGAGACAGTGTTGGATTAAATTCCATGTTCCAAGCTCTGTCTGTGGAAGCTGTTCACCAGCACTGTTCTTTATCAATGGCACTACACCCTGTCCTTGTTTTGATTGCTCCTGCTCTGGAAACTACTGAGGGTGAGAGCATGAAGAAACAAACAAAAACACAACAGGGGAGAAAAATCCACAAAAAAAATAATAAAGGAAAGAAAAACCCAAGCAGTATTTCTTCTTGGAGGCAGGGAGTCCCTGCCTAATCTGTGAGCCCTTCCATCCCCAGAAGCTAACCCCTAACCCACGTCCTGTCAAAAGCAAGTTCTTTCCTAATGAAATACTGAAGGAAGAGTAAATTCCCAGCTTGCTCAGGGAGAACAAGAAGCCCTTCTCTGCTGGACTGTGTTGGACCCACACTCGTGCTCTGTTTCTGCTTGTTTTGTTTTGGATGCATCTCCAAACAATCACTGAAGATAAACAACACGAGCAGGAGAGCCCGGCCAAGTGGCTGAAATGACTGAACCTTTGAAGACTAAACACATGCAGAACCAATCTCCCCTGTAGCTGTAGCCTTTCCTACTGAAACTGGATCACTGCTTGTTGCTACAGTAAAGTCTTCTGGAAATCCCACCAGGCCTCCCTGAAGGATCCATCATCTCTCACCTGCAGCAAACTGTGTTTTCCCTCAACCAACCTCCCAAGCCTTCCTTGCTGGGCTGTGTTGCCTTTTCTTACTAGTTTAGGAAAGGGTATAGATTAGCCTAACAACTCCTGGGGTCATCCAGAATTTGTTCAAGCTGCTGCTGCTGCCTTTGAAAGCCTTGTTGTGTGAGGCAGCTGCAGGTTGTGTGTGGCTCAGCTCATAGGTGGCTCTGCTCTTGCTACCAGTAGCTTCGGTCATTGCACAGGGAATCTTCTTGTAGCAGCCTTCATCTGCACTTGCCCAGGTAGTTTTCAAATTCATAACAAGACACTATGAATGTATGTCCTGTACATATGTTCACCATCCTCTCTACCCTCTGTTTGGGAAGTGTTGCTGTCCTAGTGTATGTGTGGTTATAGAAATGGTGTGGGGAGAGCTGGGCATTTGTTTCCAGAGTTAGCTTTGCACAGAGAATTTGATGCCACACTCCACAGTGAGTCCTGAGATACTGTGCAGTGATGCTCATAAATCAGCCTGTCGCTGGGGACTGAACTGGGTGCTGATACTGGCTGGTGAGACTGGAGGTCTAGCAGGGAAAGCAGGCACAGGAGGTAGACACATGGCCATCAGCAACCTGCTTCAGGTCCTTCTGTTCCACTTCCCCTTGTGACATGGTTTGGGTGGAGGGTGCCACCAGTATCCAAAATAGTTGTGGTTGCAACAGCAGCCAGCAAAGCCCTTGGCTGTCTCTCACTGGCCATGCTGTGGTACCACTGTTGCTGCCTCTATTCCCTTTTCTGAGACAATCTGAGAAGCTGCAAGGCTTCACAACAGCGTGGTACTGCAGCCCAGAAACTAGAGCCAGAGGTTTGTGGTTCCCTTGAATGCCACACGTGTCCAAACTCATAACAAAAGCATGTTTGTTTATTAGGTGAACCTGCACGTGTTCATCATCCATCTTGTCCCTGCTCTGTTAGGAGATGCAGTGTGTGCATGCATGTGTGTGTGTGTGTGTGTGCTTTTGGCCATCCACAAACCCTGTTTTATTCAGCTGAACAGCAGTTTTCTTACTCTCAGGGCTGTTCAGTGTTACCATGCCTGAGATTCACCTCCTGCAGCAGCTAAACGATTTCAGCCAGCAGCATCTCACCTATACAGGTCAGATAAGTGTTGGTCAGACCCTTGTCCCCCCAGTTGCTCTCCCTTTGCTCAGGAGATCCTGTCTTCACTCACTGTGCAACTTCTGCCTCCAGTAACTTGTGCCTGTGGTGTGGTCACATTTCCTCCCTGAGCAGGTCCTTTAGCATCCTTTGTGGATGCTAAATCCCAGGTGTCTCCCCCTCAGCCTGCATCCCTGCACGATGTACGTATCAATTTTGAGACTTGGTCGCTTTGTGCATCAGCAGAGAGGTCTGTTCCAGGTATCTGCTGTCTAGAAAGCACTATCTAAACAGATCAAAGGAAGCACAGCAATGTTAGCAGTTGGCTGCACTCCCAATCCCTTATGGTCTTCAAGCCTGTCCTCCTGGAGCAGCTGCTCGTGGAGCTTCCACCAGGTGCCTACAGCAAGGATTTGACACGATGCCACCTGGCTCTCAGCCCCCAGCATTGTGGGCTAGAGAAAGCAGCAGAGGCTTACTCCTGCCTAGAGCAGACACTTTCCAGGTACTCTTTCCTTGATCCCTCTGTCTGTCTTCTTTATCCCAAAGAGCAGGAAAATCATGATAGAATTAAAATGGGATTTGCTTGCTGCAAAATGCTTCACAGCTGTCTCCTCAAAGGCTGCGTGCTCTAGGAACCCTCCTGTGAGGGTGCAAGAGGTTGGTGGTGAGGTGCAACAGTCGTTCCTGTTTGAGATGGAGATTGGCAAATGTGGGTAGAGAGGGGATAAGAATTGTTTGCTTGTGGCTCTTAGTGCATGGAACTCTGTTATCCTGTCAGTTTTGGTGACTCAAACTGACAATTCCTTTAGAATGAGGGGTAGTCTCTGCTTCTTCACAGAAAATATTGGAAGAGGCAAATGATACCTGTGATGGCCAAACAATTTCAGACTCATCTCTTGAAAAGGAAACAAGGAAAAGGAATACATAAGCACTGGTGTACCACTGAGCATCAGTTTTGGATCCAGCACACAGATGGGTTTGGTTGCTTTGTGTTCATCCCCCGTTAGCAGTTATATCTTGTAAGTGTCCAAGTGAAGCCCAGTTATCATCACCCACACACAAAACCCCATAACCCTTTGTTATTAATTCTCTCTTCCCACTGACCTGGCTCTCCATAAATCTTAGGCCTGGAATCTTTCTTCCTTTCTTCTCCCCCTGCTCCCACTTCTTTCCTTCTTTTTCTCTTTTAAATTAAACACATTCCAGAGAGAGGCCAGGAGCTGTCAGGAAGCTCTGCATGGATGGGGCTTCCTTTGGGACATGCAGGCTGATGAGATAAGATGCCTGCCTGTGCTTCTTCAGCCCTGGGAGACACCAGGCTGCAACATCTAGTGCTTAGATTAGAGGGCTGGAGCAGCTGCCCTACAAAGAGAGGCTGAGGGAGCTGGGCTGGGTCAGCCTGGAGAAGAGAAGGCTGTGGGGGGACCTCATTGCAGCCTGCCAGTCCCTGAAGGGAGCTGATAAGCAGGAGGGGATTCAGCTCTTTAAAAGGGCAGATAATGGCAGGACAAGGGGGATGGATTAAAGCTAAAGGAAGGAAGGGTTAGATTAGATATTAGGGGGAAGTTCTTTACAGAGAGAGTGGTGAGGTGCTGGAACAGGCTGCCCAGAGAGGGGGTGGGTGCCCCGTCCCTGGGGGTGTTCAAGGCCAGGTTGGATGGGGCCCTGGGCAACCTTGTGTAGCTCCAGGCCTGGAGGTTGGTGGCCCTGCCTGTGGCAGGGGGGTTGGAGCTCTGTGATCCTTGGGGTCCCTTCCAACCCAGACCAGTCTATGATTCTATGATTCCCACTCTGCTCCAGAACCTCTTGTGCATTCCTAGGCCATAAGGGGTCAAGGGTCCATGTAGACAACAGTCAGGAAGTAGGATTGCTGGAGATCTGAAGGACAGATCTATCAGCAGGCTTCAGCCCAAGGTCTGCTGGGCTCCCTGGCTGTGCTCAGACAACTTGCCCTTACTGTGCTCACTGGTGCTGCAGCGGCTCTCTAGTTTTCTGTGCTGAGGACAGCAGAGCCCCTGTTTCTGTTGTCTGCCTCAGCCCATCATCCAGCCCTGTGTGGGGGGCATCTGGGTTGCAAAAACGTGCTGAAGTTTGCTGTCCTCTTTAAGGTGAGGGCTTTGCTTCAGAACCAGTGCTTTTCCAGGCACTCCTCATCCTCTGAGGATGCTGATGCTTGGAGTTGTGATTCTCACTCAGTTTTGAAATTCATTCTCTTCCTTTGGGCAACTTCCCTGATTGAAAATCTGAATTTTTGCTCAGATGATGCTATAGAATATTTCTCACTGTATTTTTTGTTCAATATAATCATTAATGTTCTCTCATTAGCACACTATTAATTGTTCTATTGGTGTAAGTTTTCCACTTGGTATTGGTGCATTCTCTATTTCCACTGCTCCTAAAACACAGAGCAGAACCTAAACTGAGGAGGAGCCCTGTGCAGCCTCCTTTGGTGCATCTTTTTGCTTCAAAAGGGAAGCTTGGAGGGAGAGCTGCTGTGTGATTCTGTGACAGGTTTGCTGATGTCCCTGTAGCAGACTCAGGCACGATCTGACCCTTAGAAAAAGGTTGCAAAAACCCTAGGACTAAAGCCATGCCAAAATCTCAAGGTATGTGCAAACTGCTACTTTGCCTCTGTACTGGAGGGGCTGGGGATTTCATCATGGAAGGAAATCAGATTAGTCTGGCATGATTTGTTCACAGCAGATGGATGGTGGCTGTTCAGATTGTTATCTTCCAGGTGCTTATAAATAGACTGGTTATTCACTGTGGCATTTTTCTGGGTATTGATATAAAAATGGCTGGCTTCTGTTTTCCCTTTTCCAAGATAAGCATCCTACTTCCCCTCTGCCCAGACTCCTGGTCTCACATTGCCCTCTAAACATTCCTGAATGCGTTCACCAGGAGTCTCTAAGTGATATCAAAATGCTGTGGCTCAGGTAATTAGAAACTTAGAAATCACCTTGATAAGTGTCTGATTAACAGGGTTTTGCCCTTTGGATAGCATGTTTATGAGTGACACATCATCAAACCTCTCTGGAAATAGGGGAAACCTTTTCATTTTTGAATTTGTAGCACTACCTTGCTCATCCCTAGAAACTTGTCTTCCCAGCTGGGTGACTCTGTACCAGTGTGGATTCCTTTTCCACACCAGAAGAAGGTAGTAAAGAAGCTGGGAAACTGGGAAAAAGATCTTAAGGATGCTGATTGAAGTCAACCCAAGTATGGCAAGAGAATGCCCTGGGGTGATGCGTACTGGAGGCCCAGCTAAGCAATAACACCGTGAGGCAGCGGATATCCTACCTAGTCATTTTGCACTTTGTGTTTGGGTTTACTGGATTCCTTTTACACAGTAACTGGTGTAAAACATTTCACCTTTCTCAAAGAAGTCCAAATACTTTTAGCAGACGACTTGCTCTTTGCGTGCCAGGGAGCGTATGCTTTAGGCTCTGTGCAATTTCCCTTTGAAACAGTGCCCAGTCCTGCATGATAACAGCTGAAGGCACAAAGTAATGTGATCAAAATTTTCAGCTGTCTTGAGGGATCTAAGGTTTGTCCCACCACGAAGAACCACTTCTCACCTTTCCCTCACTTCTGCCTCTTAAAAAAAATCCATAAGGAAGAACTAAAAAACCCGCCAACCCTTAATTTATATTTAGAAGCTGACTTTTTCCTCTTTGAATCCCTTTCTGGCTTAGCCAAACTTGAGCCCAGGCTGACAGCTGTGAGTTTGTACCATCAATTTCCATGTAAGTGTTCCTCAGATAATTACCTGAGGGACCATGTTTCAAACCACAACGTGTGGCCCCCAGCCAAGGCGATAGAGATCTGGTGTTGTGTGGGAAGAGGGGTCAGTGCAAATCAAACACGTGCCCCGTTCCCACATGAAAAGGAAATACAACCTCCACGTGCAGGCATGTGGAGAAGCTTCTCATTAGTCCCTTAACTAAACATAACCAAGCAGGGAAAATAATGCTGGCAAGAAAATGTAGCTATGTTTATTAGCTGTGCAGTGCCCAGCAGGTCTCAATGTCTTTGGCACTGCAGTTTCTGTTAATGATATGCTGGAAACCCTGGCTGCCTGTTTGTTTTAAGAGCTGAAAATCTTTCATATGCTGGAGGTATGAATGAAAGGTTGGTAGCAAAGAACCTAAAAAGCAAAGGTTAACATATATCATGTATGGCTGTGAGCTCCTAGGGTGGAAACCTGAAGGCTGCTACGCTCCCCACAGCCAGTGTGGACAAATGGGTTCCTCCAGACTGTGTGAAGTAGCTTGGAGGTCTGTCACAGGGGGATGCGAGTCACCTGCTCTTTGCCTTTGAGTGTGGAGACAGGCTGGGCTGAACAGCCTTGGACTTCACAGAATCACAGACTCCTAGGGGTTGGAAGGGACCTCAAAAGATCATTGGGTCCAACCCCCCTACCAAAGCAGCTCCCTATCCCATATTACACAGGTCAGCGTCCAGATGAGTCTTGAATCTCTCCAGAGAAGGAGACTCCACCACCTCCCTGGGCAGCCTATTCCACTGCTCTGTCACCCTCATTGGGGAAAAGTTCTTCCCCAGGTTGGTGTGGAACTCCCTGTGCTCCAATTTGCAGCCATTGCCCCTTGTCCTGTCCCCACAGACACTGAAAAGGGGCTGGCCAATTCCCCTGCATCCCATGCCTGAGATATTGATAAACACTAATTAGGTCCCCCCTGAGTCTCCTTCTCTCCAGGCTGAACAGCCCCAGCTCACTCAGCCTGTCCTCACAGGGGAGATGCTCCAGGCCCTTCAGCATCTCCATAGCCCTTCTCTGGACTCTCTCCAGGAGATCCCTGTCTGTTTGATCCCAGGGAGCCCAGCACTGGACACAACACTCCAGGTGGGGCCTGACCAAGGCAGAGTAGAGGGGGAGGATCCCCTGTCTGTCTCTCAGGTGCCTGAATCCTACACTTGTGGTGTCAGCAGGGATTGATGTCTCGCAGACAACAAGAGGCAGTATGTCTGTCTGCAGGAAGCAGGGTGTTGGTATATGCCATCATGTCCTGCCAAGCTGGTAAAATCAAAACCGTCAGGAACAGCTCCAAAGGCCCTAGGTGGCCAGGCACATTGTCTGGGAGATAAAACCATCACCTGATTCCTTTTCTACCAACAAGTCAAAGGGTAAACCCAGTTTTCATATCCCTGTGGTTTCAGTGGCTTGTTCAACGAGTGAGTCCCGTGGTCACAGAGTCACAGGAGGGCAGGGGCTGGAAGGAATCTCTGGAGATCATCTAGTCCAACCTTCCTGCTAGAGCAGGGTCACCTGGAGCAGGTTGCACAGGATAGGTCCCAGCTGTAACCTTCCTCTGTGTCGCTTGGTCAACAAACTGTTGAGCTTTTGATGTGTGTGGAATGGATCTTTGCTGTGCTGGGGACCTGCTGTTGTGCTCAGCTTTGTTCACTGGGCTGCAGGAGGGAAAAAGCCCAAGCAGCCTGGTGCTGCCTGCCCTCACCCTGGGGTTTTCTCACTGTCCAGCATGGCTTGTTCCACGCAGGAAAGTCACAGTGAGATGTCCTGGGAGTCAGCTGTGGCTCAGGGAGTGGAAGGCAGGAACCCTTCCCATGTCCAAATCCTTGGCAGTGTCGTCTCCATGGCTATATTTAGGCATTTACACCACAACTAACCAAGTCCCCCCAGTGTAACAGAGCAGAAGGAGTGTGAGGAAGTAGCAAAGTGTTTGTCCCACACAAAGACTAAATATCCATTATCAGCAATCTTTCTGGCCTGATTCCTCTGTTGTTTCTTTCCCTCTGGAGATTAGGCAATGGGATTGATTTGCTGCCTGACTCACTGTCTTAGATTTAGATACTGAGAATTGCTGACAGTATTAATAAAATTAGCATTAGGGAGGACATTTGAATATTTGCCTTTGACGTTTTTAAAGCAGAGAGCTGACATTTAGTCTAAATTAAAAAGTTACTGAATTGCCTTCCCCCCACCTCCCCCCACCCCAGCCCAAGTCTTGATAGTTTTCATATGAAATCTTACTCTGGAATTAAGAATTTTAGATTGCAAGGTTTAGTCTTTCTTTTTGCTGAGAACCTCTGGTTAGTTAAGAAAGCACTAGGTATTTAACAGAGTCCTTGAGAGAAGTATTCCCACAAAACCCTAAGATAACTGTAATACAAGTGTCTGTGGCAGGATTGTTTTATGATAGTGAGGATTATTTTTTTCTCCCTTAGTTGACATAGAGGTCAAACTGAAAGAATGGTCTTAATGTCAAAATCTAAGTACAGGCAAAGATCTAGTTTTTATTTTTCAAGAATGGTTTGCATCATTTCTTTTAACTGCAGTTGCCTGGTCTTTAGGTTATGTGATTAACTTTTGCTCCCTGTGGGAAATGACTGAATCCTGGAGACATTTGTTTCATGTCATAACTGCTCTTTCTCTGTCCATCCTGCAGTCTGTTCTCACGTGGGCTGGTTCATCCCTAGGTAAGTTAAGCAGCAGACTTGACTCTGGTTCTGCACTGCTCTGCAGGAAGATAGCTTTCCAGTAATCATATTAAAAGCTATTTAAGTTTTGACCCACTGCTACTGGTCAGTGCCCATATAAAACAAAAGCATTTGAAGCTTCCAGGCAGCAATGCTTGTTTGGAAGTTGCATCTTTTCAAGGGACTGGGTGAACGACTGCTGTTTAGGAAGTCAAGTGTACTGCTGAAGTCACCTCCCTGTCCAGGCTGTTCCCTTGGCTCCAGGAACATATGGGGTTGGAATTGGCATCACTTTGTGCATGTATTGCTTTGAGACCATGCCTCTGCAGGCTGTGTGCTGGTGTCAGCACACCTAGTTACTCTTCCATGGATTTTTATGGAGGGGAATGGCTGGTGGTGCTCCACCAGAAAGCCTGTCCCAGTCACAGCTGTACAAGTGAGGGTGAATACCTGCTGCCTCTAGTGACAGGGGAGTGCTAGAATCAAAAGAACTTTCCTGCTGCCCTACAGACAGCATATTGGTGTTCTGTCCTGCAGAAGGTTATTCTTCTCTTATTCAGTTTTTCCCTTTCTCTTTCTCAGCCTGCAAAAAAAGGACAAATGGTTTTAGTGCAGAAGGTTTGGAAGGTTTTCTCCCCTTCCCCCATTTCCTGAAAAGCTTGCATCCAGAGTGAGACACTCATAAGCTTTTCCGAGATAAGAGTTGAATTTATTTATGCTTCGTTGTTCCAGGCATGGCTACAGCCTGGTTTGGAAATTTGCTGTTCCAACTTTAACAGGTCACTGCATGGAAAGGAGCAGCTGGATTTTCCTCCAGAGCAGCCGTCAGCTATTGGAAATCTCTTGATACTTCCCTGGCTTCTCCAGATTCAGCATTAACTTCTCCTTCCTGTAACAGGAATTATGCTACGTGCTGTAGACTCTCTAGCTAGCAAAAGGAGTAGAGCACATATGGCATCAAAAGCAGTTTCTGGTGGGGCTGGCAGGGGCTGCACCGTTGCTCTGACTCCTCTTCACCTTGCTAAGGAGAAAGTGTAAGGGAAAACACTCTGGCATGTCACAGTGTGAAGGAGCTTCTGTGGCTCGAGCAAGCCTAGGCAGTAAGTTCAAAGTCAAGAAATGCAAGTGTGTGCTCTTCCATGCTTTTCCTTCTCACCTTGTCACCTCTTAAAAAGAGCCTTGCCCATTATGCAGCCCAACGTTCCAGTCAGAGAGCTGAAGTCTGAAGGCAGCAGCCCCCTTTCTCACCTCACCCTGACTGTAGGCAGCACGATTCTCTGGGCTTCGATGAGGTTAGTCCCGATTAGAATGACCTGGGTGTTAAATCTGTATGTGGCTTATGTAGGGTGTGGAACAGAGCCAAGGTAACTTTGCTGTGAGGAGAGTAGTGCAGTGTTGATTGACTGTCTTTAGAACACGATGGGGAAAGCATATAGCATGATGTAGTACTTCCTGTATACCATGAGAGACAGAGATTCAAGCAACTTGCTCCTTTGGTCTGGAAGCTTCACTGAGAGCTACATCAGAGCGACTTCTTTGCAGGAGTCGAGTTGTTGGTTACTTGTTGTCTAGGTTCGATGGTTCTTACTGAGATTTGTCCTTCATCACCAGCTATGAAAAACAGCAAGCAGGTTTTCTGTGCTCCACCTTTCAAATTCTTTTTATCAAAGTGCTTCTTGCTATGAACTTTGGGCTGTCGTTTGTGCATCTCAGATGTCTCCAAAGGCTTTGGGCAAAGCTATGACAGAGAATCTGCAAAGTGCAGGACTGTCCCCAGGTGAAAGGTGCTGCAGGAGACTCTTAGTGTAGAGGCTTTAACCCCTGTGGGAATTTGATTGATGGACACTTTGGATATAGTCACAATCAGTGTGACTTTTTAATGCAACTAAAACTCGTTACGGGGAGTGAATCAAGTGAAGAGGGGAAAGAAAAGGTAACACACTGTTACCACTGCTGGGGAGCTGAACTTGCAGTTTGTGACCTGTGAAAAACATGGGGAAAGAACTGAAAGAGTTACCAGCCATGACATCATTAACTCAGTTAGTATAAAACTTTATTTTTATGTGCTCACAATGGGAAACTTGACAGGAGGGTGCAGAGAGGTGGGCGAGGGTCTCTTCAGCCAGGGGACAGGAGATGGGACAAGGGGCAATGGGCTCAAGCTGCCCCAGGGCAGGGGCAGAGCAGATGGGAGGGCAAAGTTCTTCCCTGAAAGAGTTGTGGGGATGTGGAACAGGCTGCCCAGGGAGGGGGCTGAGTCCCCAACCCTGGGGGTGTTTAAAATAAGGGTAGATGAGGTGCTCCGGGATGTGGTTTAGCACAGGACAGGAACAGTTGGACTTGATGATCTTAAAGGGCTTTTCCAACCTTGTGATTCTGTGACTTGTCTGTTGACTTGATGGTAAAAGGGGGTGGATCCTGCCTTAGTGTAAACTGGCATGGTTCCTCCTTGGACAGAATATGCACTGGCCTTTCATGTGGCTTTGCCCAGGCTGGGAGATCCTTAGTTCCACAAGGTGAGCATGACCTTTTCCTCTTGGCCGTGCAGGTTAGGAGATGAGAGAGAGGATGTAAAATTTGCTGCTAGCTCTGTAGGTAGCAGGTAGGTTGAAGAAGCTCTAGAGATGAAGTTTCCAGACTCTTTTGATGCCTTGTTGACTTTTCAGGCACTTTGTCTCTTTCCTGTATTCTGAACTCTTAGCTGTTCATTAAAAGGGAAGTAAGAAAAAGCAGTTTCCCCTAGTTAAGGCACTTAATCATGTTTCTAAGATCCAGAGATGCAACCCCCTGAATGGCCTGTTGAATTTGAGACTCTCAGCTCTCCCCAGAGGATATTAAGGGATCATCGTTCACACATCGAGCTTCTGTAATGATGAATGGGATTATTAGAGAAAATCCCCTTGTGCATCAGTGAATCTAAAATCCTGTGGTTCTTTAGCCTATGCACAAAATAAAACAGCTGGACTAGTACAGGCAAGGCCAAGTTATCTGGGGGAGGGGTGTGTTTGCTAGCAAAGCAGTCATAACCTGGGCAGCGTTTTGTGGCATGTCCAAATCTGAGGTTGTCTTGGTTTGTGCAGGGAAGGTCGTCACAGAAAGTGTTCTGAAGAGTGATTGTTTTTAAAGTTCATGTCAGTGTTCTCACATCAGGTGTGACTTTGTGCTATGACTTTCCTTCTGAATTTTTCCACAGTGTGCTAAACGTAATTGCTTGTTGATTGACAGGTGATGAAGGAAATCGGTGGCCCTCTCTTGAATGAAATATGCCACAGACATCTGGTGTTAGATGCATGTGTCCAAGGGCTGTGAAATAAGAAAGCAAGTGTCTGTGTCCCCAGGGATCTGCAACCCTGTCCATAATACTCTTTTTTCAGGGAATGCAGCAGGGAAGGGTGCCTCCACTTTTGAAAAGCATGGACAGGTTGGATGGGGCCCTGGGCAACCTTGTGTAGCTCCAGGCCTGGAGGTTGGTGTCCCTGCCTGTGGCAGGGGGGTTGGAGCTCTGTGATCCTTGGGGTCCCTTCCAACCCAGCCCAGTCTGTGAGTCTATGATTCCATGAGAGCATTGGTGTTAGGTGGGGGATTCTCCTACCTGCACTGTGAGCAAGTGAGGGTTGAGGACGCATTGTCCTGTGCAAAGGCTGGTGTGAATGGAGCAATCCTTCCCATCCAAGCACAGCAGGAGGTGTCTGGGCAGGGATTTCAGCCACTGACCAACTGAAACATCAACCAAGCTTCAGAGATTAAAAACCACTGTAATTTACCCACCTGAAAGCTGAATGAGAATCCTTTATGCATTCCCATCCCATGAGTTTGAGTTAATCTTCCACTGAGTTCTGATTGCTGAGGAGCTACAGATTGAATCCAGGCACACTAGCTGGCCAGGTCTCATTTCTGAGTTGGGGATATTTCTTGGGGTTTTTTTTTGGTTTTGT
>VZTU01028606.1:270-12003 GCA_013400835.1 Zapornia atra | reverse complement strand
TTTTTTTTCTTTTTCTAAATTTTGTTTCCCTGAAAAGGTCATACA
The DNA here is from genome assembly GCA_013400835.1 of Zapornia atra. Classification (NCBI taxonomy): domain Eukaryota; kingdom Metazoa; phylum Chordata; class Aves; order Gruiformes; family Rallidae; genus Zapornia; species Zapornia atra. The sequence goes on along the minus strand of VZTU01028606.1, from coordinate 11,958 downwards.
AGCTTGCAGAAATAGAAGAATTAATACACTTTCTTTTCTGTCATGACATAACTTTCACTTTTACAAGACTTACTAAAACTATTAGGAAGGACTTGTCTAGTGGTCTTTGGTGTGATGAGGACAGTAGCAGTTGCTTGGCAACAGGCCTGAAATTATTAAAGAATAGGCAAATAAATTGGCAGGTAGATTATTCAGGTCTTAGTCTGGGGTTTTTTTAGCAGTTATGTGAACCCTTTGCAAAGGAGACTTACTTTACCCATGGCCTATTTCTCACCACTTTTTAAAAATTTTTGCAAATGTACACCAGTTCTCAGCAGATACCCCTTTCACAGTTTTTTTTTGTCTATGTAAATGTGGATATAGCACAATGTTAGAATCTCTGTGTATCTCTAGGGACACAAAATAAATGTTTGCATTTTCATAATGTACATCACTATAGAACAGCACATAATTCCTTTCACAACAACTCACAAAAGAGTTAATACAGCTATGTATGTCTGCAATGGTTGTTGAATATAAAAAGAGGACCCGGAAATACCAACAGACTGTTTTGAATAAATTCTCATTTATTCTCAATTTTCATGTAGTCTTATGAAGAGTTAAAGGCAGTGAGTCCAGAAGGATGTGGTAGAACCTATTCCCACCTCATCACTTTGGAAAGTTTATTTTTCTAAGATAAAGCTTAATCCTTTCCTCTGGAGATGATAGTTGAGCTTGTCAGATTTTATTTTTTTTTAACTTTTTGAAATAATTTTCACACTTGCTCTTTCTCTTGTTCCACTTAAACAGGAGATTAATGTGTGTTTGTCTCTACCAACCTGAGCAAGAGCATTCTAATTCTATTGTCGCGTGTAGTGCTGGATAGTTACTTTAATGACAGCTGGTCTCTCATCAAATCCTGGTATTTAGGACACAAATATTGACTAGGCTGTTTGTCAAGTAACGACATGTTCAGTTATTTCTCTTCTAGTACAAGTCACTTAATCCTATTTAAATTATTAATAGAAAAATGAGGAGTACATAGAAAAATATTTCTGTATAAATCACCTTTTTAAAAATAGCTCTCTGTTTGAAGAAGATGGGCAGCAAGACAAAATTTACCACTATGAATAGATACAAAAGTAATTTCAACATTTATTTTGAGAAATATTGTGCAATAGTAGTGTCATCAAGCTTTTTCTGCTTGGCAGGATAATACGGTGTCAGCAGTTGACCCTCCCTGTATTACCAAGTTCGCAGCATATCTGTAAATAGAGCTTATTTTTTACTTCGGTGTCAAACTACATTTGGGAAAAACATCCCCAAAGTTTAAAGTTTAATAATAAGGAACATCAGTGTTTGACATGTTAATTCATACATTCTTTTTTTTTCTTTAAAGAAAAAATAAATATATGGGAATAATGTGACAAAAGCCAGGCCTGTAGCTGGATCACTAGATCTAAAAATCTTATCAGAAGGATTAGCTGACAAACCGGTAATAATAAAGTTACTTCTAAAAATGATCTGTGATAGCTAGAAGACTTGCAGTACTCTTCTATTAATTGTTGTCTATTAGTAAGATGTAGGGTATCCATAAAAGTTTCAAAACACAGGAGCAATTTTCAGGCTCAAAGATGGTTTTGTTTACATTGCTCTTCTTTTTTCTCTCAATTTATTAACAACACATTCCTGTATTTCTGCCTTTAAGCTCTTGTAATACTTCCAAACTCCAATCCTACTTGCCTTCTCCTTTCTTCTGGCAGTATGGTTATTCAGCACTGCCATATTCAGCCATTTGTAGCTATCCAAGACATCCACCTCCATGTCCTCAATTAGCATTTTTTTCCAAAAAAGACACAGAATAATAGGGCCCTGAGCAGCACAACAGGAATCAAAGTTTTAACCAGCACTTTTAGTTTTTCGCATGTTCCAGGGGCTGGTAACATAAGTCCCTCTGCTAGGCTCAGCAGAACAATTATGAAAATGTATTTTCCTGCAAAATGTTTTCCCCTATTTCCAAAATATTTACTTGAAGACAGATGTGTCGTCTTGTTTAGACTCTTACCTGGGCTGTTTTCCTATTCCCTTATTTCCTCTGTTGAATTTCATTTGTCTGTGCTGGTTTTCTTCCTCATTTCTTTAATTCACCACTCAAATAGTTTCAGTAGAACTCAGTCCGACTTTCAGTGTTACAAAGAAAATAATTTTTTAAGTGGTAAAAATGAAGCTTTGAAGTAAATTCTACTTTGAATCTTCTGGATGAAGATGCAAGGCAAAGGTGCTTTTGAATCCAACGCCATATATAATAGAGATTAAGTAGATGGAACAGGATGAACATGCATGGTAATGCTGGGTTGAGCCAGGTGGCTTGGCAAAGCTTGTCTTTCATTTGCCCAACCTAAGATGTGATTTACATGAAAGGTTAAACATTGTATTTCCTTCATTATCCTTCAGCCTTTTTACAGCTCTTAAGAGTTTGAATCTAGAAGTCGTGTGTATACAGTTAGGCAGTATAGGAAGCTTTTAACAGTAATACATTAAAAATAAAATATTTGAAAACTGCTATGTCATTAAATACCTGTAAGTCCAGATGTCAGAAGTGACTGATTAAAATTCTAAAGATTATTACAGTTGCATAAATTATAAGTAGTAGGGCAGATATGTGTGATAATGGCAGCATACTTTTGCAGGGAAGTACTTTAGTGTAAGCAGCTTAAAATATTAATAGTACTAGAAACATGATTTTTCAAATATGGCTATTCAAATACAAAATTCAGTACTATGACTTGAGACTGACAAGATTGGAGTAGCATCTGTCGTTTCTCCCTATTTATATGTTCCTACCTTTCTGTTGCACCATAGCAGAAACTTGTCTGATACCACAGAGCTGCTGGTATATAAATAAAAAACCCCACAAACCCCAAACAGGCAAATAGAAGTGAATAATCGTTCCCATGTTTTCATGGTGGGACACTGCAGTGATGATTGGTTTAAACAGTCATAAAGGAGAAACCCGTTGCTCTTACACGGTGTGATAAATCCATTCTTAATGAAATGATGGGATCTTTTATTAACTGTCATAGCTATGTATAATGTTTTGGATGAACTATCCAAGTGTGCAGAAGCAAAAGAAATGCTGCATTTTCATTTGATTTATCACAAATTGATTAAAAATGATGGAGTGTTTTTGGAAAATGTTTTTGTTTTGATAATGAGCACACACAATTGTTTCGTGTGTTCAAAAATTTGTTTGAGGGAAGATCTTAATTACAGCAGGATTGTTTTTATTAGTTTTAATGAAGGTACGACACTCCATCTCTATTTGGAAGTAGAACCTTGTACACGCAGAGGGAGTTGCGCTTTACAGTTTTGGTTAGCTCATTAAAAACCACATTTTTTTATTATGGTTCTGTAGTTGTGCCAATAGTATTCAGCATACATTTTACTCTTGGCAGACTTGAAATCTCTGCTTAAGCTGAGTAAGCTCTGTCTTTGTTTCTTGTAAGTATTTCCTTTGCCAGCTGATGTCAGGGCTCTGGGCATATCAACAGCCCCCCAAACCCTTCCTGTGGGGTTGAGTTGCCTGTGCTCAAGGTCAGCGTTGATGTAGCACAGCTGTGCAACCTTGGCTCAGACTGTTGAGGAAAGAGCTGTGAGAAGGGGAGGGGCTTGTTGCCCTCTGCTTGGATGTTGCTCTTAAGCTCGGGTCATGCCTTTTGTCCTTTCCTGAGCCATGCAGCACTGATGCTTATGTCTGGAAATGTACCTCTCTGACACAGATCCTCACCTGTGGACTGGACATCCTGTCTTGATCTCGGGTTGTCTTCGTGGATCTGGAATTGCCTGGTGATCAGTGTGACTGACCTGGCTGCCATTGCTGGACCAGGTGCTGACCCTTGCATGCTGACTTGACTTCCTGGCTTGACCTCAGACCTTTCTCATCCCTATGGGGTTGTCTGGCAGTCTTGAGATTTGGCTGAACTTCACTGCTGTCAGTGGACCTACTCAACTCATCTTTCTCTGGGTACTGAGGGACTCCACCACATGTTGGTGAGGGCTCTGCCCCTTCCCACCTTGTTTCCATACTTGGCACCTGCCTTGCATCCTTTTGTGAAGCAGTGTTCCGTTTTTGGTCCCTGGCAGCTGCTGGTTCTTCAATTTTCGCTGTTTACTTTCTGAAAGTCTTGAGAAAGTTAGTATTTCGATATTAGTTCTTCCCAGTAAGTTTTGATCCCTTTGATACGAAAAGTCAAGTACCACAAGAGATATAATCATGCACACCTACCTGCCTGGTAGATTGATCCTGATGAAGAGATCTTTCTTGATCTTAAAATATGCACGCTGTTCAGACTTCCAGTCTTGCTTTATTCTGCAATAAAGCTGGCTTGGTCTATTAACAGCCTTTCCAGCATTTTATTGCTTCCCAACACACTGCCTCAGAAATTATGATGTGAGCTACTGGAGCGTGATTGCTCGTGTATCACAAAGATAAATATCCCACAATTCAGGATCTGGTGACCTGTACAGAGATGCATAGAAGGCATAGATATATAAGAAATGGAACTGCTTGAACAATTCTTCAGTTTCAGAAGAGAGTAGACTTCATGCAATAACTCAGTGCTGATTTGACTGTAAATCAGAAGATGCATGTTGGCTAGCAACATTATGTCAGACCGACGCTCACTTCTAGTTTGTCTCTCCAATAAAATAGGTGTACTTGGTCCATAGTTGAACACTGGGAAAATTATTCATTAAAAAAGTGTTAGGTGAGTGTCAGATCATAATGTGTATTTAGCAGCCAATTATTTCTGTTTGTTTTATCCTTAATAAAATAAATTTTACCTTTTTTCTTTTTAAGAATGATCAAACCCAGAAATTTTGTCTGATAGTCCAGTACACAGCTATGCTGGGCATTTATGGTGTGTGAACTTAGAGCAGTAACACTCAGCAGTCCTGGTCAGAGCCAGGTTACCTGTACTAGTTTGCATTTAGGGAGAGTAAAACTGGTTGTCTTAAATGATCTGGCAATTGCTCCCTCACCGAGGGGTTAGGTGCCTTAATTCCTCGGTTTTTACCATGATGGAGGAGCTTGTATGGAACTATAAATAATTTAGGTTGACAAGGACTTCTGAAGGTCTAAAGGTTTTATCCTATACTCTTAATAGGCCCACTTCAGAGTTAGGTCGGGTTGGTCATGTAGACATAGATTGTGGAACAACTGATGCCTATCAGTGGTTGGGAATGTAAGTATTTGTTCAGGCTGTGGGCAAAAATATGTGAGAAACTGTTAGCTGTCTGTAAATGTCATATTTTGGCACATGGCTTACTCTTTTAACAGTTTGCTTTGATATATAGCTCAGCCTGTTCTTGTTCAGCTTTCTCAGAAGATCCCAGAGTGTACAGCAATTTTTTGTTTCCAACCTAATGTTTTGCTGAACCCAGATATCGTTGGTTACCTATTAAAATTATTTTTGACTTTATGTAGTGACAGCTATTATTTTATAGATTTGTACTCTCATCTGATGTAGCTCAAATAATTCCTAAGGCAGATGGATCTTGTATGGAGCCCTGTCAATAATAGGAGGTAGAGCAGAATGTACTGCTTCTGCGATTAGGATTTTTAAGGTAATAGTTGATATTTTATACTTTGAAAAAAACCCCACAACGAATGATTCCTTGTAATAACGTTGTCATTATCATATAATTTTCATGTAACTTTTATAAGTTTGTATAACAAAACAATGAATTTTACCATGATTATTAGAAAATACCTATCCAATCAGAAAGGGAAATTTGAATTATGTTCATCAATTTGCTAACTTTTGCGTTAGCTAATTTTTAAACTGACAATATTTGTAGGACATGCTACACTTTACATTTTTATTCTGAATGGAAGTAGTTCTACTGTTTAAAAAGCGTAGCCTTCTTTGCAAGACATAAATCCAAAAAATAACCCAAACTTAGAAAGGAATTTTTAAATTGTTAGTCATATTATTGCTCACACTTGCCTTTAAAGGTTGCTTTTTGAATACTGTTAGGCTTTTGTGCTGTATTTTATCCTTCTATTTTGCCCTATATCATATCAAATGTGTTAGCATTTTCTGCTTTTTACATTAGTATTGTTCAGAGAGTGGATTTTGTGAATACGCCTGCTTAAGCTACAGGAAACAGTGAACATGAAGAACAAACTAATATAAAAAGGTAATGAATCAGTTAAGGCTGGAAAGTAAAAGATTATTTGAAACCGTAGGAGGAGAAATAATCTGAAACAACTTCAGCCGTGAATAGTAATGATAAGCAGTATCACGACATTTCAGACGAAGCTTGATCAGTTTGGGATTGTCCAGTACAGTCATGACAGCAAAAGGCTGGACTCTTTCACTGTTTATAGACCCTTCACTCCCATATTTCTAAATCCAGAATATATTTAAAATACCCACAGTTTTTTCTTCTGACTACATGTCTTGACGCTTTGAGGAATGTTTTCTGTAATGTAATTGTTTCTCATTATTTTAATTCTGGCTTATTGGAGATACCCTATTCAGTCTGTCATGTGCTGTACTTCATGCCAGCAGACCTCTATATTGAATTAGTGTGTAAATGGGAAAAGACATTCCTGATAAATATGTATGTGTATTTGTATGGCTGGGAAATATTATGAAAGGGTCACCGCTCAGTCAGCACGTGAGCTGGCTTCAGCTTGTTGACTAAGAAAATCCTAGTGTCTTCAAACAGAGCAAGAATGGTTTATATTTTAATACTTCATTATGTCTCAGCAATGAGAGATTTAGTCTGCACAGCAATGAAGTGACCAAATGCAGCATTTTTAGACAGTAATACCTGTAACTGGGAGATGCACTAAGTGTCGATGTGGTGCCCTCTCCACATTTCGTGTTTGTTACGAGACTTCAGTGGTATGAACTTTTTTTACATCTGTCAGGTTGTTTACAAACTTCCTACCTAACTCTCTCAATTTGTTACTTTTCATGATGTGTCATGTATCCTGTGATGGGAACATATATACCCTCTATTGGAATTTAGCAGCATGTTTGATTAAATGAAACTAAGACAGTTCTATTGAAGTACCTAATCAAGAAACTTCTAGTCGCTCTTTGATCTTAATGAAATGTCTACTCTCCAGTGTATGGGACCTGGCACCACATGTTGCATGAGTACATGCTGCTGGCTTATGTTGTAGTTTCAGTTTAAATCCCCATGGCCAGTGAGCTGCGATTAGCTCTGTATCCCAGCAAAAGAGAATTTGCCGTTCAGGCTTTCCAAGTAGATTTGTGTAGTCTGTCAAAGAACAAATAGATTACCAAGGGATTTGATGTGGCATTTACTGCTAATGGGCCCTTACTGCTGCAGCAGCTGAACAAAACAACTGTATTCTTTTAGATAGTGCTGGAAAAAAAGGGATATTGTGACAGTGAATTTTGAACAGGGACTCTTCTGGACTCCCAAGTAACTGCACTTTGTGGACAGCCCCTGAGGCTTCATTCCCCTAGCAGCATAACTGCCAGGCAGCTAATCACCTGTGAAGGTCCATTTACAGTTACGAAGTCCTGCCCCATCTCCTGTGCTGAAGTGGTACTTGGCTGACCCATGCTGACCTATTTTATCTCAGCAAGTTAACAGAAAATATTTGAAGGGTGGAAGGAGGGAAAGTCAAATCTGTTTTGTCAGCAGTCTAAGGTTGAGGTCTTAGACTGTTTTCGTATCAGTCTAATAGTCAAGTGCTGCCATGAGAACAGATCCATCCCTTTTCAAGCCTGAACTAGCTTACCTTGGACTCTTGTGAGCTTTAACAGAAGTGTAAAGAAAGCAGCAGAAGCGTGTGGGTGGGGTAAGACCATCCCATTCAGTAGTAACCATTAGAGAAGCTTATGGTCAGGTAATGTCAAATTATTCCTTCAGTACATGCTGCTCATCATTTCACGTTTGTTTGGCATATGCAGATACAGTGAGGGCTCTGTTATTACCAGTATAATGGTGGTACTGTGATCCCAGCTGGCAGGAGAACGGATTCTGAAATGTGTTGGGAGGCAGTGACCAATGTTTTTTGGTAGTGTTCAGTGTTTTTGCAGAACAAGGAAGCACATGAAATAAGATGCTGGCTTAGCTTTTCTCCAGTCTGAACTTGTATTACTAATGCCTCTTTTAATGATATAAAACATGCTGTAGCTCATTTTAAGCATATTATAAATCTCAGAAGGAAAAGTTAAATGACATAAATAATATCATTGAAGTGAAGAAACTTGAAACTGTGCATATCATACAGTGCTGTAGTTAATGAGCTGGTTTTTAAAAGGAAGATTTTCAATTAAGATGAAAGACAAAATTATGTATTACTGTTTGGTCTGTAACAATGAAGTGAAAATTTTTTAAATTTCAATGACAGTTTCTTTTGAGATATTTGAGAAAAGAGTAAATTTCTGTTTATAGTAGGACTTTAGAAAACACCTCTCAGAAGAGTGAAAACAAATTACTGTTTTCCATAGATGAGTAAATTTTAAACTCCAAAAAGTGAGTGTCTAATAAATAAACAAATTTAGAAAAGGTAAAAGAGGATTATCTCTGCTTATAGAAAGTACTGAAACAGATCCTACTTGGAACAGGTTATTTTTTTCTTCTGCTTTTGCTGGTATGAATGCAGAAATAGCTTTTATCTTTATTCCAAAGCAAACTTAATACCATTTAAATCATAAGACCTTGCAAAACTTTAAATCTTAAAATTTCAGTGTTAATGCTCATGCTGAAGAGGAAAGAAGAAACCAGTTCAATAGACATTTCATTCAATTTGTTCTTGTAAAGTCATATTTAAATAACTGCTATTTAGTTGCTGTGTGTTGTGAGTTTCCTGTCGTCCCAAGATACTGATAAATCTCAGATGATTTCACAAAGAAAGAATCTTTAAAGTTCGCTAAACTTGTTGTAGAGAATCCAAATATCATCTTTTAAGAAAATAAAATTACTTGTTTTACATTTCATGGTTGTGGTGCTTTTCAGTTCCTTTATGGAATATCTATGTAGTTTTATGTGCCATGAATATCAATTGACAGTGTCTGAAGATACCTCTAACAGAATATTCTCATCAACCAGCTCTGTTCTTCTGTCTTTGCATTTGATTCCATTAATATAATGCTTCAGTAGTTACGTCCCTTGAGAAAGACTTTGTAGTCCTCAAACAGGAAACAGCTATGTTTGCAGCTTCTTGTGTATCCTTGACCATTTTTCCTGTGTACAGTTCAAGAATGACAATACTCTTCTCATTCTTGGATATTTTCTTTCTAAGGATCATAATGGTATTACTCTTGCTTTGCATTGTTTTGTTAAAGGACATTTTTCTACTTTAAATGAATCCAGTCAAATTATGAATATCCATTTTCTCCATCAGGATTTAATTTGCAGTATTTCTACTAAGAATATTTTACAATCCATTACACATGGCAGTCTTTCCTATATGTTATTCTGTTCTTTTTCATGTTGCAGTTATTCATCATTTTTAAAGTTTAATTCTGTGTTTTGCCTGTCAGCTTTGTTCTAAGGTACAAGTGAAATATTTGCTTTTAAAATTTAATGTAAATAAATAAGCTGTGTATGTAATCTGGAATCAGGCATTGTAGTTTGATTCAAATCACTTCAGACTGGTTTTACACGTAGGTGCAAAGGTGATAAAAATGCCCATCATGAAGGTAAGAAGTCATTGTTTTCATATACTACTTGTATTGCTGAAAGTGAAATAAACTAACTTCATACATTTGGCATATACCTTTTTATTTTCAGAGATTCTCATTTGCACCTTTATGCCTGTGAGTAAAAAAAGATTAAGGTTTCATGGTCAGGATCTATGATAAGCTGGTATCTGTAATGGCATCACCATACCAGGCTTCTGATGCCACCTGGCTATTATGGCTAAGCCTCATAAAAAGTCTGTCATTAATGTGTAAGTTGTTCAGACTTGATTCCAAGACAGTCCTTGAATTGTTAGGGTTGACAGTGAGAGGATAAATTTAGTAATTTTATTCTTCTTTGCTTTGAATCTGATCAGAAAAGTTACGCTGTCTTTGTTTGAGTAAGTTTTTGGATTTGTAACATTAAATTTTAAAACCAAACTGTGATTTTTGAAAATTTTTAAATGTTCTTTCTGAAGTTTATAATGTCTGTTAATGGCTGAACAGAATTCCTCCTTCAGACAGTTAAGCATATATGAAGCAATTTGAAGAGGTGGTAAATTGCAGTATCTATTTTCGATTGCTTAAATCGCCAGGTGCAAACAACTGCTTCACGTAAAGTTACGATTTTAGATTTGCTGTCAGAATAAAGAAAGATAATTTGGGCTAATTTAATTGCTATTAATTTTTTTCCCCAGTCTTTTGATGTATGTGGGAGAAAAGGTTTCACAAAATACTTGGTACAAACAATAAATTCATGTTTCTTAGAAGGGCAGTTTTAAAGAAATGAAGTCACCTCTAAAAACGTGGGGATGTTTCAGTAGCACTGTCCTACCTCTGCTTAGGGAAATTGAGCAGCATTTCAATTCATTCATATATATCTGTTACCCCAATCCACACAAAGTTCTTTAACAAAATTATTCCATTGAGTTTTGGTTTGTGTGGGTCTGTGTGCGTTATATAGAAATTCTCTGTCCTGATACTAGTTTTGTACAGGATTACTAGTTTTGTACAGGATTACTAGATATTTATAGGATAAATATCCAAACCAAGTAGCTTCCAGCATTAAGAATCTTACTAGACAGCTAAATAACTAAGCAGAAGAGATGTGAAAATAAGTCAGATTTCAGTGGTGTAGACTCAAATGTTAATGCCTACATGTGTATAGGAGCAGACAGGAAGAGAACAGAAACTTCTGGTTTGATCTGATAGTTAACAGTTCAATACTGAGAAATATTGCTTGCTACCCTCCCTTTAGGTGAAAAAAATTGATCTCATATTTGATTTATGAGAGCGTTATCTTTCCTTTAACAGCTCTGAATGTCATTTTTATATGCAAACCTGCTTTAACTGCCGTGGTCTTGGCATTTATTCTTTACTGGAAATTAGTTTTAACATGTGTTCAGTAAAGGGAAATAAAAATTACAAAAAACAACATTTAAAATAAAGTAAATAATTTTTTTAGGAATGCCTATCAAGCCTGCTTGTGTGAGCCAGACGTACAGTCAGTTGCAAAGCTTCAGTTTATAATACAGATTATTTTTGTATAAACCCAAATTATTACTTTCATGTAAATTTGGCATTTGCCTCTCTGCCATGTAAGTAATTTTTATTTATGAACCCCGTACTTGTCTGTTTTATCTACTCAACACACTCATAAATCTTGAGCTTATCAGTCTCACATCAGTTATGTATAGTTTTAAAACTATGGATATGAAATGGTTTTGCACTTCACTCTTTCAGGGATAAAGACCTTATTATCTAAACTTTTTATTAATAATTGGCTTTAACTGTATCATTGTCTCTGGAAGAAAGTTGCTGATCATGTTCAATGTATATTGACAGAGTTTTGTTTGAAGACTCAAGAAATCCAGAGGGCTTTTGCTGCTCCTTTAAGTGGGTTTGCAGAGGGATTTAGTGAAATTGGTAATAGTGAAGCAGTATCAACATGCAAATGAGCATCATCACCATGTGTTGTCCCAAATAGATCATGTAGTGTGTTTAATCCCTGTTCATTTTGCTGGTGTAATTTTGG
>VZTU01028605.1:0-34987 GCA_013400835.1 Zapornia atra | reverse complement strand
GGAACTTGGAAACATCCGCTTTTTTTCACTAGTCCTTTTTCTCCCTTTCTTTTCTAATATCTATTTCCAGTAAAAGCAAATAGTGAAAAGAAGTAGCATAATGATATGAATGAGGACACCAACATGGAAAATTTAAAATATTTCCGAGTGTTTGAATTTAGATTGAACAGTGGCTTCCTGTTCCTTATTTGTAAATAGTTTAGACATGACCAATTAGACACAGACAGTTTTTCTGGTGGTTGTTTGGAACCTGGCTTTTTGGAGGTACCATGCAAATGCTTTGAGCCCAGACTTACACAGGTGGGAACCCTAGAGGAATATAGCTAGAATATACTTAGACACCTGGAATGAAATGTGCGCTTCTACAAACCAAGCCTTATTTGAGGATACTATGCAGCACGTGTAAGTGGAATATTTATAAAGGAAGATAGTAATCTGTAACGATGGGTCTTTTTGAGAGAAACTTCTACTTCAGTGTTTGCATGAAGCTGTTGCTTTTTCCTGTGCAGAGGTGGTTGCAGTGCAGATTCATTCTGCTCTTAGTGGAAGGCTTATGCAAGGACACCATGCAGCAATAGCCCTGCGAAATAATGTACTTTATTGGTGCCATTATGGAACAGTAGGTTGTGGCTCAGTGTTAAGGCCAACCTCCTTTTTGTTTAAACAGAGATTAATCCCTTTTTCGCACTGCACAGAAATTAACACCGCTTATTCGCCAGGGTTGGAAAAATAATCTATAATGCTGTAGATAGTCTGCCTTATCTTTTAATTAGTTAATGATGCAACAGGCCTGTATAAGAAAAGTACTATTTATCTTTTGTTTCCAAGAAAGGGAAAACACTTTTAAAATTAGATTGATTCAAAATAAGAACAATACCCTAAGCATATGTTAAATGATTTCACTGCGTGGCAGACATAAAGCTGCCTAGCCTTGTACATTTTTAAATCTAAACCAGCACAGACTTCTAATTGTCATCATTAATTATTTTTTTAAATTTTATTTATCCATAGATTTTTTTTCCCTATATATTATTGCCTTATCTCAGTTTAATATAATTTGGTTTTCTCATGCCAGACAATATCTTAGTATCAATCATGGCCCAAAATCTCTTTGAGCTTCTGAAATCTGATTAACAACATTTGCTTTGTTTTCCTGTGTGGAAGAAAGCCAGCTGGTTTTCAGAAGATGAAGTAAAGATTTTGCTAAATAAGTGAGGTGCAGACTTCATTGTTGTTCCTTGTCATTATCTTTCTTCAACACATATAGTCGTTCTGGTCATGTATAATACCAGTGATTTCCAGAAAGAGACAGAGGCCCATGCTGGCAAAGCTTCATTTTGTTGAAGCATTTTCTATTATTTGCAGTGTCAAATCATTTAACATGGAACCTTTTCTTCTCATTGAGTTAGACTAGGATTTCAGTGTCATCGTTTTTTCACTCTGCACATATTCATGTGGGAGCTATATATGAGAAGGCGCTCTTGACAAAGCAGTCTATTGTAGAAGTTTCTCTCCAAGAGGATTATAAAAGAGCTTGAATTACAAAGATAATCGTATGGATCTTTCATAGGCACTGTAGATTTTGTTCTGCTGATTTAGAGGTTGATGTGATAATCATCAGAACTGCAGACAGAAGCCTTCTCAGGTATCACTAGTTTTGCTTGAAAATCTTGGTAAGCCATTATCTTCTCTCTGAAGTCTAGTGACCGAGAGTAGTATCCCAGTTTGGCAAACAAAGTGGCAGGGTATCTCAGCCTTACAATTTGGCAGTCCCAGAAAACTATGTGTGAAATTAAATCCTGTACATTTTTTCCACACCTTTTGGCGGGGGGGGGAGGGTTTATGGGTCAATTGTAAAATCATGAATAAGGCTGACAAAGGTTTACAGTGAGGTCAAAGAGAATTGGCTTCTCTTTGCAATGTTTTTCAACCAATGTTTTGGTTGAACCAGTTTCTACCTTTTTATTAGATGCAACTAGATTGGACACATTATCCCTTTATTTAAGAAGGTTCTCATCCATGTTTTTTCAGTGGTGATTTTTCAGTAGCATGAGATGTAAAGGGAATGAAGGGGTTGCCTTTCAGTTGGTTTTTGTTTGTTTGTTTGTTTATCGATACATGTAAGAAAAATTAAACAAAAACTTCAACATGCTGTCTCTGACCTCCAGTCCGCTGTTACTGAGCTGTAATCTCTCAGCATCTGCATCAGATTTTTTAAAAAGAAATTTTGAAAATATTTTTAGATGCTTAAATAAATTAGTAGTAAGATCAGTTTCAGGAAATTTCATTTAACATCTCAAACATTTTTTTGAGAATTACCTTAGTATTTACATTTGAAAGTTCTACCAACTAAATCTTGTGCAATTTTGGACCAGATTCACATCTGACTCATTTATCCTATAGTATTCCATGATCAACAAATAAAAACATGCCTTAAGTAGTCTAGGCTAGGTATTCCAAGAGTAAATTAAAATGTCATGCATATTTATCATGAAGCGATACATCACCCTTCACTGCCTTTGAGGTATAAACTACCAGACATGAAATTCTCACATGCTACTAAGGTCCAGTCAACCTCCATTCAAGTTAACTAGGTCTTTATTCTGAGTCTAGTCAGAGTCCATTGCAGTCTTGGAATGATGCTTTAGAGCATCTCAGTGCTCTAAAGAATGAGCAACCAAACAGGTCTGGTCATTGTAGAGGTCAGTGCAGACCTTCAATATTTGACAAAGGGGAAACTGCTTTTCTTTCCACTTGCTCAAATATTGGAAAGAAACAAAATGTTGGCATGAAGATAATGTACCTTTAAGTGTCAGGCTCAAATTAGCAGAAAAATAGACCAAAAAAATGGAAAGGTGGGGTTGAGAGAAAGCTCAGTGCAATCAAAATATATTGAGAAACTTGTCTCATGAGGTTGTTGAAGTCTATGTTAGTCTGTGTTATATTATTGTTTTTTGGTCATCAGGTGCCAGATCAGTCATGTCCTAGAAACCCACAGGGGTTATGCACTTCTGATTGGGGTAGGTGATAGTGGTAAAAAAAGCTTGTTGAGGCTGGCAGCATACATCTGTTCCCTGGAGGTTTTCCAAATCACACTATAGAAAGACTAGATCCAGGACCTGAGGGTAAATTAGTAGATATTATTTGAGTCTATTTAGAGTTCACTACGTCAAGTATGCCTTGTTTTGTTGTTACATGGGCTTGATAACATCGCAGGCAAAGCAGTGTAATTTACAGTAACAGCCCCTATGGTTCCTGTGGTTTCCAAGTGTACCTCTTGTTTTCTTCTTCTCTGAAAAGCGGGTGGCAAAAAGTCATTTAGGTGTCCTTATATGCTTCACAGAGCTTTGGTACTTTCTCCAGTTTTTCCAAGGCAGTTACCTGACACACTACAAAGATGTGGTTGGAGTCCTGATATTAGAAGTTAGATGTCTGTTACAAATTTCTGCGTGTTGTTGCATGTATTTAGAGGAATACAATTGATGTAGTTGAACACCAGGCAAAATTTTGCCCATGTTGCATGTGGAACATTTAATCACTTAAAGTGGTTGTATGCAAAGACAAGGAATATAGTTGAGTGAGGTGATCCATCAGACTTACAGACTTCAGGACCTTGCAAGGCTGAGCCCTATTTATGTGAGCAAACCAAGAAGGAGGGAACATTTTCTTCCTCTTCACTCCATACAGACACCAAGCAATGCTTCTGAATCTCAGACGAGCCTGATCGAGAATCCAATTATGGCCAGATTTGGCTTCTGTTACCCTTGGGCCATGGCCAAACCAGCAGTGTGTGCAGTCCAGAGCATCAATTTTCAGAGGGAAGTACGTTGCTTTTCCATTTTAGTGAAGTGCTGCATGTTCTTGAATGTCTTACATGGTGTCTAACTTCTTGTGCCCTCCTTCTCTGAGCAAATGAGGTGCAGTGTAAGATGTTGGTTCAAGTGGTCATTTCCCCCATGCTGTTTCCCAGGAGGGAACTTTCTAAGTCTCTGTTAAAAAGCCTGAGGATTTGCTTTCTGCTAGGTGGTGTGGCAACTTGTTTATATCAGCCAGTGCTAACCTTAATCTGTATTTCAATTGTGGCCACACTTGAATGCAACTGATGTGGGTTGTTTTATTTCTGGAACCCAATGCCAAAAGCATTCCATGTTTGTACCACTGCTAGCACAATGGTCCGGTGGTCCCAAGCCATGCCTGTCTTTAGGCTGCCCATGTGTGACACCAAAAGTAACTGTGCACTATGTTTTTTTTATTTTTAAGATGAGAAAGCTCTCATAAATAAATACACTTTTTAAAAAAAAGTCTGCAGAAAAATCAGTTTAAAATAGATTTGACTCCTCAGAGCATTTCCCAGATGTTAGTGGTATAGCTATGGCTGTTCCTGATGTGGACTTTCATGGCTACAATAGCCCTTTTTTAAGTACATTCATGCTGGGATTTCCTTGATTAGTAGTCTGTTTTGATCTTCACCAGTAGGTCATGTCAAAACCTCAGAGTTTGATATGGAAAGCAGAGGCAAACTGTTTTTCCCTTTGGGTGTTATGCAGCAAATTAGCCATAAGTAAATAAACTGAAAAAGTAGGAAGTCAGCCATCCACTAATATGCATTTCACACTTTTTCTGTATCAACGTTTTAACAGAATATGAGTGATTGCCTCCTTTCCTTACAGGTAGGTCTTGCCAGTTTGTACATCAAGACTGGTGCCAAGAACATGCACGCGGTGATTTTGCTGACAGATGCACAGGTTCCAGATGAACGCTTTTGTGTGCTGATTAATGACTTGTTGGCATCAGGTGATTAGACCAACACATTTCTTGAAAGATCTTTTCCAATGACAAATGATCTGTGGATTCATTGAACTTTAAAGAGATTATTTCTCTTTCAGATATTTGTAGGGAAATCTAGGGAAACCAGGTCAAAACATCTAACTTGAGCTATGAGTCTAACTTGCTTAAGAGAGCATTGTCCACTCAGAAGACGAATTGCTAAGGCTTATTGTGCATAAATCCATTGATTTGGGGCAGATAGGAATCTCTCTTTGACTTAATGCCATGTTCGCTTTAATATGATTTCATGACTTCAAGCGATGCCTTCATGACTGCACAAGTGTAACGGACAGCAATGCAGTTTAATCCATGTTTTGAAAATAAGTGAATCTGGATTCTGTATGTGGGGATCTGGAGGTAGGGTGGAAGAAAAATAAGTAAGGTGCTGTACAATTGGAGACCATCTTCAAATACATCTTTTTAATTATTATTTTTGCAACCAGACTGGAACAGTTTTCTAACAGCCTTTGAAAAAAAGGAACCACTATTCTGAGGGTCTCACTAATTTGTGAGTGAACTTCCTATCAGGGCAAATACTTCTGTCTTTTTAAAACAATGTTGTTTCTTCCCCTCATAAGAGTAATTGTTCTTTTTAGATGAAAAGGTGTGGGGATCAAAAGGAAACTGTTTCGTCACTCGATTTATCTATTATCATAGTAGTTATGCACCTGAACCCCATTGTGCTAGATGCCGCATAGAAGATTATTTCTCAGGTTGTGTTGTGTAAGGCATCTCCTAACTACCCCTTTGTCTTATCACAGAAGAGGTACCAGATCTGTTCAGCGATGAAGATGTGGAAGACATAGTTACAGGAGTTAGAAAAGAAATCCAAGCCCTGGATCTGACAGACACTAGAGAAAGCCACTGGAGGTTTTTCTTGAAGGTGGCCTATCTCAGAGGAGAGAGGTAGTGCCAATCTGGTTAAAGTTACAGCAAATTTAAGTTGTCTTATAAACCACAGGTGTTGGCCTGCTTCTCTTGAAAGATGTACTCTCTGACATATGACATGGAATTTGCCTCCCTCACATTACCCATGTAATAGTCTTCTCTTTGCGGATGCTTGGTGTGTAAAGTTTTACTCCTAGGCCTGGCTACTGACTTCCTGCGTGTTCATGGGGAAGTCATATAGCTGCTCTGTATCTTAGTTTCATGGTCTTATGTGTTGAATATAACGATGCATTTCGGAGAGAAGCAAGATGCTGATGAGGAGTTTGTGGTGCAGTTGGTGCAACTGTAAATAAGTTCCCAGATTACACATTCAGTAATTCTGTATGTGTATTCAACTCTTAAACATTCGTACCAATGACTAGAATTTCACAGTAAATGCTAATTCCTTCTATTTTTCCTATGCCATTTAAAAATGGGAAAATAAAAATATGCATGTACCTGTTTTCAGGTCAAAAGCTCTTTAACAATAAACATTAATATGATCCTGCAGTGGCAGCAAGTATGCCTCTTAGAATTTCACTTTCCATGTTACTGAGGTAGAATGTAGTTCACTCCCGAAAGCTGTAAACCAGAAGCTGGGAACATTGGGTTTGGAGTGGAATCTTTAGGAATCTTTGGTTTATGCAGGCTGCAATTTTATATGTTATCTGAAATATGTATGTAGCTACTAAGGTAATTAAAAGTCTGAAAACCATTTACCCTTTAGAAAGATAATGTTTTAAAAGGAATATATGCCCCATAATTCATGTGTTAGTCTGATCTGTTTGGGATGAGAAGAGCTTTTTCATAGCAGATTACTTTTGTAGAAAGTAGTCTTCTGTGCAGGTTTTTCTGTTGCTTCTGAAGTATTTAACCACTACTGATCTAAAGACCATTCCTATTTGGTTATGAGATTTTTTGAAGTTCCTACACTTTATACATACCACTTTGTCACTTTTTCCCTCATGTTCTCTTTTTCATACTCCACGTTAGTTTTGCTGCTACTCCTTCCTACCTCTAATTTTGTTACCATCCTTTTTCCCTCCACAGATTTCTCCTGTAACTCAAAGGGCAGTGGAGACACATTCTGGTTTTTTTTTTCACATTTCCAGACTACAGTGATGTAGTCAGTAGTGGTGCTTACCATATATATATATATATATATAGTCAGTGCTATTTGTCTCTGTTTCATGACTATTGCATTTGTGTACGTGTTTTAAGAAAGGACAAGGGGAAAAAACATGACTTCTAATGTCTCTCTTCATTTTCTTCATACCCATTTCTTTCCCTTTGTGTTTTCCATATTCCCCTCAACAATTTCTTCTTCTTATTTTCTTTTTTTTTTCATTTTACAGGGCTTTTTGAAAGCCAGCTTTCAAACATCTTTTACCTTGCAACTATTTCACCAGTTCCCTACTGTGCAAATTAGCACTTCTGGAGGCAAAACCAGGAGATCTCTATTCATGTTGCAGGGAAGCAAAGTACAGACATTATAGTACTGAAGGAGACATAAATTTCATGAGTTAACACACTGGCAGATATCTGTATGGACTTTTAGTTAGTGTTGGTTGACCTGTCGCCTCTTCCTCTCCCTAGATTTGAAGAATAAAGACTAATAAAATGTGAAAGCGAACAAAAAGGAAAATTTAGACAGTTTCAGAATATTAAAGCTTAGTCTTTTCAATTCCATTTAAAAAACCCAAAACCCTACTATGTTAAGCCACATTTCCCTTATGCTCATCAATCTTACACCCTACAGTTCTGTTTATGATGAGGAATCTGTAGCTCAGGAACTCAAACTACACAGTGCAATTCTTTGATCCACTATAGCTCTTTGGTGTGGTGTTGGTTTTGCTTTGGTTTTAGCCTGGAACTTGCAATCAATTCTCCTGTTAACATACTGAGAACATGGTTTGTATGTAGGGGTGAATTTATGTCAGTGTACATTCGAAGGACATCAGTTAAAGACAGCGGATTGTACCATTGTAAAATAATGGGCCCACAACTGCAGTGTGTGTGAGGCCATATATGCACCTGAGGATTTCAAAAGCTTTTGAGATGAATGATGAAATAAATTCAAAAGGAAGGATGCCACTCAAGCAAACAAAGCTGATGGCCACACACTGCAAACGGTAACGTGCTGACAGTGCTATGGTATGGCAGTGTATAGGTTGAGCACTTTCCATGGCTTACAGAGGTTCACTGGAGCTCTAGAAGTTTTTCAGTGTCCCACCTGTCTGTGCATTAATCACAGATACTCTGATCATTACCAAAACGTTTAATGAAAGCAAACATCATTAGAAGCAACTATTTCTCAAAAGCATAGATATGAGGCATCACCAGTCAGCCCTGCAGTCTCATGAGTTCCATCTGATTTTATTTCATTCTTTGGGTTGTGGCAACATTTCAACATTTTCCCAAAAAAGGGAACACTGTGCCAAAAGGGCTGCAAAGGTAATGAGGGGACTTGACCATCTCTTATATAAGGAAAGGCTGAGAGAGGTGGGTCTGTTTAGTCTGGAGAAGACAAGATTGAGAGGGCAATCTAATCAATACTTATAAATATCTATATCTATAAAGATGGATGTCTAGAGAATGGAGCCAGACTCTTCTCCTGGTGCCCAGTGACAGGACAAGTACCAATGGACACAAACTGGAACACGGGAAGTTCCATCTCAATATAAGGAAAAACTTCTTCACTGTGAGAGTGACTGAGCACAGGGACAGGCTACCCAGAGAGGTTGTGGAGTCTCCTTCTCTGGAGATACTGAAAACCTGCCCGAACGCAATCCTGGGCAGCCTGCTCTAGGTGGTCCTGCTTTAGCAGGGATATTGGACTAGGTGATCTCCAGAGGTCCCTTCCAACCCCTACCAATCTGTGATTCTGTAAATGCCTTGTGACCCATGTCCTACGCATACTCTTAAATGTACTCTTTGTAGTAAACATACTCTTGACAGCATTTCATCTTTGCATGTTTTCAGTGTTCCACATTTCTTACTAGTTCATCTCAGTTTCCCCAGTGCTCTTAAGCTTTACTATGTATTCTAAAGCCATATAACATATACAACTTCCAAAACAAATCTGTTACTTAGTCCTTATGCAGCCAGTTCTCTTCATGATCTGTGGATCTCTACTACAAATATTTTCTCCGTTTCTTGAACAAGTTTTCTCATTGTGTATTTATCTCGTGATTCAATTACAGTCCCGCAGTGGGCATTGTGAAGTCCCAGTATTAAGAACTGTCTGCCAATTTTAGGGGAACATTAGTTCTCTGGTTTCCTTCAGGTGGGCAGACTTGACTGGACTACTTTAGTCATCACATCCTGATAATGGTCTTCTCCTTGGATAGTCCTGTCAGTATTTAGCTGGCTACACATTTTCTAAGGAACTCAGCTCTAAAGCATTTTCATGCTTCAGCCAGTATTAATGTCAAACACAGGCAGGGCAGGTGCTCAGCATCGCCACAGGCAATCTTGTCCATATTAATACCATTACCTTGCTTTTAAATAATGTCCAAGTCCTCTTCCATCAGCACATGTTAGCATTTTCCTTGTGGTCTGCTTCACCACTGACAGAGAGTCTCTTTTATCTGTGAATCCAAAAGGAACTTGTGCAGCCCATCACAGCTCAGCTTTTGGCCAGCTCTCATGGCTTTTCCTTTAAGAGCATGAATACCCATGCCTATCAGCCTGACTGCTTTAATCTCAGCCAGACAGTCATGTTTTTAGGGTTTCTGGTTCTATGTTAAACTAATACTAACCCCAGATGTGATTATATTTATCTCATTCAATTGGAAATAAGGGTTGAATTGATCATACTGCCTATCACTTGACCAATCTCATGTTCCAACTGATTTCTGAACTCACCCACCAATTGCCACCAAGGAGGCAGGTGAATCAGGGACAGACAGACAGTTACTTCCCTCCCACTGAGTGAAGGCTCAGTTATGTTATTAGACAGCCAAGAAGCTATCAAGGATTTCTAAATTCTGTAGCACTGCAGTTGGCAGGCTTTTAGAGAGTTCCTGTTTCTCTCTGAAAGGCTCTGGGCTTTTCTCATTTGGATGCCAGCCATCTCTTCTTGAGTACTTAACTGATTTTTAAAGATACATCTATATTAGTAAATTTCTGAGTTGTATTTTTTCATCCTGAGGACAAATGGCATGGCATGGCTGGCATCCATGCAACACAGCTTTTCCCTTGCTCTGCCAAAATGATGATGGCAGTGTAGAGCTGGTCAGGAATGATTCCTGGTCTGTGCACCTCCTTACTCCTGTCACAGCAGTGCTTAATTTCACATGGGAAAGCCATGCAAGTGAGTGTGGTAACACTTAAGTAGGATGGGCCTTCTCAGACCCGTGGTCAAGCATGCACCAAGGTGCTCTTTAGTTAAGCAGTATTAAAGTACATTGTTGCCTGTCCTGCTCTGTTCGAAGCACTCTGTCAATCTTGAGAGCTTGCTTATCTGAGATAAGCAGGAGGAGGTTGAACCAACAAATGTGTAAAAAAGCCCACCTCTGTAGCAGGTGTAACATTAGAGTGTGACATTGGCGAAAAGAGGAGGTTTGTGTTCTTAGGAGTGGAGTGCTACATGGAGGTTGGTACTAATTTCACATGATACCAGTTCTTTTGTCCATACTGATTGTCTTCTTACTCAGTTGTGCAAATTTAAATCTTAAAAATTTCAGGTGAAAGACTTTCACATGGTCCCTTTCAATCTGCATTTTTTTTAAAGAAAAGGATGGGTCTAACTTTGAGAATGTCCTAAGTTTTTCTATCACACTATGAAATACCCTCACTGTAATCTTTGCATCCTAGTTGCCTTGCAAGAAACTAAGCATTTCTTACATGGAGCAGTTCCTATTATTCCTTTTTTTACCATTTATCAAACTAGACTGTAATTTATGGCCTGGGCAGAAGAGAAATGTTTTCAAAATTTGACCTCCTTGCTTAAGCAAAGATTGGTTAAAATGTAGTCTTGTCAGTAATAATCACTCATTTTTCCTCATGGCTCTCTTGTTATCAGATCACATGGCATCTTCATTAATCTGTGCACAAAGCAAGCAGTACACAAGTTCCTTTATAATATTGGGAATTAGCTGTCAGGAATGCAAATGAACCCTGAAAACATGCTACATGTAAAATCACAATCTCATGTGATTTTACACAACTTCACTAAAGCTAAAGGAGATAGACTACCTAGAGGATTTGATTACCTTCTTTTTATGACTACTTTTTCAAGTATATGATGTATCCTATTTTTTATTGCCCACAAAGAAATAATTTTAAAAGATATAGTTATCTAATTAGAGCATTGCATTAAGCTAGGGCTGTGCTGGCATTTCCTACCTTACAATAAAACATAATAAAAATTACTTAGTTGTACTCAGTGTTTTAAAATAAAAGTAATGGTAATTTTAAGTAAGTAAGTAGTGTGTTCTAGAACTAACTATTCCAAGAAGTAGTTTGTTAAGGAATTGAGAAATGGTGCTTCTAAACTTTATCCTGATATGATACTCTATGATGTTCGTGTGTAGATAACTGATTTTACCTATTGCTACCTTTAAATTGGATTTAATTGTTTCTCTTCATTTTCCACAAGGGTTTCTAGAACTCAGATCTGCTGCTGTTTTCTTTGTTAGCTTTTGCAGAACCTCTCTAGTCTCTCATCTTAGCCTTCATAGGCTGTTGTTTTCAAGTGTTACATTTTGCTTTGTAGTCTGCCCTTGTGAAATACAAGGTGGGTATGGGTATTTGAATACATCTGCATTACAAGCAACAGATTGGTGTATCTGTATACTTCATGTATACCAAGTTCCCTTGCCTTTAAACTAGCTGTTTTCAGGGATGTTATGACAGTTCAGTCCAGGATGCTTACCTGTATTTCCTTTTCTCGGTTGGGCTTTCCAGCTGAACAATCCTGTGCCTGGTACTTCTTGCAAAGGCTTTCACTAGGACTCGCTTACCATGTCTAGAAACTTGGGCTTGATGTGCTGTTGCTTCGACCATTTCTCTCCTGATTGTCTTCACCTGTCACTGTTCACCTCTTCTGTACGCATTTGTTATGGAAGCTTACGGTTGAGATGCTTTTGTGCCCTGTGGTTACCCACTTGAGCTCCAATAGTATTGTGCTAGATAAACCACAGAATCACAGAATCACAGAATCGTAAGGGTTGGAAGGGACCTCGAGAGATCATCGGGTCCAACCCCCCTGCCAAAGCAGCTCCCTATCTCATATTACACAGATAGGCATCCAGACGACACTTGAATATCTCCAGTGAAGGAGACTCCACCACCTCCCTGGGCAGCCTATTATAATAAAGATCAGCACATTCTACTTTAATGTGCTCTTTAAAACTTTCAGAATTTGTTTCGGAAAGGTGGCCAAGAACAAGGGGAGAACAGATAAGTATGAGTAGGACTTAGTAAATCCAGAACTTAAATGTCAGGATAAAGTTAAAAGTAAATACTGAAAGGCCAGTGTTATCTTCTCAGGGATCTGCAGTTCCTATAAACTAATGCAGCTCCTCCTAGGTAGTAGCTAGTTTAAATCTCTCCTAATAAATTGCATTGGATAGAGAAAGCATCTTCTCCCCCAAAGTTCAATAGGAGATTGATATAAATAGGTCATAAATAGTAATCACTCCATACAAACAATTGTTTAATACTTAGGATAAAATATTAGGTACAAGACTAAGGAAAACACTGAACCTGATTTGTGTTTGGTAAAGGGTCCAAGACTCAGATTTGGACTCTTCTTGCAGTTCAGTAGAGAGTTAAGTCCAAATATGAGCAATGTAAGCAGTGTAGGATGGTGTAGATGATGTAACTCTTAACAAGACTGTGTACGGTTTGCAGCTTTGGAGGTGTGATAGACTCAATTTGGCACCACTGCTATAGCAAGGGCACATCAAAGTGGAGAGAGGTATCTCTAGGCTCACCGTTATTGCTGCTACCGTAGCAGGGATTGTATGCAGATCCGAGTAGGTGGCTGTTAGAGGAGTGAGAGAAGAACATGAGGTGCCCCAAGCATCAACATTCCATGACTCTGATATTATAACCAAATACTGAATTTTATCAGAAAATGAGGTGCCATGAATGAGAGGGAGAAAGAATACCTATTTGAAAGATGTTTCTTATCTGATTCAGAGTTTTGGAGTATAGACCATTTATTCTTGTATCATTTTGATAGTTTCTTCAGTGTTTGTCCTTCTTTCTCATCAGCCTGACAAAATTTTGCCAATAAAAGTCTTAGACCTTTCTGTGGTCTTGTTACAGTTTTAGTGTACTTCTCATCACTTGGCTAGAATCCATTTCTACATGGACATTTCTGTCATTTACCTCTTTATTCTGAACACATTCAAAGTAGATGACGTTTTCTTCTGTATCTTAAACCAACTTACCAATCATGCTGTCTTCATAGCATCCCTAGACAACCTGGACTCCATTGTGTTTTTGCATGAGTGTCTACATTTCTGCCTGAATCCTTGAAGAGAGGGGAGAACCTTATCTTCCTGCAAATATGAGAACATGCACTGCTGTCTGTAATTCTTTCAGGAGTCAAAGGTCACAAGTGATCCAAAACGAGCGGTTTCTTTTGCTGGAACATTCTCGAGTACTTCCTAGACAAATGTGCAAATCACCTCAGTTAGAAGAATTGTAGGTATTTTCCTCTGTTTGACAATAAACGAAATCAGCAGGGAGACCAGAATAACTACAACAGTACAAAACTTGATTTTAATGTGAAATAGTCCCCTATATTCCATTCCCAAGACAGAGGGGAAAAAAAAGTACTATGAGACCTTGTAGCTCTGGGAAACTGGAAAACATACTGGAAATGGAATAGATTCTAGTGAATACCCTCCATTTAGAAATATAAATAATTAAATGGATTTTAAAATGGTGGAACATGTAGTTAATTCACAGTGCAGTCTAAAGCACAAGCTTGGAGCTTCTAATTTATTAAATATTTATGGTTCACTCACCAGTAAAGATTTCAGTGAATTCGTCTCTATTTTATGCCCCATTTAGTATTTTAGTGTCTGTCATTTCTCTTTCTGTCTCTCACAACATGGGGGACTATTATTGCTTCTGTTTGCCTTCCTTGCTTCTTCCTCTTACCCTTTTTTAAGGCCTTTTATTATTTCTTTTAAGATTGTTTCACGCATCTTCTGCCTTTCCACCATGGCTCCCAACAGAAGGGACCGCTTGTGCTTTTCTTGATGTTGCACTCAGCCTTGTCACACCCTTCTGAAAATGGTGTTCATTGATCTGCAGCCTTCCATAATCTCAAAATTCAACTCTGTTTGTGGAGCCATGTGAAAGAAGTGGTTTTTTGAAGGTACAGCCTGATCAGTGCTTGTGACTAGAGTCCATTGTTTTGGGCTAAAAAGGGTGGAAATGACAAAAGGACGTATCCTACAGTTCAGCATAAAATCCAAGTTTTACAAAGTTTATAAATGTCCCAGGAAACTTTCTCTTTTAGAGGGTTTTCTGAATAATGAGGAAAGATTTTCTTGTTCTTAGTTCTACTGAAATGTAATAACTTAAGGTTAATTGCAGAAATTGTCTTATGTTTTCCAGTCCAGAGGTGTATTTTCAAAAATAATGAGATAGTGGCAAGTCTTTCCCATTTTCTGTGTAATCTTCTGTCCAGATACCATAGAAGTTTTCTCTACTGTACTCATCACTTTCTCTGTCCTCCCTGACTGCTTTAAAACCCAGTGAAGTACTATCCCAGATCAATCCCTTTCTTTCTTTATTCCTTTTCTTCTTCTTTCAGCTTTTTGCTTCTCTTGCTTTTTCATCCAGTTTTCTTTTAATAGGTAATGTCAATTCCCAATTAGTCCAGAGGCAGAATGAACCTGTCACCTCCCTAACCTGCCAAACTGAGCTCTGGCCTGGCTCTTATGGCTGTTGGGGAAGCGATAACCTGTTCTGATAAGACTTGGGTATTCTCTATTGGAATCAACAATGTCGACACCATATGGTTTGAGAAGCTCTGTACAGCAAAACTAGCTTCTTTCATAAGCGGCCTATAAGAGAGACTCCAGTCCTGATTGAACAGCTTGATGTCTGCCATTTTGCTAATCAACTAAAAAACAAACACAATGGCCAGTACACATGCTAACAGTTGTAAATAGGTCCACATATACAACAGAGAGACTAGAATAACCCTTCCTTCACAAATGTGAGTTGCTTTGGGTAGGTGTGGTGATATCCCTGGAGGTACTTAAAAGAAGAGTAGATGTTTGTACTTGGTGACATGGTCTAGTGTTGGACCTAGTAGGGCTGGATAGATGGACTCGATGATCTTGAAAGTCTTTTCCAATTGAAGACATTCTATGATTCTATTCTATATTAGCAGCCAATCACAGTTGTGTTTATTTTTCTTTAACTATTTTAGCCTACCCTGGTTTGGACATCCCTTTCCACTTTTGTAAACAGTCCCTAAAAATTCACATACAGGCCAAGACCCTGGTCTCCTTTTCTTCCCGTTCTTTTCTTGCGGTTGCAACACATACTGAAATGGCAGGAAGCAGCTTGAATAGATTTAGCAACTCAAAGAACTGGGTCTGTGTCACCAACAGCAGCTGAACGTGTGCTGCTGAACTGGCTGTCTGCGTGCCAGCCAGTCCCTGTGGCTGCACTATTATTTATAGCTATCAAACCGAGTAACGGATACCACCATGGAGGCAGAACAAGGAAGCTGTGAATACACTACATTTGTGCAGGGGAAAGGGAATAAAACCTGTTTGCCCAAGGTAGCATCCTAGCTGAAGAAGTTTATTAGCTGCCAAATCGGTTTTGAAGCTTCAGCTCTGCACTGGCTGGTGCTGGGCCATGGTTCATTGCATGCCTTTCTTTGGTCACCTCGACTTGCTGTGTGATTCTTTTCTCTCCCTTTTCCCTCCCTCCTCTCTGCAGATCGCTCTGTGTTTCCATCCCACCGGTGCCACGCTGAGAGTGTGAGCTTGGAAGTTCCCAGCCATAGTTAACTGCTCCTCTATTGACTAGTTTCATGAGTGGCCACAGGAGGCCCTGTGCTCCGTCAGCAGGAGGCTCATTGAGGAAGCCGAGGGGGTCGAAGTACAGAGTTTAAAGCTCGTCAACCTTCTAAGGAAGCAACGGAGATCACTGAAAGATCAATAACGGAATAAGCTGGGGAAAAAACCCACCACAATGCTTTTTTTACTCCTTCTTGCATACTTTTTGCCTTTGGTGCTGTTCAAGCTCAACCCTGCTAAAAGCTGAATTTTTATTGGTGTCATTGCCCAGTTCCTTCAGCACCAGCTGAGAAGTGAGGGGAAAGGAAGAGAGGCATGTAATTCGTAGCACAGTCTTTGCAGAGTCACTCAACTCTAGGCTTTTTAGGATCTCATAGGTAGAGAATTTATTTAACCCTTTTCAATATAGTTAAATGCATTCACGAGTGGTATAAAAGTTGAGGCTGAAATATTGCACTGCACAGTCTGGGCTAACTAAAGAAGAATTTTGCCTCTGCTCATCATGTAAGTAGGTGAAAATGTCCCTTGTATTGCCACCTGGCAAATGCATTTAGAGTTTTAATATCAGGGAAGTTATTCTCCTTTTGTTCCTGTTTGATCTGGACTGTGACTTGTTTGTTTTCAGAAAAAGAGCCATGCATCACTGAGTTTCCTGTCAGGGAAAAGGAATATTCTCCTATTCTTCTAAGAGTTTTAACAAGCTGTCTCTGTGGTCCCTTCCTAGGGTGGGACAACACTGTCATGCTGGCATTGAAACTGCTCAGGTATTTGCTGGTGGGTTAATTCACATAGATCTAGAAAAGATTTTCTTTACTTCAGCGATTTCAGTTGAAATGGTTTCATTCTGGGATATTTGGGACCATTTATTTGCGTAAGGGATTTGTAATCGTGAGAGACTTGGGATTTCATGAATGCCCCAGGAAGAACCTTCAGGCTTCAGTCAACGGTAGCACCGGTCCTGGGGCAAATCTCCCGTCGTGAGAGACTGATGCACTTACAGCACTTCCCCCCCGCATTCAAACCCATACAAAATACACGAAGCCGTCAGGAAATGAACCCCAGGGAACTGCGGAAGTCAGCAGGGATGCCTGGGGCTGCCTCCAGGGTTACCCCGCGGTCCCTTCCCCTCCCCGGGGCTTGTGCGGAGAGAGGAGCCGCCGATGTGCGGGCTGCCGGCGGCCGCGGCTCCCTCCTGCCGGCTCTTCCCGCTCCAGCGGCATACGGATGCCTCCTATAGGGCTGCGAGGGAATGGGAGGTGTTTGCGAGCCCTTGTCGCTCTTCAGTCAGCGACTTGTGCTTCATTTCAACGGTTCGTGAGAGGTTTGCTGTCAGGATGCTGGTCTGTGGTCTGCTGGGCTCCGTGTGTGTTTTACCTTTTCCCTTTCTTTTTTTTCCTTTTTTTTTTTTTTAATGTGACACCAGTTCACGTATTCTCGTTTATTTTAAAGAAACTACTGGAATTACATGGAGGAAACACAACAGGATTTGTTTTGCATTTAATGCCGCCTTTCCACCACCACCCCAATCCTTAATTATATTTTTCTGCTTTGAAAAGACACCTGGTCGTCAGAATTTAGGCTTTTAATACTGAAACTGTTTGGGGGAGTTGGTGGTTGTTTTTTTTTAACTTAAGGATTATGTTCCTATATGGCTGCTTTTGTAGATATTGAGGAAAGAATTCACTGAACCAAGCAATTGTTTATGAGTCTTTTTTGAGCATTGTTGTTAACTGCTCCCAGTAAATATCTTTCCTGTTCAGCCCCCAGCAAGCGAAATAAGTGGCAACTAACAAAATAACATGACACTTTATTGACAATGAGTTAAGATGTCTCTGTCATCAACATACATAAAGAAGTGCTGGGTGCCTGAGTCATGTCGGTGTGTGCAACTAGATGATCAGCCCAACAGACAAGACATCAGAATGCAAAAGATGTTAGGAGGAGACAGGGGAAGCTTTGAAAGTCACAGAACCTAGAACAGCGGCATTGAAATATGAGAAACTATAACAGTGTTAGAGGGGCAGAGAAGGGATGCTCAGGCAAAAAAGAAGGAAAAAGGGAGGAGAGGTGTACAGCACAGAGTCTGAGGAGGAGTAAAAGGAAAGTGGAGGGAGAATGACCAGAGAAAAATAGTCAGTAAAGGGAGGGAGGAGAGGAGGTGTTTTAGGATCATGAAAGAATGAGAGGGGTGGGGTGGAAAAGGACCACCCAGAAGAACAGAGTGAATCCTAGCTGCAGTCTGCCATCCCTCCTCTGTCAAAGATTTATAGGTGGTCTTGTCTCTAGTGCTGTCAGGGTGAGAGGTTCTTTCACTTGCTCCGTTTTAGATATTTCAGGAAAGCCTTTTGTTTGTTCTTGATAGAGAAATCTTGTTAGCCAGGGCTCATGTATGCCTGGACTTCTCAAACATACTGTAATCGTGCTGTCCCTTATAATAAACGATTATTGTGTGACTATCTTGGAGTAATTGATGCATAGCTCCTAATTGTTCTGTTTCAGTGTCTCAAAAAAACCCAAACGCTAGTTATTGCTGTATCACTGTATAACAATATCACAGAACGGCTTTAGTTAAGGTAGCTTGAAGTTATTATTTTTTTTTCTCCTTCTTAAAAGTTCAATAGAAGTATGACATCGTATCTGGATGACCTTAGCAAAACCCAGGAAAAATCTGGGTTTATATGGTAAGAGAAAACCACATAAAATTTGCACTGCTTGTGGGACTTGGGAAGTGAGTCTTGGATTCTCCATCTCTTTACCTTGAAATCGAGTCTAGGTGCTTTTCTGGAAGGTACAGTTTAACTAGGGAAGGAGGGGGTAGATAGGGAAATGGTGAGCTGCAGAGTCCGTGTGCACTATGACGGATGGTGTAAACATCCCTTCTGTCCTGCATGAAAGTATCCGAACAGAAAGAGCAAGCAACCCTCCCTAACTGTGGTGCCAGCTGAAAACAGGTCCCACGCACCCCTTCTCACTTAGAAAGACATTGGCCAGTGCATGGGTTAAGGACAAGAGACAGTCAGTTCAGGGGTGTTTGGAGGGAAATGGAGAGTATCAGAAATTCAGTCAGTCGACATGTCTTTGATTTCTTGGGAGAGAAGAAAGGAAGAGAGCCCTCTTCTGTTTAGTACTCAAATTGTAAACTTAGGTTTTGGAAAAGCACAAGAACACTGTTCAGCAAATCTGAGATCCATACACTGAGCCTAACAATCTTACAAAAATGCCTTTGTACCTCGTTTGATATAAGATACGTTCTTACAGTATTTTGAAGTATGTCTGTCTCCAAGTTCAGTATGACACACAACCGCCCTTCCTTTCAGCTGGCTTCACGTATCAGCACTGAGTATGGAATAAAAGGATCAGGACTGTTTAATACCCATCCCTTTGAAAACAACAGCAGTGTACATCTCTGCCATCCACTTTGAATAGTTTGCTGTTGCTGTCTTGTATGCTGCTTCTCCAGTGTTTATCACCAAACAGCATGCAGTGTTAAGCATACCAAGGATAAATTCGTGATATTCTTAGTTTATCATACTCTGAAGTATTTTACAGTATATTGTGTGGCAAAGAAGATGCCTGAAGTAATTTTTTTGCCTTCTCCTCTTGCCTCTTATACTCCCCAGTCCCTCCCCTCTTCCTTCAGACAAATGCTAGCTGGGTTTTGTTCTCAGTTTTGATAATTTCCTGCAGGATACATTCAAGTTTAGTGCCATCATCCTTTTTGGCTCTTTGCTTGGTATGTTTCAGCCAGCTCAACTTAACTGCGAGGAGTGAAGATTTATTGGTTTAGTAATGACTAATTCATATCCTGAGGAAAGATGATACAGGCAAAACTCCTGTATAAACTCTGCTCAGAACTTGCACTGGGGTTATTTTGCAGGCTTGAAAGTCAGGCAGCCAAGGCCTAAGCCTAGAGAGACTGCATAAGAACGAACAGGTTTTTTGCCCTTGTATTTTCTTTCAGACTATATAGGCTTATTACTTAGTTGTCTTTAGGACTCTTGAATGGGTTTGATTTGTACCAGCTTAATCTTCATTATTGGCTTTGAGCTACTTCATGCTTTCTAGTGAACTGCAGTTAAATAATCAGATTTTGTTACTGTATCAACTCTTTTTTGTTCCCCCCCCCCCCTTTTTTTTTAATAAAGAAGGCTAAATTAGCAATAATAATTTCCTTTGCTTACAGCCCTGAATGGGCATATATTGAGAAATACAATGTAGTATTAAAAAAACCCAACCTGGAGATAAATGAATGGCAGAATAAATAATTTATGCTAATGAAATTACTGCAATTAGTAGTTCCACAATGACCCTTTTAAAAGCCACAGCTGTTAATGTCAGGAAGTGCTGTCACCGCTGACCTTATCATAAGAGAAAGTGACAAATTGAAAATGCAGGGAAGACCAATCCTCAAAGAGGTCTGTTCGGGAACGATTAGTGTTTTCTGAAAACCAGTGTGAATTACAACCAGCTGCTCTCTGGCTCAGCGTGCCTCCCATGCTGTGCCATTTTGTTAAGCTTGATAACAATAGTTATTTTGCCCCATTGAGACAAGTTGTCTCGGGCCACTTCCAGCTCTACCGGAACCCACTTCTTCCCTCACTGATTTACAAATGAAACTGTTGTTAGGGGGCTTTTCAGGGCTGCTGAGTAGAGACCTCTTATAAGGATCATGTATGTGGAAGGACATCATCTTTCAAGAGGAAGAGCTGTACTGCGGGGTGCGTGTGTGCCACAAACAATGGGGAAAGGAGAAAAAGGCTGGAACGCATTTCAGTTGGAAGCCAAGCGCCGCTCAGATCTGCATAAAATGTCCATTCCTGCTGACTCGCCTTGCTTTTACAAATAATTTTTTTTTTTAAGATTAAATTATGCTAGCATTGCCTCTACTTAATGATGTTCTAATTTTTTTATTTGTAAAGCAATTTATTTCTGCTTTTCCTAGATGGAAATCATTCTTTATTTAGTCCTTGTTTTAATTTCTGTTTTTGTAATCACAGGTGAAATAAGTATTCTTCTAAACTAGCTTTTAAAAGTCACAAGAAAATAATGAGGTTTCTTACTGAGAAAAATGGTGAGTCTTTCTGCATCAACCTGATTGTAATATTAATGATGTAGGCTTAAAACGTTTAACTGCATCAACAGCCACTCGTGAGCAATTTTCCCAAAGTTCCCTAAGCATTATTGACAATGCTTTGGTAAATTA
Source organism: Zapornia atra (assembly GCA_013400835.1). NCBI lineage: Eukaryota > Metazoa > Chordata > Aves > Gruiformes > Rallidae > Zapornia > Zapornia atra. The sequence continues at coordinate 14,023 of VZTU01028605.1, read as the reverse complement.
TGTGTGACTTTCCTAAGAGTTGGTGTAGCTCATTTAATTCATATTAATTGATTTTTAGGCTTCCCTTGATTAATTGAACTGGGTTCGTCTTGTACAGAATGCAATAAATAATCATTAAAATGAGGGAGATGTGACTCCACAAATTATAAAGTTAAGTATGCTAGAAGTCATAGAGGACAAAATGGAAGTTAGTTACTGTGGTGAAGTTAAATAGGTTTTCTTAGTGTTTCCCTGCTAATTTTGCATACAGTACTCTTGGTGAGACATGTATATGGCTATATTCTAGTAATACAGGTAGATAGCATCCTTTAAAACAAACAACAATTAATTCTGGATGTTGCTTATTTCACCTTTATCCCAGGGAAATGTACTTTAATTCACAGTAGGGTGGCAGTGTATTGTATTTGCTGGTTTGGTTTTCAAAAAAATTTAGAAAAGGGACCTCTGAGCTTCACTCCCACATCTGCCTGTCAGCTTGCTGTGAGAGGGCAATAAAGACAGGCATTTCACCTCTGCATTTTGCTCAGAAATACGTGACTAAATGACCATCTGAAGCTGTTATAAATACACCTAGCCTGTTTGGGTTATCATATAGTATGAGAAAAGAGTTTTCCAGGTTCATGGCTCTATTTTCCTCCCTGTGATGAGAGTGAAAGCCCATGCAGTGCTGCATGGTGCTCATCGCAGCCCCCTGAGGCCACCCTGACACCCCTCTGACGTCCTTTCTACAGTCCTTTCTGCAGCATGCTGAGATTTGCTCAGTGCTGCAGGTGCACTTGGTGGTTTGATGCCTGGGTGGCACATAGGGAAGGGAAGAGCATCAACTCTTGTGCGTCAGGGTGACTCTGAGCTCCACAAAGTCATAATTAATTTTGTGGCCAACTTACCCCATCAAACTGGTAGAAGGGCTCTTCAGCATGAGAATGTTGGTGATATTCCAACATTTTATGGTATGTAGAGACTCAGTTTTCATAAGCACTCTGCAGTTGTCCAATCCTTCCCTTTTACCAGTTTGCGTTATTTTAGCACTGCGGTTGACAAGCAACAGTAAGCAGGGACTTGTACAACCTCAGAAATAGGAATCACAGAGTCCAGATCTGTCTGAAGTTATGGCATAAATGTGCTTCACTTTGAACAGGAATGTGATGATATATGGGGTACGTGGGGAACAGTGTGATAACCATTCTGGTGTATTTCTTTCTCCTATCCAGGATTTTCCTTAAGCAAGATTTCCACAGGTGAAATAGAAAATCTGCATAGTATTATTCTGCAGAAATAAACCAGTATAGTGACTGGTTTAATCTCTGGTTTTAGCTGTAACAAGCATGTGAGGGGGGGAAGAAAAGAACAAAAAAATGTCTGTTGAAGCATCAAGCTTCTGTGTTGATGAAGACTTAATGAATGCCAGCGCAGAATTAATTAATTTATATGCAAAAAAAGTTGGGGGAAGCTCATTTTGGTTTGATGTTCTTTACTTGTTGACAAAATTATGTTTGGAGAAGACTGAAAAAAAGTTTTGGGAACAAGCCATCCTTAGAAACATAATCTTTTCTTGCATAGATATACTTAATTTTTTGAAATATTTATTTGTTCCTGTGTTTACATTTGTTCTTCTAATGTTCCTTGGGTATGTTCAGCTTCTTATCCAGGACTCCATTTGTGATTTCATGACTTATGCCTTCACCAGTGTGAATATACTGAGTGCCAAATGCAATCGTACTGAGAGGCGATACAGTTACACTACTCCGAAGAGTCTTCTGGAGCAGATTATCCTTTGTAAGATCCTCCTAGGGAGTAAAAGAAAGACCATGTCAAGGACACATGGGGCACTTGGGAAATGGCATGCAGAGGCTGAAGGCAGAAGCTTTCCAGGTAAACTGTGAAAGTCACAACCTTTTCATTTTTATATTTATATAGGGGCATAAAATACAAATATATTTATATTTTGTATAAATTTTATACATTTATAATTAGCAATAATTTTATTGTTAACGTAACAAAGTTTTTGCAGCACCTTTTCATTAAAGTGACTAGTTGTGGGGATGGCGTTTTTTGTTTCTTTGAAATGACGTGATTTTGGAAATCGGGTTTTGTTCTGCATATAGAAGCTTTTTGAGCTCTTTAGCTGTCTTTGGAAAGAGGAGTCCATCCATTTGGGCACAGACACAGTCTGAAAGGAAAGGGAGTGTAATGAGACCACAGAAAAAGGGTGGGAGAGGAAGGAAATGACACAGTAAAAGCCAGACCATGGAGAGAGAAGATATATTTTGTGCATGGCCAGAGACCAGCAAAGGGGTAAGGAAGGCAGGAGAAACAAACACAAAGCCTTTGCATCAGCTGTCATCAACTTCTTGTGAGGGTAGTGCCACCAGTCAGTGCTGCCTACAGTCGACTTGCGGCTAGTCAGTCCATAATGGCAGAAGGGAGGAGAAACTGCTTTGAAGCCTTTCCCTCTGCTCCCTGCCACATGTTCCATAATCCCTGCTACAGAGAAGCTGTAATCCAGCAATATCTTTATTAATTTTTTTTGAAAAGCATTTTTTATATTAAAAAACCTGTAAATGACATACTCAGTTGCAGTCTTTGGATGATGCTGCATCTTTGTGCTACTGCATGAGATTAATAATGGGAGTTGTTCGGTTTACTCCCACTTTGGAAGCTGAATACCTTCAAAAATAAATAGTCAGCAAGAAAGGATGGCTGGTTTTTAAAGTCTGTTTTTAATAAGGTATTCTATGCTACTAAAAGACTAAAACTTTTTTTTCTCTGAAATCTAATTTGATGATGACGACACTGTGATTTCATGTTTTCAAGTGCCGTGTGCTGTGCTAGCAGGCAGAGCCACAGCTCTGATCTAGCCAGGTACTTTAACACTCAAACATTTTTATCCTGAACTCTGGAGTTCTGTGCAAGAATACCAAATGCAGCACCCTTTAGTTTTTCAGGAAAAAAAAAAAGTATATATACATATATAAAGCCAGCTCAAATCGAAAAATAAAGCGAGTGGAGAGATTTGGGATCTCAGTAGTTACCTGTTCCAACTATTATTACAGTTTGGCCTTTTTAATGCAAAATGGACAAATTTTGAAAAGGTAAATTTTGTAGGTTTTGTGACAGATTTCACAAGCCCACCAAAGAAGAGCTCTCAAGACCTTTCATGTGATAAAATTTTAAGCCTTCAAATATTTGTCTTCCTCTGTCTTATCACCCCTATCCAGATCAGGTTAACAAGAGTCCCTTCTGGTTCAATATATAGCCTTTCATCACAAATAGCTGTCAGATAAAATGCTTGGAGGGACAGGGGAAAAATAACAACCAGATATTTGAAGCATTTCCTTTCCACGTGGAAAGATACCGTCGCTGGGTATTTTGATACAGGTTTCTTGCCTGGCAGGCAATAAATTGCTCTTTCAGCAAACTAACAGGTAGTAGTTTGTTCGTCAGTCTCTGGGTCTGTCTTAACCTTTTGGCAAACATTTGCTGGAATTATCTGCTCAGGGTGATTACTAAGCATTTTCCAGAATGTCCTTTTGCTTTCACATCAGCATCTTTGCTAGCTGCTGCAACAGGGCCTTGTTGCGCCGCAGAGACACCTGCTCACAAACACAACCTCAGCAGCTGGACAGACAACTGAGCATTGCAGGGGAGCTCTGGGGTGCCAGTGGGAGCAGTTGAACTGTTCTTATTCATTTTTTTTTTTTTTTATGTCAGCAAAATTCTGTGAGCTACAGACATGGGACTGTGAAGAGGAAACAAGATAACTTTCGTACTGAAACCCACAAAACATGAATTCTGATTTTAGCGTCAGCTTTTTGGGGCACATGTGGTATAATCGCTCCATAGCTGTACTTCGTGATCCTAGCTCCTGAATAACAGATTCATTTTTGCCCTGTAGGTAGAAGATCTAAAATCTGAGCTGGCTTCTCCAGGGGCAGAACTGCAACTGAGAAATCAAGATGTTGAAGCTCTGATTGTTAAGATAGGGTTTCAGACTGAGAAAGTGAGCCAAGAAAAGGCCATTGCAGATGCAGAGGAGCAAAAGGTCAGTGTCATTCCCCCATTTAGTGCTGTTGAGCTATATTTAGCACAAAATAAACCTTTTTAGGCGAGCAGTTTTGAACAACTTCCTCTCCAGGGAGCACACAGTCTAAAGAATTATTATACTTACACATGTAACAGCATTTCACACCGTGATTACCACTTGACCTTTCTTTACATTATGCCTTTTCCCAACCTTTTAGCTGTTTTAATGTGATGAAAGAACAATAAATACTGAGCTCATTCAAGCATTTAATGGATGTGGATCTTGAGAATCAGTCCTATTTGTAATACAGTAAAGGTCAGAGAGTCATCTCTGAGCACTTCAGATTTCTAAAGGCTTTGAGACTCTAGGTAAATTGAACAACTCAATTGATACAGAAGTTCATTCCAGTATCTCGCAATATTACAAGGTGCAAACCTTGAATTTTAAGATTATAATAGCGTTCCTAATAACGCGTGTCATCAGTATTGAATCTTCTTTTTGCTCTCAGCTCAGCCTATTAACATCAGTTATCAACACTGCTGTTGGAAGCATAGAAGTTTACATGCAGTTGTCCTCCCCTCAGAATGAACAGAAATGCATAATTTCATGTAGACTAAAATTTCCATCTACTGTTACAAGCAGGGTTTTCTAAATAAAACACAAGCACTGTGGGATGCTGTGAAATGAAGTTCCTCTGTCCTTAAAGTCCAAAGGGCTCATTCTGGCATTTTGCCACAAAATTTGATGAACGATGCATCATTTCACAATACTTCAAAGAGAAAATTGGCTCATAATAGTTGTTAATGCCTGATTTTAAGCTATGAAAACTTAAAGTTGCCAAGAAATTTGTAAGCAATTTTTAGATACTGATCAACAGGGAAGACAATACTGTCTGAGAAATCAAAATGGTCTTTCATTCTCTTCGGGTTTGTTTCCTAAAGACACCTTAGTATTATGTGATGGTATTTTTCCAATGACTTTTTGCCTCATCCTAATTTTATTGAAGGAAAAGTACTCTTTGACACTGACATAAATGATGACCCAATCAGGACCTCTACATTTCTCTGGATCATGCTAATTGTGGACTTCAGCCTTTTGCTGATCCATATCTTATATAGGACTTGAAAATTGCTGTGAAGTTTGAAGTCCAAGTGACACAATTATTTAAACCTACACAAATTGGATCCAGTAGCTCAAGATCCTACCAACCACTTTTCAGTGGTTCTTTTCGTGTAACGGTTCCATATGCTTCTGATGGATTTGGATGATCAAAATGCACCCTTAACACAATTCTATTTACTTCATTAAGCAAGTAGTTGAAATGGACAGAGTGATTATTGTAGGATAATCACATCTCTGGGCCATTTCGTTTCAGGAATGAAGTTCAGCGCGTGACACTGGTGATTACCATACTCCCCTGTTCATTGCACTTCTGAAATGTTTTCACTGGAAATGAAAGTGTCATTTTGTGCTACATTAATCTATAAGTATTCCATAAGGATGATGATGGTTTCTAAACATTAATCATCTCTAATTTTGGTGGGTTTTTTAAAAACAAATCAGCAAATGAGAATACTTCTTCCAGCAAAGTAATTTTTAAATACTCTCAAAAATGGATTAAAATTTTTCACCCTTAAAAAATTATTTTGGCTTTCCTGTTCTATAAATTTCTTTCCTGTTCTATAAATTTCAAACTGGAGTTTATTAAGGGGGTTTTGAGTTTTATCACACTAAGTCATTAAATACCTTGGAGGTATTGCCTTAGAGTAAAGCATTACCTAAGAAAAGGTGAAAAGTGGAAATCACATCAGACTCATCAGGAAAAGTGGGGTCAGTCTGGATGCCCCATAAATGTGGCAGAGCTACAGAGCTGTATAGTAGTCAACAAGGGGCTGACTGTGAACACAACACTGCTAAGGATTTAAAACCGTGTGCAGTAACACCACTGCTGTTACTCTGGCTGTTTGTGTGTTCTGAATGATGCCAGGCAGAGTGGTTTACAAATGAAGATGTATATGCCATTGCCATTTAAAACGGGACCCACCCCTTCAAAAGAAGAAAAGATGCAGAGCATAGTGTAGGTGTATGGGTGATAATGACACTATCTGAGGATTAGGGGCAAAGATGGATCCAGACTGACAGGCTTTTTTGATTTACCTCCCTCAGCTGAAGCGCACTCTTTATTTACATGATATATTTGAGCCACTCTACTTGCGGTCTGATTGCTAAGGGCACACTGCTTCCAGCTTTTCTAACAATTTAGCCATCATTGAAGAGCTCTATAGCATAGAAGTTATTGATGTGAAGGGGACTAAAGTTCTGGAGACGGGGATGAAAAGCTCCTTCATCTCTTCATGAGAAGTAGATTTGAGAATCACCATCCTAGGGCATATCTGCAACCTGCTGTGTTGAATTTCTCCTCCCTTAAAAGAATAAAAATAAAATCCTGTCCCATATTTTCTTTGGGCATCAACAAAGAATAACTAAGTATAAGAAAAAGGAGAGACCTGTAATCCAACATGTGTGATTTAAATTAGCAGTTCATATTAATGAAGAATACAGTGGCATACTAGAAGCACTGTGTACTGTAAATGTAATATTTGTTCACCTCATTGCATCCTTAAACGTTAACATAAGAAGCATCTTGGCTGTTCTAAACTTTTCCCTTCAAGTTCATTTCAGTACCATGGTTCTCAAATCCATGAAAACCGATAAACACAAGGAATTTCATCCTAAATACTACAGCAGTTCTGCTCCTCACTTTTCTTTCACAAGAGATGGGGGAAGGATTTACCTTTATTAGTAACTTGTCACTTGTAATGTAATGCATATTGATTTTTAATCTTTGTTATTTCCATGGACAGTTTCTATGTGCATCTCATGAAATAAATGCAGACATGGAAAGTGCCCCTGACCAATTGTAGAAACACGTTTTGCAAGGATATTTAATTCTTACAGATGCTTGTTACTGCCAATGCACAGTGCTTGATCCAAGTATTAACGTCTTGATCACTCTAATATCCTTTTTCTCTGTAATTAGACTTTGTTTAAGCAAGACCTGACAGGAAATGAGCTTGTGAGATGAGCACGAGGTGCCAAGGATAAAGATGAACCAAATCTAACTAACTTCAGCCCCAGGCAATGTATCCTTAAAAATGTGTAGGATAATCTTCCAAGTATGTAATTGCAGAGGATACAGAACACCCTCCAGGGTTACTTTACCAGAGAAATTTGCTCTGATGAAATCATAATCAGCTTTTAAGCAGATAATTAAATCATTGCAGAAAGCTGTGGAGGTACTCTGATTACAACAGCTAGCATGAGTTTTAAGTGAAAAGTCACTGATCTAAGCCTCTGTTAAGCCAAAATAATTGTTTTGACAAATCTGCTTAGATTGGTATCTGTTTAATTTCCAAACCTGAAATTAAGTAAGTACACTGTTTTTATATAGAATATTTCCTTTTCTCCTCTTCTCTCCCTTGCTGAGGCCTATGGTTTCAGGCTTGAGACTGGAGCGGGGGTGGGGAGAGAAAGTCACCTTTACCATAAGGTAGAGGCTGTTTTGAAAAATCTGATATATTTATATTTACCTGTATGCCAAAAATGCAATGAATGAGCTACTGGTTAGGGAACCCCCAAGTGCATCACTAGAAATGATCATTGACTCCCTGGTATTTTCTCTGATCTACTAAACAGAGCGCTTTGAAGGGGAAAAATGGAAGTGTGAGGGGGGAAAAAGGTTGTGGCTCTCAAAATTTTAGTGAGGATCCATCTCACTTTGCCTCCTTGAAACATCTCTTACTTAGGTCTAGCTTCTGCATTTGAAGATAGATCATTAAAGGTTTGCAGCTTACCTACTGAAATTGCATAGAGTTCTGTTTTGATAACTCCTGAAAAATATCTGGCTGCCTTAATATTCCCCAGCTTTTTCTTTCAGATATGTTACTCACGCTCCTTCATTACTAAATCTCTATTTCATCCTGCAATATTATATAGTCCTAAACAGGTATCCTTCCAATTTTTTGTGTCTTACATAGTGATCTTCAGGCTCTTGCTGGCAACCAGGAGCATCTACTATCTGATGTGTCCTCAGAAGCTTACAGGCTCCTTTTTTTCAAAAGCATCCATACACTCAGGTGGTATTTCACATTTTTATAGATATGCTTGATCACTGTCTGGTAGAGAAGTACATCAACTAATCTTCATATCAGGAATTTTTCAGCAAGATATTAATATTAAATATATTAAAAGTTTATATAGGAGAAAAATATATATGCAGATAAATAGATATTACACTTCTTACAACTGTACCTCTGGTTTATATCATTATATATCAAGATGGTAAGAAAGCATTACTTGCAGTATTTTGTATTATAGTGTCCTACACAAGAAAGAAATTGGGTATCACACAGTCCTCTCGCAATGTTCTGTGGTAGTGTGTTGTCCTTTCCCTCTAGGAGAGGAGGCTGTACTAAGCAATCTTCAGCTAGTTAACCTCAAAGGTTTAGTCTTAAAAATGCTGAACTGGTCTTTGAGAGACCCATGTTCCTTTCACTGTCAACCTGGTAAGTGCTACTGAAATTATGTAGAAGTGCCATATTTTTCTTAAGAAGCCAAATGTAAAGTTGTATTGTTTGTGGGTTGTTTGGGGTTTTTTTAATCAGATTAACTACATGTACATGTAAGATGGCAGTAACAATGAGGCAAAGTTGTTGAGGCCATCATCAGAGCAGCATCTTCTCTGTTAAGAAGAGAATTTGAAAAGTGAGTAATTCAAGTATAAACCATTTTTAGCAGGTAAAGCATCAGTTCCTGGTTCTTACTTTTCAGTTTGCAAATCAGTTTGTTATCTGGTTGCTATAATAACCCAGATACAGATTCTTTGTGATGATACAGATATTTGTACATAAATTTCACCAAAAATGGCTTCTGGTACACCAAACCAAAGCTATTCTGTTTTCTATTAATCTCTTTTAGTCTCAGTATATTTTCCACACAAAGGAGGTAGTCAGCGGGTTACCTATCTCATGCTATCGTCCTTAAAAGGGCAGAGCAACACGCAGGGAAGCTTCATGATTCAGAGCAGCAGGGAAGAAAGGAACTTTGTATACGAAATTTTCTCTCTGGAGCAATGAGAATAAATGTGATCTGGCTCCCCAGGGGTTAAACTACTGCTTTAATAGAAATAGCAGATACAATATGAGGCTGTAAGTCACTGAGGTCATGAGAACTGCTAACTTCTAATGATTGCAGACAGCTGATTTGCCAGAGCATCCCTCTGGCCTCAGCTCTTTATCACTTTGTCCTCACTATGTACAAGTCTTCACGCCTCGGCAGCTGCATTGCTAGATAATACAGAGCATATAGGCACTTTACTGAAGTGAGCAGTGGCTGCACTATGGGGCTCCTGGCACTGCAAAACTTAGCTATCACTGAGGCTGCGACCCACCAGCTCTTAGAAACACATGATGGTTTTGGTTGGAAAGAACCTTTAAAGTCATCTAGTCCAACAAACCTGCAAAGAGCAGTGACATCTTCAACTGATCAGGGTGCTGAGATCCCTCTCCAACCTGACCTTGAATGTTTCCAGGGCCACAGTATTTATTAATTGCAAAAATAAAAGTCAAAGGAAGAGCATTTCGTTATATTTCTCTTATCTCTTTCAAATGCCTCAAGGGAATCATAAGATCATAAAATGTGTTTGTGAGGGTGGATACTTCAGTCTTTTGGGGGAAATAATACTTTTGCTTTGTACTGCATTATGTTGCCAAAACAATAAGCTAGTGTGGGATTCCAGCTTTGCATTTGTGATGAAAGTGAAACTTAGCTTCTGATTCTCTGCAAAGGAAAAGGATGTGTGCAATGGAACTTCTTGCAGGCTGACAACTTCTTCAAGCTTTAATCAACTATGATAAGGAGCATATTCAACAGAATTGTCTGAAAGTCATCAAGGAACAATACTTGAAGGATCCAGATCATGTTGGTACATAATTCTTTGCAGCGGCTGGTCTCTGTGCCTGGGTCATCAATGTGGTAAAATGCAATGAGGTATATATCCTCTCTTCACTAGCCTTGCTGGGGGGTATTTTTGTTATTTAAGTCACTATTTTAGTAAGCTCAGCTTAGTGTTCTGGGGAGAACGTAACAGCAGCCACAGGTACAGTGGGAATTATTCAGTGCTTAACAGTATGTACACATACATTAATATTTAGTAGAAAGAGGTAAGAAAGATGTGGCTACCCAGGACTTTCCACTTGTTGTTATAATGCAACAGTTGGGAAATATTTTTCCTCCAGATGTACATATTTCACTTTAAATGTCCATCTGAGTCTGGCTGTCTGGAATGTAAGACAGGGGTTATAATTTGTGATTCCCTTGAGCCCCTGGCAGCAGGATTTCCTCTGTTCATCCTAGTATGATAGCAGGTTGTAATTTAATTTAAAAATAGTAAAAAACCTAATCAAATTTAGTTGAAATATACTCAAGCTGAATGTATTTCTGATTTCCACCTGTATTCTAAAACTGTGAAAGTGATATATAAAAAATTACTTTAGTTGAAGAGTAGACCCACTCTCCAACTAAGGATGCATTCAGTTTTGCTTCAGGTATCCTTACATAAGCTATAATCACGTTTCTCATAGTTCTTAGGTCAACATTGAAAGAAATCTCTGCAAGCCTCACTGCTAGGTAAAAACATGTCTCTAAAGCGAAAACATGCAATGAGGAACTACTAACTAGGATTATCTGAAAGTCTTTTGGAGTCATTTACAACTTCTTGTCTGATGTGCCTGTGTTGTATGCCATTTTTAATGTGTATTGTGAGGTAGAGCCAAAACATTGTGCGTTGGCCCAAGGAAATGCTGAATTAGCAGCAGCTACAGAAAAAACCGAAGGCATCAGGAAAAAGATTATTGTAAATACTGCTTGAGTAATAAGCATTCTCCTCTGCTCGCAAGGGTATGTAGCAATAGGATGAGGGGTAATGGTTTTAAACTAGAAAAGGAGAGATTTAAGTTGGATATTAGGAAAAAAATTCTTCAGTATGAGGGTGGTGGATCACTGGAATAAGTTCCCCAGAGCGGTAGTGGAGGCCCCATCCCTGGAGATATTCAAGGTCAGGCTTGATGGGGCTCTGAGTAACCTGATATAGTGAAGATGTCCGTACTTACTGGGGGGGTGGGAGGGCTGGACTAGGTGGCCTTTAAATGTCCCTTCCAACATAACACATTCTATGACTCTATGATTCTATGATTGTCTTGAGTGCACTTAATTAGTTTTTTATTTTTTATTCCTACAAACCTACTAAAGAATATTCCATAGTTTAGGTAGTAGCACATGAAGCTGTTTATCAGAAATGACTGAATTTCCTCAAAGCCATTTAGGCACGTTATAACGAACAGACTAGTAAACTGAAATAACAGTTGATATAAATAAATGGCTGTGCTTTTTACAAGGAATATATGCAAAGTGTTCCTATGGGTAATGACCATTGAAATAGAAGAATAACTTCCAGAAAGAGTTTTGGAAGCTAATGTTCATCTGTGCTTATGTTTTTCTTTAAGCATCTTATAAAAACGGCATCAAATCTCTTTTGACTTTTTTGGAAGACCTCCAATCACATATATACATGCATGCACCATGGACATAGAAGTGAAAACTTTGATTGCAGTCTTTTACTGACAAATGTCTGTTGAGTTGGTGAGTGAATCGAAGACCATGTTTACCACCAAGTATCTATTGAACTTTTGAGAGGAATTATTTGTTCTTTATTAAGTATTCATTTAGTGGAGTAGCTGCAATGCAAAGCACTCTTGAAACAGACAAAGAGTGGTGTTTTAGAAGATGGTAGGTTGAAGGAGTTTCTCTACTGAAAGCTAATTACCCTGACTTAGCAAAGAAGTCTTTAAAGGTTTCAAAAGACGTGAGTTTAACTGGGTTTAGAAGGCTATGGCTTGGCTTGAGACTTTTTTCGTTGATAATATTTAGATGTGAAATCTCACAACTTAAGGTATCAAGCAATATATGAACACTGAAAAAGTGTGTAATGGGTGGAATTATTCTCACTGTTTTTTCTCTTAAGGTAGCATTTTAAGAGTAAGGGCAAGATTCACTTTTACTGAAACTCAAACATTTCTGAGTTATGGGATCTCAGAATTTCATTCTTTATTTCAGGAATTTCCCATCATCCCTCCTGCTATTGTAGTACTAGCTTGTTTTGCTCTGAAGGAAATGGAGATTTAATGGGTAAACAGCCATCTTACTATCTCTCTTCCTCTTCTGGTCCCCTCTCCCAACCGCCCATAAATCCCACCAGCTAATACAGCAAGTATTTTGACTGCATATGATACAGTGTTAACCTTGTGACCTTGGAGTTGCCGATTCAGATCAAAGTGCATCTGCCCTAGTGAGGTTTGAATCTGCACTAAAAGATAGCTCTACTGAAGAATTATTTATAGATAAATATATTTTTAATTTCACACATCTATCCTGATGTATGTTTATTAAGAGTAAATTCTTACTTTTGGGACAAAAATAGCTTTTTAATTATTTTCTTAATTATTTTTAATACACAGAAGTCACACCTGAAACTCATGGAATCCTTCATTGTTTTAATGTGTTCCTCAGAGAAGAGCACTAGTGCATCTCTGTCACTTGCCTGACAATATCTCAAAGAACCTTCTGGTTTAGGTGATCTTGCAGTTCAGTAGGCCTCCAAATTTGAATGTAGTTCAGTCTTTTTATATTTACTTCCCCTTTCATTTCCTCGTGACTTTTTCTTGAGCAGTTTTTCTCTCAGCTATGTTCAATTGCTAGTACGAAGAATTCTGCACCACAGACGAAGCTGCAGTTCCCTCTGGAGTTGTCTCTTTCCTGTCTGAGGCCAACAGTTGTTACACTGTAATTTAGCATGAATATTTTTCCTAATCACTTTGTAAAATCTGTACTGCATGTTCAATCAGACTTCCTCTTACAAGGTGGGAAGATCCAGTTAAAACCATTCTTTTTGTAATTTATTCATACCAGAGCTGATCAACCTGATAAAAGTTTTAAGGAGCTGTAGCTGTAATTTTTGATTCTCCAGTGGGTATTACAGCAATAATAAGCTCCAGAGCTCATGAGGTTGTTGAATGGAGAACACTATAGCTGGTGAAATTCACTATTGATAAATGCAAAATAATGCATATAGGAATGAAAAAAAATTAACTTTTTATTAATACTTCTAAATTGTTGGTTTTTTATTAATATCTTTGGGGAGACCTGTGGCTGATTGTGCCTAGTTCAAAGAAAACTTTGAAGTTAGCCTTATCTTGAGCTGCAAGTTAGGTGGATGACCACCAAAGGTCCTTCTAGCCTATAGCATCTCATGATTCCAAAGATAGAAGGAAGAAATCTGGTTCATTGAGTAACGTTTTGGAAGATGACAATAATCTTCAGTTGAAGAATAAAAAGAGGAAATACTTGTCTTTGCAATGTATATATTATGTATGCTAAAGTGCATTTGTAACTGTGAAGAGAGTGAGTGATGAGTCTATAATGATATAGTAAAAACTGCTGCATGCATCTTATTCAGGAAAACTTGCTTTTGGCTTGTTTCTCATAACTGAGCTGTTACTCAGTCCATAAATTTGAAGATATCAAAAAGGCATTCAGATTTTATACATGAAAAATGTTGAAAATTTTATGTACCTCCATAATTCACGTCTTAATAATTTAATTACTGAGGATAGTTGGTAACGTTTTGGTTTGAAGGTATATTATTCCTCTTGGACATTTCTGTGTTTGCTTCTCCTGGTCCATGTTGCATGTCACCTCTCAAGAAGAAGGTACAGTCTCCATTTTTAAGTATTCTATGCAGCCTTCATTTCAAAAGATTCTGTCACAGTGCAATTCTTTGCACAGGCCAATCCAAAAAGTTGTTCATTCAATTGTCTTGCAAATTCCAGCCAGCAATGGGTTTCTCATCTGATTTGTTATGCTTTTTTTCCATATGTGAAGTGA
>VZTU01028601.1:0-14173 GCA_013400835.1 Zapornia atra | reverse complement strand
GGTCTCTGAGCTGTACCTTTGAATATTGCTTCCATGATACCCACTGCCATTAGGAAATTAACCCTAGAAAACTCCTATTTCCTTGTCCTCAATTTATTTTTCCAGAAAAAAAGCACATAAGAGACAAAAGCTGTGGCTGAGAGAAGAAAGAGATAACCTATTCATGTCCTAACATCAGTGGGCATTTGCATAACCGCCAGAAGTGCAGGTCGTACATACGAACAGTATCACAGTAATTTACTATTGCATAATGGCACTGATTTAACTTTGATTTGGGAAAAAAAGGTAAGAGTTGCAAAAGATATTTTTCCAAACAAGCTTCAGACCTAAGCTTACACTTTTTTCCCCCAGGGAAAATTAAAGCCTTACAATTAGCGATAGGTGAGCTCTCTCTGCAAAACATGATTTTTATAGTTTATCTACATAAACTGTAAAACTATCTACTGAGCAACTCAGTGCACATCTGCCCTTAGAAGTCACATTTTAAGAGAAAAAAAATCCAGAATATTTATGAAAGCTTCAGGAGAGCAGTGGGGGGTTTTCTGTCTAATTCTTTAGGTTACTCTAAATAGACTTAGGGAATATGGGGTTCTTCACCCACGATTGACCCATCTGACATAACATCATTAAAAAAAACCCCTGCAGTTACCAATTCAATCCCTAGCATAAGTCAGTTATGTATAGAGACACATTTATAATACCGATTACCTTCCAATCCATTACCACACAGTTCTTTTCAGCTTCGTGTCATTGCATTGCTATAAAGAGTTTTGACAGTACAGCATAAGATATGGACCATGTTCCTGTATCAGATTTGCCAGTTATGGTAACTCAAGATTTTAAAGACAAATCTGCAGCTATAACAACTCTTAAAAATAATTCATAGATACTTCTCAAAACTGTAGTTTTAACATCTCATAGTATTTAAATATTTGACAACTTTCATGCAAAAATTGGATCTCTGACTGGAGGAAAACATACACCTCTGATCTGAATTGCCTACAAAACACTAAGGGCAGTAGATTACTCACTCTATTTTTCTGATTTATACGAGTATGTAACATATAGCTCTCCAGGACTGCATATTATACTATACCTGTAAGTTTTACTATAGCTATTGCTATGTAGCAGTTTTCCACTCAACCACTGAATTATTTTTACAGGCAGCAAAGACACCACTTTGCAGAGGCTTTTGTATGTGCAGTGATTGTGGTGCCCAAGAACCACTGCAAGAGAAAAAAACCAAAACACAGGGATGGTGTGTTTGTGAGAGTATTTTAAGAATATAAAGATTAAAAGTCTGTCTGGATTTACCCATTGCCAAGTCTGATGTAATCCAACAACTGACAAAGACTCAATTTATATCACATTACAGAGTATCATAAAGTCCTGGGGGTGAAGCTACAAGAGCAGCTTCACACAACTTTCCTGTCAATCTTCCATGCATCTGGACCTAATCACTACTGCTAGTTGCACATACAAAAGCATGATCTCTCACAAATAAGTCTCAAATAACAATCTAGACACACAGCTATTTAGCAAGAGAATTACTCAAAGTTGTAAAGTACCAAAGTCAATGCTCTCTACAAAGCTAACTAACCTTTCATGTCCATGTATTACCAGGTAAGATAAAAATTTTTTAAAATTTTGGGAGTTTTAAGCTTCATACAAATCCTGATACGGTATCATATCGCTATTTTTCAACAACTTTAGGATTAGAGTTTCCTTCTAAAGCTTTATGTCTGCATAGCTGAGTGATATAAACACAGTAAGATGCTAAGAGGTTTTTATTCCTCCCAGCATCTCAGTATTTATGTCTACAAAATTATACAATAGTATTTGTTAACATTTCGGATCCACATCCCTATATGCAAATAACAGCATCAAATAAAAAAACAAACTAGGGCTTTAAAACCAAGTCTGGTAGTGTTTCCACCTGACAAACAAATCACTGGTAACAGTTGACTATGGGACTTCCAGCTGGACTGTTGTGATGCATTCTCCTTCTGCCAGCTGAGGAGAGTGAGAAGGCAACAAAACTGACAGTAAGGAAACAGGATAAGGAGAAGAAACATATCAGAAACTGACAGAACACACTGGCTGCAGCTTCCATACATCAAATATAGCACTTGCTAATTAGGCAGTTTCTAGACACAGTTTGACCTGGCTACCAACACATTAGTTTCCACATAAAGGCAGATCAACTTCCTGAAGTATTCAGCTTGTTTATAAAAAATGCTCAGCTCCTTTAAATATCAGAAGACAACTGACTCAATGTTAATTTAAAAAAATTATTAGATTTACAGGGTGAAAATGGAACTCTGTTTAGAAAAAAATACGAAAGTGCATAGATCTGTTAGAGTTCATTAACTAGTTTCTGTATGCAGGAAACTGCAGCAGTTTAAAAGCATAAAATAACTACTTTTGCTTAAATTGGTATGAGCTGTGTATTTTAAAATTAAACAATTATTGAACTAGTTTGCATAGAAACTGATAGGGAATGGGTAGTGAGCAGCTATTTATACCAAATCCATTTTCTAACAACAATAATAGCTAGGAGTCAAAATACATCTTAAAGTTCCTTACATAAATATGCATGAATACAGTACTTCTCAAAGAGTCATGAAAAGTGCCAACAAGCCTGTAAAGGCTGTGTTTGGTGGAATTTTCTCATAGCCACCAGTAAGAAGTAATCATTCATTAGAACAAGATGTAATTAAGTAGCACAAATGCAAACAGGATTTAAAAATAAAAGGAAAACACAAAACTGGCTTTAAATATAAGTTTCTATATGCACAATTCAGATAGCAAAGTATGCTGTCAAATGTGGAGGCAATAACATCAACTAGACAAGACTGCACTTTCAAAAAGCTAACAAGGTTACAGGCTTTCCTTGATTGTACTGTTTCTAGATTTTCCAGGTTCTACTATGAAGAGGTTCTGCTAGTCTAGAACCTGTGTTTTGGCACTTAAAATGCAAAAAAGATGATTAATCTGGTACTTTCTGGGTGGAACAGAAGGGAAGGAGAATGGTAGAACACAAGGGGCAAGAGTAGGAAATGGCTATGAATACACGTCTGCGTAACTGTTCCACTGACTACATAACATGCAGTGCAATGGGTGGTAACTAACTCACTAAAGTTTTTCCAAAGACTATATATGGAAGATTAAGCCCAGGAAATAACTATATTATTTTAAAATAAAAATTCAGAGCCAAGAATCCTTGTATTCTTTCAAGTCCTGCTCATGTGACATCCATTTAAACCAGCCTAATGTTAATGTCAAATGTTAACATCTAAATACAGATCTTCTATCTCATTCATTCTTTTGGTAGCACATATTATTAATATTGTGATATAGTTAGTGAGGCTTTTTCCCCACATCCACAGACTCTTGGCCAAGACCAAAGGCAAGGCCATTCTACGCTCCTAGACCTGAAGAATACTGGGAGTAAGAATGATGTATCTTCCCAGCGTCCAAATATTTTGTGCAGGCATTGCCAGCAGCAGCATTAACAAATGTCATGTTCTGAACTAGATGTTGAGTGACTTTATATGCCCATTAAGTGTAAAGCCTAAAGAACCATAAATGCATTCTAATACAAAGGACAATTTAAGCATTGTGAAAGAACACAGCCAAACCTTGCCCAAACAATTATGATCCATCGACACTGATTTCTGGCTGCAAAGCAATTATTTACTGGGTCCGGAAGTCTGTCTTCATCCACACATCATGAAGTAAAATACTTCCTTTACCTCTTGCCTAGCAAAAATAACTGAAGAGGATTTAAGTCACTGGCTACTGGATGTTCTTGACAGAAGACACTAACTGTAATGACTAGTCATTCCATCTCAACTTTGTTCAAACACGAGTCCATTCTTCAGCCTCCTTACTACAAACCAAGTAGTAACTAGTCTAGTCTGCTCAATCAGTTTCACTTGTTTCTCATTAATCCCTTGCATCATTTCAGGGTTATACAGAATAATACTGGAGGTACTATTACAACTTACCCAAGCTACGCTGTTTGTTCCCCCTTTCTGAATCTCTGCTATCACTCAGTCAAAATTTCTGCTTCTCTTACAGAAAGTTATTCTCACATCACCTTTCCTTTTGGCACCAATGACTTAATTCTCAAATTAAGCATTGATCCCTTTTAACTCTCATCCCAAACCAGGTTCTTCCCCATCCTTCTTCACTATTCAATATAATCACCCTTTATACCTACTTTTACTCACTTGCTTTGAGAAAGACTGTATAAGAAGCGGGTGACTAAAGCAGATAAACCAAAAAAACACCTATCAGAGTCCTGGTAGATCTGGATGAGGCTGTCTAAATTTAAACTGAAGGTGGTCCTTAAAAGGTGGTGATATATGAACGTGTCCCGCAGATTCTGCTGTGGTCTATCTCTCAGTAGTGGTATCAGCTTCATCCATTGAACACAGACCTTCAAGACGTAACTTGAGGATGAAGCCTAAATCCCTTCTGCTTCCCACATAAATTTTGCTTTGTGCCACTGATTGAAATAACTCTCTCTTCCAAACATCCTTTCACAAAAACTCGAGTTCATCACTAGGGAGTTTTATTAATATAGTGATTCAGGTATTTCTGTTAGTGTGGTGATACATTAACATATAACTGTCTTTATTAAGATAGTGATGCAGTTTTTTGCTTATGCAGCCTTATTACAGATGCCAACTTATATCCCATATTTTTCTCTCTCTGTGTACTCAAGAGCTTCAGATGGGTCCATTCTTTGGCCCCAAGTGCACCACTCAACATTGCTGGAGAGGTCCCATGAGAGTATAAACACAGAGCTACTGTTTTGTACAGGCTGTGGATGTCAGAGACAAACAGCTTATTAGCACTGTGAAGGGGATAATTCAGGCAGTGTTATGACATTTTCCACAGACCATTTTAAGACTGCAAAAGGATGGAAAACAGATCATTAACAGAAAAGCACAGTCCAAGGTAGTTCTCCTATGCATCTTTCCTGCAGTTTTTCAAATAGAGACACTTTAACTACCAGATGGGGACAAAGTATTACCTTGCAAAGCTAGCTTCAGTGAGATTCTTGATACTTCAGACAAATTTCTTATCTTTGGCCTTCCATACTTCCAGTTCCTGTCAGATTCCAAGTAACATCTGATAAATCAGTCAGTACTCATCTGCCCTGCTACTGCAAAAATGTTTTACTACTTTGTCATCTGCAAGTAACTTCCGAGGCTGAAGAGCCATTTTGATCAGTTTTGACAGAAGGGAAGAGTTTTGCAGATAATAATTTGCTGTAAGTTTTATGAAAATACGAAACTGAAGGGAAAAACCCAAATTAAGCCCATAACCCATAAAAAGGAGAAAGGTGGCACATTACCTCAGCAGCCTAAAATAGAGGCTCTGTATAAAAATGCTGCAGTCACAGGAAGCATTTCAAAAGTTCCATGTAAGTAACTATACTCCAAGATAGAGCCCATATGATACAGGTTTCACAGATAAACTGTTTCCTCTAGATGAAAGCATCCAAAATAATGACTATATGTACATTACAACTCACTTCCTAACTGAAGCTTTTTCAGTTCCAAGGGAAGGGGAAACCCCATCCTCTTCATATGACGGCTTGAAGGAAGCATTATATACGGCAGACTGCAGTTTTGAGCCCTTCAGAAATGCAGAGTTATACTTGTTTATGCTGGTCAGAACTTCCAAGGTTCCTCTGCAACCCTGACACCTAACTGAACTTTCTAGTGATACTTTTGCAATAATTAAATTGTCTTCAGAGATACATGCACTGAAATTTAATAATCTGACCTCTGATTTCTTCAGTGCAAGGAAAGGGTCAGGGGGGTACAGAAAGCTGAGCATTTGTCTACACTTGCTGCACAGTCAAGGCAAGGCTGCAGAATGAGTAGAGGTTTTCCTTTCTGCACAGAGCGCTGCTCCCTCCTTTACTACCACCCTGGTCCCCAAATGCCAAGAGCAGACATTCACATTTTCACTGTTCCTCTGCCTCCTTTTTAAATGGTATAAAGGAGACATGGTAAGAACAAGTCTTCACAAAGAGGCACTTAAAGAGAAACACAGCCAGTTTCCTCAAAAAAAAATTGTACTTTAACAACTTTCATTTTGAAGGTACCAAGCTATGGAAGTTCAGAATTTTTTATAGCAGCTTACTTCCCATTGGAATCCTCACCAACTTTACAAGAGAACCACTCCAAGAGTAGTGCTGCTCAGTTAAGAGAAAGTATTTTAAAACCTAGAAATCATACATCTTTCAAAAAAAGTACTTTCTATCATCACTAATGACAGCACTACTCCTGCAAATAAAGCTTTTAAAACTTAAAAAAAACCCCATCAAGCACTCACTGCTTGAGGTAGATTATCAATCAACACAGAACAGAGCTTTACTGAGGTCTTACTGCCAAAGCCTGAAGTTGCAGATGTCAGATCGACAGAGTTTCCCACCTTCTCTAGGAAAACTTCCAGCTGTGGAAAACAGCACTTCAGAAGTTCCATAACATGAAAACATACAGGGGCACAGACAAAAAGAAAAGCATTTTCGGGAACACGATTCTTCACCCAGCCTCAAGATAGTTTCTAAGCTGCAAATCCAGATCATTAATTTTAATGTGGCATTATAGCCTAGCCACTTCAAACCTGCTTCGAGTCAGGAGAACCTGCATTTGATAAAATAACTCATTGCTTACGATGCTTTTAAAAAAAAAGTTTTGAGTGTCAGAGAGCTTTTTCTACTCAGCAATGAAGTTAGTAGTTTTGAAAGTTCACTTCTGTAATAACTTCCATCAAAAAATACAAGTGGAAACCAGCAGTGTAACTCACTAGAAGTTGCAACATGTGGAAGTTGTACATATTCTCTGCACCATGAGAAGTAAAAACGCAGGAGGCTCAGATATAAACTGGAATAGTCAGCATTTAAATCACCTTAGTCAGACAAAGTCACTATGATGTTCTTAAACATTTACTAAAAAGAAAAAAAAAAGCCAAAAACATGATGGTAAATTACTGCTTCCAACATTTGGCTAGAAACGTTCTAAGACAATATATACCACCATCTTTTCAAGGTATC
The DNA here is from genome assembly GCA_013400835.1 of Zapornia atra. Lineage (NCBI taxonomy): Eukaryota > Metazoa > Chordata > Aves > Gruiformes > Rallidae > Zapornia > Zapornia atra. The sequence goes on along the minus strand of VZTU01028601.1, from coordinate 7,095 downwards.
ATTCAAAGTTTATTTCCTCCTTCAAGTGTTAGCATAGCAGAATAGCAATCTTAGACCAGAACAAATAATCCCATTACATATTTACAGTGGTCAGTAGCTCTGCATGAATTGGGAAAAAAAAAAAATATCAAGGAAAGCATTAGACTTCCTGACGGCAAAGAACTCCACCAGTTTAAAAAAAATAATATCAAGTCACATGCCTATTAAGAGAAAAAACTAAGTTCACCTTCCATTACAAAAAGAGAATCTTTACCACCCAACCACATGCAGATTTACTTTAATTCTTTGAAACATTAAAAGTCTGCAAGTGTTTTTCTTGCAAAACATCCCAACACCTTTTGCAACAAAGGACTGTAAACCCTCCCAATTGATACGCTGGCATTGCAACCTTAAATCTGATCACCACTCATTTTCCCCCCCATGGAATCCCAGGTTCTCAGCTTCAGTCTCCAGGAAAGGCTGGGAAAAGGCTGTTTAATCTGGAATCACCTACGAATTGCCACACATATTCTGAGTCTGCCCAACTCTCTCGAAATTTGGCAAGTCTGCAGAGAACATGTGGTATTCAAATTCTCACTGAAATAACAAATCTGCACAGTCAGATCAAGGAAGCATTTTCAACAGAATCCTCACAGGCCAGGTGCACACACACGCACACAGACTCTATCCTCTTGAATCAGGGGGAAAAAAAAGAGAAATGCCTTAAATCATTAGCCCCAGACCACTGGAGATGGCCTCTTCCAGGATGGATACATTATTGGAAACTATTAACAAAGAAGAGCTACAATTAATTCTGCCAGAAGCAGCACTGTACTAAAGCACACCCCAAACCTGTAAAATAGTATTTTTGAAGAATCATTTACTGAGAAAAATAAATCAGCCGCCTACAGACCCTGCAAATCGCACATGTTTAAGATAAAGACCTACTAAGTAGGTTTTGAAAGACAGGAAGAAATTATTTCAAAAATTTCCACTAAGTCAAAATAGCAATTATAAAAGCAACATTTTTTCCAAGTAATCTCCTCAAATACAAGTTCAAAATGAGGAACATTAACTAGTGGCCTATTGTACAAACCCAGTCTTAAGTCTCCTTTACTTAAAGCCACCTCAATGGATGCATTCCAGCCAAACATCAACAAAAATAGTATGCTGAATGGCTTTTAATAAGAGCTCACTAACAATGAAAACTAGACAAGTAACACTGCAAATAGCTGTGACCAGTACTGAAGCTACTTTAGACTACTAAATATTTTCAGCTCCTAATAAGCACTATTTGAAGGAATATATTTATTACTCAGTATCACTCATACAGTGAGTGATACACATATTGATAATCTTTAAAAGGTTTCTATTACTACATTACAACACTAACAGCAAGTAACTCCAACAGAGTTTAATCTGATGTGAACTCCCCTCAATTTTAGTACATTTATATAATATACAATTATATGCTTTTAATGTACTATAGAAGATGAGAAGTTTCAGAAAGCAGTTTAAGATGAGGATTCACTGCTTTAGGGCTTAGGGGTCTTTTTGCGAGACAAACTACTACATGGACAAAGTTTTCCAACTATATTTTTAAGGGTTTTTTTTACCTGCTTTGGAACTGAAATCTGCTAATTTTAAGTTTGACTAAATAGAATTTCAGGAATATTTTGCAAGACCAGTCTCTTTGTATAATCTTTCCCTCAGTAAATTTATATTCCTAAAACTGCCAATCCATTCACCTAGATTAGAACAGCAAGTGTTAGCAGCATCGTCTTTGTCAAATTGGATACAATAGCATGCTATGACATCTGAAGAATGGCAAAAAAAGAATTTTCCCCTTCAAAACTTACTCAAGACCATTGTTTCCTGAACTTGTCCAGCGCTATTTAATTGCAACAGTAACCTCAGCTGCAGACAAAAAAGTCAGAGAACGTTTTCAGACCACAATGCAATTGCCACACTTGAGTTTTCATGCCAGCTTCCTTAACCTTAGAACTCACCATTACATCACACCAACACTTCAGGTGCTTTATGTTTTACTATACCATAGAAATTGTTTCATCAACTGTTCAGGCATCTGATAAATTTTACTTAAGCAGAAAGCTTATTTCCTTGCTAGCAAACCATAGAAGCTTAGAAGATTAAGTTCCATTTGCAAAGTTATCGCAAGGTGAAGTACTAAGTTGAAATGAAGTTTCTGCAAACATGCTGCTGAGCACCTTCACAGTTAAGGTATTCTTTCATCTCACATAAATCAAAGCACAGGAGACACCACAGTGGCTCAAGCCAGCGGTCCACACACCCCAGCACTGCTTCCTGGGGCAGTAATCAATGTTATTTAAGGAGCAGACAAAATTCCCCTTCCACTCCCAAGCCAAACACTCCTGATGGATTAGTTATGAGGAAGAGTCCCAGTCTAGTCCCTTCTGCACTTGCTTATAGGGCCACTGTCTGAAGGGTTGTCCATTCCCCTCCCAAATGCACCAGTGCAGCCTGACAACACCATCTCCCTCACCCATCAGTTCTAGAGTTACACTACTCAAACTAATAATGTTTTTTATATCTTTAATCAGTCTAATAGTAGTTTAAGGAATGCCCTCTAGTTTTTGTACTGCAAATTTGCTAAGTGACAGCTCAGCATACATTTTAAACAGCATCTTCCTTATTTTACAGTTCTTGATCATATTTACACCTTCTCCTCTCTAAACAAAGGAGACCAAACATGGTTAATCCTCTTCTAAGGGAGCCACTCTAGTCTCAATACTACTAGTTCCCCTTCTCCAAATCTATGCTACTTAAAGTGTAGAAACCAGGAAAACACAGGACTCAAAATGCAGACACAACGTTATCCTATATGATGGCAAAGTTATGCATCTTTTGTACACGATGCCCTTCCATATTTGGTGGGCAGATTTGGTAAAAAGAAATTAAAAAGCCAAGTTTCAGTAGTTGCTTAAGAGAAAAGAAATATCCACTTATTTGAAGCTTCATACTTGTACTGCTTTGATCTTTATGTCTCACAGACCCAGTTTAAGCCAATCCTACTTTTCTTTAGTGTATTACATGTAATACAGTACATTAAATAAAAGATTTCTAAATATATAATACAATAAGTACTATATATAAATATCAAGTATCAGCTTGAATGAACTACTATCAAATTATACACAAAACTTACAAACTAAACATTTAAATAGTACTCTTGGAAATGAAGTAGTGTCTACCAAGTTTCTGCAGCCTGAGTAGAAATTGATTTCCTCCACACACACACACGCTGAGATCTATCTGGAAAATATAGGCAGACTACATTTTTCAAAGACAGCCCAACTTTAACTGAGTTATGAAAGCCTGTAGAAAGGCAATAGCCAAATACTCCCTTCCTCTGGGTTGTAAAAAAAACCTGTCCTTCTTTAAAAGGTTTCACTAAGGTAACAGCTAATAAGTATTCTCTCCAGGTCAGGGTGCACTTGAGACAGATAAGATAAGGTCACTTTGGAGCTTAAGGAGATGAGCCTGTCCATAGCCTTAACAAAACAGTAAGGAATCTACAACTTTGGCCTACTGAACTAAAATAGAGGCAGCTCCTATTTGCCAGAGGAACTGGTGCCCGTGACCACCTCAAGCGCTTATGCCAAGGCAGATGACCTTATCCTGCAAAAGCAACAACAGATTAATTATTAGTTATTTTATAATGGAGAAACCCATCAAGTTTTTTAGTTACTACCATATACTCACATTTAAACCACACACCATCACTTTTCTGGCCCCTTTGGAATTGTAATCTCTGGTATTAAAACAGAACTACCTTTACATAAAGTCTGCTGTAAATACAAGTCCGTCCTGCTGCAAAGTAGGGGATCAAACAGATACTGGTGCATTCAAATATTGATAATAGCTCTCCAATTATAGCTACACAGCAGATGTGATGTCTGTGTACTTGCAGATCTGTAGAAGTTTTTATTTCTGTTAAGCTGTATTTGCCAACTGCTGCAACAGGAGCCTTTAGGGCTGTGAACATTAATACTACACTGAATGTATTACAGTTACCTTTCCTGTATTAAGAGGTATATTTCCTAAATTCCAGTAAGTTTATCTGTAGAATACTACAGGAGGTCAGAGGTTGCACAATGTCAAAAAACACTAATCTGGAAATGACAGAATCCACTGTTAGTTATGCACAACAAGACTACCAGAGTACTGTAAATGTTCCTGGTTACATGCTAAAAATGCAAAACCACAGTTCCTAAATATTTTGTAACTAAACTTCACTGTTAACACCTCCTGACGTGCAGCTTCTCCCACTGAGAATCGCCAGCACAAAGAACAGATCATTAAAAGTCAGTAAAGTTTACTCAGGAAATGCCACCTCCTCCCCACACTTTTTTTTTTACTCCGAACAATTTATTTGATTTGGAAGTTATTGGCAGAATGTTCATATAAAGACAAACAAAAACCAAAAAACCGCACAGTTAAAACTCCCACAGTTCAGAAGTTAAGTAGCCTTTGTCCTTTGCAACTCAAGAAAATAATCAATATTGTAAGTTAACTCCTGCTACCTCCTCCTCACAGCACCCTCTAAAACAAGTATAAATCCCATTCTATTTTACTTTTTTACTAGTCCTTTGACTACCCCAATTAACATAACTGGGACTATATAAACAGTACTTCCACAGGCAGTGTCTAAAAGAGAACAAGTACAACACTCAAGTCCTAGGCAGCCACATACACCACGGGTAACTGAAAAAAAGTCTTCGCACCTACATAGTTGTTTCATTTGTTTTAACTGAAAGATAGAAAAGTACATAACAAGTTTAAGAAACTGGTAGCATGCTTTGTGACTGGCCACTATTTGTGTACTACTTCATTTGGCCAGCAGCCCTTATGAAAACATGGGGACATGATTTATAAGACTATGTACCTTAAAGAGATAGGCCACCCTCTCTCTTTCTCAAAGTTAGTAACCTAACAGGATTTCTTTCTAAAGTGTTGTATTTCCCACCTAATTATTTTAAAGAACAAGGGCAGTATCCACCATTCCAGCAAGAAACATCATTGTATTTAGTCACTTAAATGGAAGTTTGGGGGGGGCTTTCTTTATTGGCTTTCCTTTTCATGCGACATTTAGAGGTGGCTGTGAAGCTAATCTCACTGCACAAGTTCAGAACACATACAAAAGGGAATGGCAGGCAAGTTATTGCTATGCAGCCCATTCTGCATATTAATAAGCATCACTTGAGCTTAGTTACTGTACTTCTAATATCAACACTACAAAGTTCAGTCAAGAATGTTTTTAAACTGTGAAGATGAACATCTGCTCTGTTTAACAAGGTAGTAAGACTGATAGAGCAAATGCTAAAGAAATAGAAGCATGCTAATCCTATCAATTTAACATTAAGTGATCACAAAAAAATTAGCATTCTATTCCTTTTCCCTAAAAAGCAAACGGAAAAATGCAAATTACTTTTCTCCATCTGCTGTTGCTGACTACAAGTTGGGGTTACTAGGTGGGAAAGAGACAGGACCTTTAATAGAAGAGGTTATCAAAAACACTGGATACCAGCTGGATTACTTCTGCAGCAGGCTACTCTTGAAGCATTAAATGTCATCTGCACATGAACCAAAGACCTAAGAATGTTAATTGAACATATACAGAGCACAAACCTGGCAGGAGTTTCAAGAGGCAAAGCAATGCAATGCAATTTCCTGCTTGAAATGGCATGAATTACACAAAATAGCAGCTCACTAAGCAGAAGTACAAAGGCCTTGCTTCCTTTGGACCTGCATTCTCTTAGGTCCCTGGTTTCCCAAGTTAGCACAGCTCCTGCCAAGCACTTTCACAAGGATACAGGCAGAGAAAACAATGAGCTCTTGCAGAATCTATGGGCAATACCTCATAAAGGGTGAGTTTGGTCTACAGGGTGGAGAATTTAACCTCTCCTCTCCATCAGTTTTACTCTTATGAGCACTGTCTGGTTTGTGTGAGACAAACTAACTTACTCCGGACGTGACAGTAACAGTCACTGCAATTATCTCCATTTAGAAGGAAATCAAGCTCAAACAGGTTTTGTTACTACCTTAAGGCACAGACAAAAATCCCACAACATTCATCCAAATGAATAAAGTAGCCTGTAGTCACGTCTATCAAGCTATATACTTTGTTCCATAGAAGAGTGATCAAGTAGTTTATTTTGCAAGCCACAACACTTTAATACTCATAATACTTGAAAAAGGGCAGTCTAACTAGCTCAATCAGCATAACGTAGTATTCCTCTAAACATTTAAACTTGCACTTTATTTTCTACACTAGCAGACACACATTTCAAGTTTCACCTGCTTTCACTATTCTTGACAATCATGATAAAATTCAAAGCAAGTGAAAAAATCTATACGTACAGAACCACTGAAGCAGAATAGAACTACCATGAACAAATTACTAAGGAAGATCTATTTGTGAACTTCTGTGAAAAAAAAATACTGATCAAGTATTAGAATCTATCTTAATTCAGCAATTGCCTCAACACAAGCACTATTATGACTAACTAGAAATTATTGTGTTCAACATAAACTTGGGATTGAAAATAGACTAAGTCTTTGCAGGAAGTGATTAAGTTTGAACCACTAGTACACAGACCAAAGCTGTCATCAAGTTGTATGTATCTCAGTCAAAGCAGTTTTGGAATCTCTCACCAAGGTGAGATTTTAACTCTAAGACAAAATAGTTCTCATTTTTGTCAGTCTTAAACTGAACACGAATGTGTCAGATAAGGCTAAATGATATACACAGAAAAAAGTTAATTTAATTAAAGCATTGTAAAGAACAGTATGAATCGGGATTCAATATAACTCTCCAGAGGCTGAGAGAATTGCTACATACTTTAGTAGTCTACTAAATAAGGTATTACACCACTCTAGTGTAGTCCTCACCGGTGAAATATTTCAGTTTTAGCTATTTCCTCGACCTTCATTATTTTAACCTGTGCTTAAATTCAGTGATATTTGTATCAATGACAGACATTTAAATTACATCATTAGACTGTCACCTATATTTGCACTGGAAGCCAACAGAAGTAGTTACCAAGTGTTCTCCTTGACAAACACATAAGCTGT
>VZTU01028598.1:23702-53507 GCA_013400835.1 Zapornia atra | reverse complement strand
ATTCTATGATTCTATGACAGGTATGATTTCATGGATTTTCCGCACATCACTTTGAAACCCAAACAAGCCCAGAGGGATGCTAACAAAACTGATCTTGTATTCCTGGAAAAGCCTGTTCCAGGAACACTAGATAGTGCTGAAACTGGTAAAAGAAGGATGGTGAAGTGGGAAATAGGTATTTTGTAAGCACAACTGAGTCTTACATGCCATAGGAGGCTGGAAGGGTGGTAGGACGCAGTCCTTTCTCAGGTTAGCAAAAATGGTCTAGTGTGACTCAGTCCTCCTGAATCAGCAAAAAGACACCAGAAATCTCACAGGAAAAGACATCTGTTGTATCTCATCATCTTGAGTTGCTACAGAAACCCCATAGGAGTTTCAGACATTTGGCAGAAAAGGTAGATAAGATGCAGCCAGGCATGTTAGGACTGGAAGGAATGCAGTGCTTGGCCATGGAGATGGGGAAGGAATCAGAAAGTAGATATATCATTTCTTCAGATGCACTTCACGTCTCTCTCTTTGTGTAATGCCCCAGGGAGTATTTGCTATGCTGGAAATTGTTAGTATCTTCAGGGTTAGCTGCCTTTCTCCTTCTCTTGCTGGTGAAACATAGTCACAGGTAAATGGTTACCTGTTCAGATTACTCTAATAGCAAGAAGTGTTACAACCCACACTACTGAACTCTACCATGAACCATTGGTTTCCAAAAAGCCCTAGATACGTCAACTACAGGAAGATCCTAAATTAATATAGGCACCAAAAGAATTTATATCCTGCTTTCAAGGTTTGCATCCCAGCCAACTGAATGCAGCATGTCCATCTGAAAACAGACCGAGAAACTTGTTAAGACCAAGCCCTAGGATTAAAATTATTTTATGTCTTTCAGCCATATTTTTGACAAAATCCTTTTTGTATTTTGGTCATGAAGTATTGTTTTGTGCGGTTTTTTTCACCAAATGAGGGCAAAATCTCCAGGTGAGATGAAATTAAGGATTAGGCTTGTATTATCGTCAGTATTTCATTTTAAAACTGTTATTGCAAGTACCATTTAAGCCTGGTTATTTTTGGCAGTACATTCCAGACTGTATGCAGAAATACCTGAACAAACGGTTCATCTTATGTTCCATATATGTAAGTGTAATTGCATTATCTCAACATCCAGGAATCTCTGCAGGAAGGAAAGTAAAGAACTACTGAGAAATGAATGAAACAGATTCTTTTTTTTTCAGTCTAGCATCAAGAAATAGCTTGGCAACTAAATTAATTTTGATTGCAAATTTTAAAACCAAACAAAGCCATTTCCTTTACAGAAACAAGAACAATATATTAGATAACATTGTTGTACTTTCAATGGGCAAAACATTGTCTAGCAAATTTATACTTGGTTCCTATTGTTTTGTACTAGTAAGGGAAACAGTGTTAGAATCATGGCCTGACAAGGAGGACTGGAAAAGGACTTTGGCAGAGATCAGCCTACACAGGAACTTGGCCTCTGTACAATGAAAATACACTACCAACGTATAACTTCCACAAGTTGGGACAGTGCTCATCAAAGCTTTCTATACTGGAGTCACGTCGGAAAGAATGTCTAGGCATCATAGATTCATTTACTTCATCTAAAGACATGCAATCTAGAAATCACCTCAAACCATATCTACTTAAGTGCACATGCAGAATTTTGTAACCAGTTACATTAACTAGATGTTCAAACAGGGAACAGTCAAAGGTTTTTAGCCAGCTGGCTCTATCGGTAAAGCTTACCTATAATTTTAGTTCTAGTGAGAGCTTTTGAAGCAAGCAACGAATCGACCCAACAAGACAGACAGAAACAGTCTACATTTTGTTACAACTAATTTAAAACTAATTACACTTGCAATCAAGTGTAAATTGTTTGAGTCCTACATTTTCATAGCTGCCAATAAACTTAACCAATAATCCAAATTCCTAATTATTGGCACACAAGGCTCAATCAAAAGAATTTGATTTATTTAATACTTTCAGCCAAAGACATAGGTTTTTCTGCTGGAGACACAAAGTTAAAGTGGGAAAGAAGTAATGCAGGAGTGTTCGGTTGCTCTTGGGAAAGGTGGGACCTGTGTATGGAGCTGCAGTCATTTGTGGAAGGCAGGAAAAGTTGGAGATATGGTGGTAAGATTGGGTTTATATATTATATGTTACATATAGATTCCTAATGTATTATCTGTCTATTTCTAAGAACTTCGGAGTTAAACTTTCTCTGCTGTGCCCCTTTTGATAGCTGCAAATAGAGAGTTTGCAAGGTAATGCCATGTCCATGCCCATGTGAGTCAGTCAGGTAATGATTGCCCATTGGACCTCTATGCTCAGTCCCAACTGGAGATATCAAAAGACATTGCCAAAAAAAAAAAAAAAAAAAAAAAAAAGCTGTTTAAGCAACACAGAGAATACAGGTGGAACAGAGTAAGAACTCCCAAATCTGCTCAAAACTCCCACAGGTCTGTACGTTGTGTCTGCCCAGGAAAAAGACTTACCTGGACAGCCAAAACTGGCTTGCACATGGACATCAACAAAGTACCACGTATGGGTAACAAGGCTGTAGTGGCTTGGTCAGGAGCCAGCATGAAAGTACTGTAGATGGGAGCTGTGCCAGCCTTAGCTGTTTCACAAGGCAGTTATTTAGGAAGATGACAGTAGCTTTTCCAGGTACCATCTGTTTCCTTCCTTCTGGGTCAAGCTATCTCCCTCTGCCTTCAGCCAGCAAAGTAACAGTTCAGTGTGCTCAACACAGTAGGCTCAAACCTGCCTTCACAGTCTCAGCTCTTGCCACTTATGGTGCTGTTAGCCACTGCTGCCTTCTCTTTTCTTGAAGCTTTCCTGGCTTCCTCCTTCCTTTCCAGGCAGCATGTTTCAGCCATGTCTCATGTGCCCTCCACAGCTCAGCCTCTGAAAAGTTCACACCAGAAGAGACTATTGATAAAAATTCTTCCAAGTGTTTTATTCCATTGGGGACTTCGTGCTTTAGATACCCACCTTTCAACAATGTGCCCCCTGTGCTGACAGCTGTCACAGTGCACACTGAGTCACCAGATGGGGCTTGGAACAAGTTGATGCAGACTATGCCCAGCTCTGGGCTCTGTTCCTGTAGCACTGCAAACACAAACCCTCTCTCAGGTACACACTCAGTTTTAAAAAACAACATGCAACCTGAAAAATCATTTCTTCAATCTTAAAGTATGGTGAGGAGAGTGTTTGCCAGTCTCTGTCTTCTGACCAGTTTCCAACTAATCTGACCTCCACAAATACAGAAATGAAGCTGTTTACATGGCTAGACTAAAGCTACATTTTTAATTGAGATGTTTTGCTAGCAGTCATGATGGATGTACCAAAATTGGACCAAACGTCTGGAAGAAAGCTACACTAATGCCTGACTTGGGTGGTAACTGAACATAGGAAGAAAAAAGTAGAACAGGGACAGGAGGTATGTACATACAAGGAATAGCATAGCCTTTCAGAAGGCAGCAGAGGAACAGATTCCTCCAGTGCTTTCTTTTAAAAAAACAAAATTAAAAAACAGGACTTTTACTGGAAAGAAGTGATTTATCTCACTATTCTGAGCATGCAAGTAAGGATAAGAGGACATTACGGCTATCAGTTAGATCAGACATCGTGCATTTGTGCTATAGACACTTCAGCTGTGCTAATATATGCTAAGGCTCAGTATGGTTTCCTGCAAAGTCAGCCACGGAAAAAATACACTTAAGGATACAGAGACCGTTTTGCTGGGAAAATACTTTAAATGTTGTGAAGCTTTAGTGTTTGGATGGTTAATGCATCCTTAAATGAAATGTTTGTTCAACTGGAAATGAAACATTTGTGTGAGGGTTTGTCACAGAAGTTGCCGAGTGTTCAAAGTTCAATTCAGTTGAAGTGTGACGACCCAACTTCCAGAACATATTGAGGCATCCAGTGGAAGAAAAGTTAGACCAAATTTTTCAAGTTCATGTACTTTCAAGATGAAGTCCAGGTTTTCAAGTCAAGCAGCTGGAAAATAAGAAACGCAGAAGTGACAAACATAATTTTCCAGTGTGGTTTCTGGCTAGCTCCAACTCACCTCCCCTTGCAGACCTTTCTGTACCCCTGTACCAGTCACTGGGGCACTGTTCTCCTCCAGCAGTATTAGGGTACTCAGCAGATTAATCATTGCCATTCAGCCCCTCTGCCACGCTGGTTTCTTCACGTGCCCTGGTAGCAACTGATCCTCTAATGAGCTCCCACCATGAGCCATCCAGAGTTGTGTCGTGCTGGTTGGTTCCTGGGTTTTTCCTCAGCTCATCAAAGAGAGCTGGGTGAGCTCAGCAAGAACCTGGACCGCATTCTCCATCACCCCTCTAGCTCGCAGAAACCAACTCCATATCCTGAGGGATAACCATGGCATATTCTTTTGATGAGTTGCTCAATTTTTCTTTCTGAATTGTTTCAGTCCTTGGCCCGTGGTGTTTTACTGGGAGGATGTTCAAGAACTTTTCTTCTTTGATGGCTCATTTCCATCCAGTTTATATCTATTTTCTATATGTACGCGTGTATATAGTCGTTTAGCTTAAATGGTTTTCATATGTTCCTAAAGTTTATCTCATAGCATATTTATGGAAAGCAGCTATATTGTTTCTCAGACATTATTTTAGTAGGCTTAATGCAGCTAGTGTCTTCCAGCCTCTATCATAAGACAGACTTTTTTGTTCTTACGCTTTTTTTAATTTGAAATATTCTTGCTTTAACAGGAAATTTCTGCTAACTCACTTCTGTCCAAAATATCTTGGTTGAAATACACTAGGCTCCACTCCACTCGGATTCTTCCACAGCTGCATTCAAGTGGTTTAGCTATCCTGTGCACAACTAACATCTAAAGCTTTTTCCTCTAATTCTGCCTTTTTTTTTTTATGAGTTCCAAGACTATAGCAGAAGTTCTTGCTCTTGGTTCCAAAGTACGTATATTTGCCAAACTTCATCCTGTTTCAGTGTGCAAGTTACCAATTCTTATTTATCCTTCTCATACTGATTACGCATCCCAGTTTTTAGGCACTATCATATTTTGTTAATATCCTCTGGGTCTTTATGCCAAAATCACTAATACAAATACTAAATTATGTTAGGCCCAAGAATAGGTCTTAAAAAACTCAATGAGTTATCTCGTTCAAGTTGGATATTCTTATTTTCTTACAATACAAGTGGGCCTGCTAATGCACATTAGCAACACTTAAGCATTTCTGCAAAGAGAGATAGCTTGAGTTATATAGTGACTGTAGTTATATATGACTCTAACATAAGATTTTACCCTTGCAATCATAAATAAGCATTTCCTTGAAATAATAATAAAACTAACAGTACAATGGAGGGACAGGGTAGTGGTACGAGTTAGTTAAGACAGGGTGACTATGCTGGAGACATTAATAAACCAAGAATGTCAGCCATCAACAAAAATGTTATTTGTAGTCAAAATCTGCCATCCTAGCAACTTTCTTTAGATCCTGCAATACTTAACCTTTCCATTGTGAATCTCAAAACTTTACCATATTCCAACTCTGCTTAGTGCATGCCAGAGGTTTGTCAGGGATCATGAAAAATTACAGTCCTTTGATAGATTCTGTTGGGTTTGAATTTCAGATTTCCAGTCAATTGAAATTTCTAACTTAGCTTAAAATATAAGGAGAATTAATTCATGAGGATTTCAGCTGCTTACCTGACAATGGAACTGTGTTCTCCTTCCCCTTTTCACTGGGAACTGAAATGCACGGTAAAAGGGAGAAGTTTTGACCAAAGTCTTTCTTCACACATTGAATAACTAAGTGGCCATGCTACCTTCTGCTGAAACAAAGGAGTCACAGTAATGAGATATGCAAAGGCTGATCTGCATCATCTTAGGAAAGAGGAGTGGGCTGCCTTTTTTAGCAGATGAATATATCTTGATACATTCAGTGATATATCTTGAGATATCTTCTATCTTTATAGGCAGTGAATAAATCATGAAAAAATAAGAGGTGCTTTAGTTTTTATCAGAAAATCACTAATGTACTTTAGAGTATTAAAGACATATGACAGTCTAACTAAAATGGTTCCATACTACATAAAGACCTAGCTCAGACCTGAAATTTGATGTCTGCTTGAAAAGAATGCAGTGAGCTACGTATTCCATGTGTTTCCAAAGGATGAGCTCTCCTTAGCCATCCTTTTGTTTCCAGTTCACTATTTAAATCTTAGTTATGATTTTGTTTTCTAGCAATTTAGTATTAGACAAAAAAATTGCATTAACTGTGTCATATAGGTTCAAAGACATATATACAAGCTAATGTTTTCTGATCATGTGCATTGCTTTGACAGTGACTGGCAATGGTTACTGTAACACATTTGGGATTGTGGAATAGTCATTACTGGCACGAGAAGATGCATTTGTATTTGTAAGGCACCAGACCTTTATGTGATAGTTTCTCTAACTCATTTTTTGCTGTTCTACATGGCTATTGGAATGGCTGTAATCAAAGAATGAAATATAATGCAGCAGTCTTATCACAGAGATGTAAAATACTTGATAGTTGGGAAAATTGATCTGGCTTCTGTACTCCTCAGTTTAAGGCGATGCTCTGAGTTTAATTTACACTCATTCATAAGATAATGGGGTTTTTTTTAACTTGTTTTTTACCTGCACTGTATGAAGAAAGCTAACAAAAAATATCCAAAAAAAGGGCCAGGCAGAAATTGGAGGCATCAGAATTTCATAAGCAGCTTTCCAGGTATTTTATGACAAGAACCCTTAACAAGGCCTAGTGCCCCTCACAGGGCCAAAATACTGGAAATGGAAAACCAACACAACTGAGCTACACAGGGGCTTAGTCCAGCTCTAATCCTAACATTGTGTTAACTACTGATATCACCGCCTGTAATCCAAAGGCTTTTACCATAATGTAAGGGTACAATCTGATATTCAAGAAACAGGTTTTTTGTAGGAGTATTGGATTCTTAGGATGAAATTTGCCAAGCATAAGTGTTAGGCAAGACTTATGTGCCATTTTGACCTTTGAAATGGAAATTTAATTGATGCCCAGTCCTCATGTACCAGGGAGAGAGCTGGGCAGCAGGAGCAGAGCCAGTACGTGGATTCGGTTTAACCAGTAATTCCAGGAACTGACCAAAAAATATTAAAGGTTGCCTTGAAGGGTGGTCTTTTAATAGACCTAGATGGTTTCTTACTTTGAGTAATTATTTAATAAAACTGGATCTCCCATGAAATTATTCATAAGACATTTTGATGTGCCAATCTTTGATAACTATAACCTGCAAAAGAAGGCACACAGTCAGATTATGGAAAGGATTACATGCTTGGGCCCCTCCAGCAGCCAAGGGCCATCCTCAGGGATCTTAAATTCCCTCCTGGAGCTCCCTAAGAAGTCCTGCAGGAAATTATGTTTTCCTCAAGTATAGCCTGAGTTAAATCAGACCAAATCTAAATCTTTTTTTAGCAAAGCAGCTCTCCAAGCTGCTCACTGGAGTAGTCATTCTACTATTTTGTTGCTAATGAGTAATGGTGGTTTCTTTTGTAATGTCTGCATCTGAACTGGGAATTAATTGCCGCAGCACCGGGAACGCTCTTCCAGGGATCCACAAACCTCTGTCTTGCTTTCAGTGAAAACATGCTGAAACTGAGACACTCTAAAAAGCATTTCAGACCCATATTTTTAGTAGATATTTTTGTCTGATTCTGTTTCTACACTCACTTTTGTGTTTGAAGTCCTATCTGAATTGCCCTATGACTACTACAGCACCATGTTGCTTTAACTGCTAGTCTTTATTCAAATTCCAGTTATATCCAGAATGATCAACTATGTTCCTGAGCTAAGACAGCCCTAGAGATGGTGCTTGTTCCAAGAACTGTAACCCATAAGGTGAGACACCTGCAGTATTTGATCGAGATGTATTTCATTCCATACGGTTTCATGATACCTTGTTACTTATAACTATTTACATGAAGGTGTGAGTTCCAAGAGAGTAAGATGTGTTCCTATAAAGACTTGCCCCATAAGGTGCAATATATCAATAGTACACAAAATTAGGTGGCTTGCACATAGATGTAGAGCAAATCAATGGCAGAGCCCGGAAAATGGCAGGTTAGGGAAAATTGGAGGGATTCCTAGCTCATGTTGTCTCCACTACTTTCCTTGAGCAGGCCAAACAGGGTCTTTAACTTTTCCACCTGGAAACCCCTGTGAGGTCAAGTGAAGGAGACAGACACTCAGTAAATTATGAGTGAACGTAAGTAACTAGGAAGACAAAAACCTGGTTGTCCTATGCAGTACGCTTTAGGAGTCTGGGAAAGAGAACAGTCTTTCAGCTCCAAAACAGGTACATATTGGTGATAGTGCTCAGACACACAGAGCTCTGGGAATGCAAGGTTTTAATTCTCAAAATAAGGAGGATAACCATCTATTTGCAAGCAGTTTGGGAAATTGATGTGCGTGGCTGTAACCTGGGGAAATATTCTACTGCAATCTAATCTCAGATTAATTTAGAAACAAAAGTAACAAAAAACAGTATCTGGAAGGATTTCTTTCTTCTTCTTTCTTTTTTACTTCTTTTTTCTTTGTTCTTTTTTCATAATGCCACGATTTTCCATCTTATTTTTACCTTGTCTTCTGGTAACTTGCAGGAATATGTCTTCCTGAGCAATAGGTATTTAGGCAGATCTACCCTCAAGCTAAGCACACCCATAAACGTCAGGAACTAGAACACATGCTTTCTCCACCATTGTGATATCTTTATTTCACAGAATCAGAACTGTAGGGGTTGGAAGGGACCTCCAGAGATCATCGAGTCCAACCCCCCTGCCAAAGCAGGGTCCCTAGGACAGGACACACAGGTAGCATTTAATTGCACCACCTCTGCTTTATTTCTCCTCTACTAGTAGTGCTCTGTAGAAGTGAAAGCAAAGGTGAAAATACCCATGCAACTTCAGTTTTAATAGTATACAGGATTTAAGATAATAATTTGGTAAAATCCCATCAGCTGCTATTGGGTGTTTTGGTAATGTGGAAACTGTTCTGGGTCAGATCTGCCAAAAACTAGTCTGACACCAGTGGTATTTTCACAACCGAAAGGTCTGCTGCAAAATCACTCATCTAGATTAAAAGCCATTGACATCTTTGATACAAAGTTTTCTGTTTGTCTGGTTTTTCATCAAGCAAAAAGCTTAGGGTGGCATGTTAGAAATACAATAAACCCAATCTAGTTTAGACCCTGTGATTAAACTTAATTCACTTCAGAAGAAGCTGCTTACACTGGCTAATTGCTCCAAGCTGAGAAGGGAATCAATACCTTCTGGCTGAGGCAAACCAGAGCAAATCTCAGTCTCTGCCTGAGGAAGAACGGAAAAAGTTACAAACTCCATCACACCTCCGATGTGATTGCACAAGCGTGTGTTACTCTCACATGGTGATTTTTAACAAACTTTTGTGGAAAATTTGGTAACTAAAAAGGATTTTCTTATTATTTTGAAAAAAAAAAAAAAAGGTGTTTGTGCAGTGTAAAAAAAAAAACAACCCCATGAAAAATTAATACCAAATTTGTTCTTAACTGAGTATGTTCTTGGAGCTAAACCCTCAGGTAACCCACTTACTGAGGGATGGGCCAGATCCATAAAAGAGATCATTTACAGGCTCCTGAAATTCTATTCCATTAGCAACAGATGGTAAACACAAATATTTAAAAAAAAAAAAATATTTTTGCAAGTACATTTGATACTGCCTCTTTAACTTTTTACAGAGCTGCTTCACATGTCAGACTTTCCAGAGGAAAGAGCTAATCTAGATCAGCAACTTTGCTGGACAGGCGTTCTGTAACTACATATGGATTTAAAAAGAAAGTTAAGACACAGGCGGCTTGAACAGCAACATTTCACAGCTATGAAATAGCAAGAACTAATTGAGCTTCTTTCCCTGAATTAGTGTGAGCAGAGGTTCAAGGCAGAGTTGTTTTATTTGAGAAGAAACCGAACTTGAGCCGTGGTTGCCCCACGGCCAGGCAAGTGGGACCTGACCCTTCCCTGCTCCCCATGTTTCAGTGTTCCCAGCCCCACCAAAAAAGAAACTTCCTTAGGAACAGCGGTTGTTTTGTCGATCAACTCTGCCAAGTGCCGAGAATATATTTTAAAAGTAACAGCTCAGAAAGTGATCAGTTGCTTTCTGCAAACACCGTGGACTGCTTAGACATATAATTAATGTAGTCTCGCACTTATGGAAACTTGGCCTTTCTGCTTGGGATGGTTTTGGCTAAGGGTGTGTTCTTGCTGCTGCTTTTTTTGTAAGGCAGGAATGGCTTGTTATTTATTGCTGAGTGAAACAGCAAGCGCTATTAATATTGCAGTACTGACAGAGAAAGCATTTTCCCAGTTTGCTGCTCTTTTTTCTCTTTCCCTTGAAATGCCTGTTCTCTTTCCATAAACAGATGCAAACAGACCAAACACATCCTGCAAAAGACGGCAGGGAGTACAAAGTAGCAAAGGCAGGCTTATGTTGCTGATGAAAAGATGTGTTTTCTTGTCTGCCTGCACACCTCAGAGCATAACAATTGCTCCAAGATGAGAAGGTTCTGTGTAAAGGTGTTTGCCTGCAGCCAAGTTCTTCTGCCATGCTGTATAAAGACGACAGGTATTCAGGAATGAACAGACAGAGTAGAAAGGTTTTGGGTTCCCGTCTCCCCAGCTATGCCATATAATGCTGGTGGTTTTGCTCCGAGACTCACAGCTACAAAGACCTGTTTCGAGTAGCAACTGCAGTGGTGCTGCTCTGCCCTGCCCTGCCCAGGGAGCGAGGGTTCTGCAGGAGATGGGGATGCTCTTTGGGGCTGGAACAAGATCACTGAGCCTGCATGCACTGAAATTGCTATAGTTTGTCAATTTTAGGGGAAACCTAAGAGTTTGTGTGTGTCTATATATACATATTTGAAGACTCTTTTAGGCAAACATCTGATATTGGGCAGACTCGCCCTACCCCCAGCATACCAAACAAAGCAAATTTCAGGGCAAACTGAGTTCAAGCTCCTTGAAACAGCTGACCTTTAAAGCAAAAATGCTTTGCAATCCCTGACTAGTCGAAGCTGTCACAACTAAGTCAGAGAGACATGCTGGGAAAACCGAACATGAGCATTTCTCATTCCTCTGAGAAGAATGATATGATCTCAACCTGATAGCTTGCAGTTTTGGTGGTTTTTTTTTTTTTTTTTTTGTGCTGGATGTTTACTGAAGCTCTGTCCTTCCAAACTGATGCTTTAAACACAGGATTATGTTGCGTATAGCTTTGTGAAGAGTATGGCAAATATTGTAGCCTTTATTCTTCATTTTATCCCTGCTTCCCATCTCAGGAGCACTAGAACTGTGAAACTGCTAGCAGCTGTCTAGAGTAGGACACAACTGTAGGTATGACAACTGCAAGAAAGGAGGGAGACTAGGCTGTTACAGGAAAATGCTACCTTTTCAGTAAGCTTGTGAGCCTATAGTGAATTATATTATACAACCAGAGCTCTACAGCTTTACTTCTTGTCACATGAGCTTGAAGCCACAGTACAGTAATTCAGAACATTAGAGGAAAGAAATGTCAGAAACAATCATTTGAGGAAATATCATATTTTAGACTAAACTGTTAAACAACATAAAGAAAGTAGTAGTTTCCCAAAACCAAAAAATCTGAAATATACTAGAAAAGAAAGTTTCTTATTCACTGGAGAGAGAAACAATGGAAGTCTTAATTTTTTTGTCTTGAGAAAAAGTGGTAAAGATGTCTGAAGTCCATTTCAAAAAAGAGCTGGTTTAGAGCTTATCATTTAATTGATGCATTACTCTAGGTAGAGACTGTAAGAAGAAGTGCAACCAACACCTCAATGGTACATCAGTCTGTTTTCTCATATTTCACGTTCCCACCACTTAAATGGCTTAAAGTGGTTTGGACTTCATGCTTTTTTTTGGTCTGGGTAATAGTAAGACTATGGCTACACCCATACAAAAAGACAAGCAGTGCAGGTAAAGCAGAAAAGGCTAGCTCTTAAATAAGCAAATCCTCGGGAGTTACAGTTATGGATTTCCCAGACATCCCTCTTGCCAAATCCAGCAAACCCACTGTGAATGAGTCACCATAATCCAATGCACAGGATTGTGCTAACCTCTTAAACTATTGTGTTCATAATGCTTAATGATTCTCATTTTCCCTATGTACACTTAAACAGTAGTAGAGGAATAATCCTCTTCAACCTCTGTGGTGCATTGCAAAAAGCAGGTGTGACCCATTCTAGAAGCGGTCTCAGCTATTTTGAAGCAGAGAGGTATTTTTTCCAGTTGTTACCTCCTAGAGCTGTTGTTAATAATTGCATTGTTCCTATCAAGTATTTTGTTTCAAAGAGCTTAAAAGCCAAGAGGGTCTATGGTTTTGACTGAAAAGGGGCCTTGGGGTGGCGGGGGCATGTTTCAGGTTTTCAGTAGAGTAATTCTGGCTCAGTGAGTTATATGAGGATTTAATTTTCCTCTGGGTTCCTTGGAAAACTCCTATAAACCATTTAAATTTACCTGGCTGCTTGCTTTAGTCTGGTTCCTCCGGGTGTGCTCTCCATAAAGTTTGCCTTGGGTTTTTATCACCTCATTGTTCCTGGTTCACTGATAACAGCTGGCAATAAAGGAATCTTCATGTAGGCAAAAGTTCCCCTGGTCCCTCAGTGCCTCATCATACAAAACTTTTTTCCTTCTATAGTGGCTGTGGGTAACAAAAATGAACAGATGGAAGACAAAATGCTTAAGCCTTCCCTTCTCATCATCCCTACAGCGAATGTCCAGGGTGAATGCTTCAACTGATTCCAGGCTAGCTTTTTTTTTTTTTTTTCCCCATATTGGGAAAATACTTTGCTTGGAGTTTGAAAAGGGATTTCTAGCCAAATTACTGTAAACAGCCGTGGTAGCTCGTGCAGCTGCAGGAGCTAGCTGTGAGCCAGGCAGCTCAGTGCAGTGCAGCCTTTGTCGTCCAGAACTCACTGCAATATGCAGTGTCATGAGGGAAGCTAGGTAAATACCTGGACATTTATCTTGAGCTGAGATCTGGCCACAGATAGCTGCCCTCAGTACTTCCAAGATAACAAGCCTGTATAAGGGAATGCAGTT
Source organism: Zapornia atra (assembly GCA_013400835.1). Classification (NCBI taxonomy): domain Eukaryota; kingdom Metazoa; phylum Chordata; class Aves; order Gruiformes; family Rallidae; genus Zapornia; species Zapornia atra. Next base: position 40,348 of record VZTU01028598.1, on the reverse strand, counting down.
GAGAATGCTGGAAAAGAGCACAATAATTCCCCAGCATGGAGCCCAAATCTCTGATTTATCAGCTAATGGCTTTCACTCTTCAGTGTTCTGATAACTCTCCTGAGGATGAGGATTTATCACAGAATCAAAGAATAACTAGGTTGTAAAAGACCTTTAAGATCATCAAGTCCAACTGTACCTGTCCTCTACTAAACCATATCCCTAAGTACCTCATCTACCCATCTATTAAACACATCCAGGGATGGTGACTCAACCCCCTCCCTGGGCAGCCTGTTCCAGGCCCTGACAACTCTTTTAGTGAAGAACTTTCTCCTAACATCTAATCTGACCCTGTCCTGGTGCAGCTTAAGGCCATTTCCTCTTCTATCACCTATCACTTGGCTGAAGAGACCATCGCCCACCTCTCTACAACCCTCTTTCCCCTCAGCCTCCTTTTCTGCAGACTAAACCACCACATCTCCCTCAGCTGCTCCTCCTAAGATTTGCCCTTCAGCCCCTTCCCCAGCCTGGTTGCCCTTCTCTGGACTCGCTCGAGGACCTCAATGTCCTTCTTATGGTGAGGAGCCCAGAACTGGACACAGCACTCAAGGTGCGGATTTACATATTCCTTCAGTAAGCAGTTAGGTAAAGGGCATGTCTAGCTGAACTCTTGATGATAGTGGTTTTTTTCTTAAGACCAAAATGTTTCTTGCCTGATGCCCTTCCAGTTCTCAGAAATCACTGGATTCCTGGCACTAGGTCCATCATTCCAAAATTCAAATTTGCCATATTTACAGAATATATCAGCAATTACAAGACAACTTCCCACTGCTATCTAGGAAGAGCAAGCGTCCAGGAAAAATACAGCAAGAATAGTACAGCTTGATCTTTGTTAGCTCATATAATTGAAGAGTCATGTGGTTCATGTGCAGTGCAGCACGAATTTGCACCTAAAGAATGATGGATTCATCAGGCGGTGATTCTTCTTCTAGAGTTGTACCCTAACTGTCTCAGAACAGATATTGTTATGAAGGAGAATCACGAAAGAATCATTTAAGGAAGATAACCAAGTGGGAGGGCAACATCTGTGCATCATGCACTAAATGTAATGCACAGAGAAAACAATCCAGTGATTCAGAGAACTCAATCCCCTCCTGAATGCAAGCCAGTGTGGGTTTTTTTCTGTGATAAATGCAAAGGCAAAAGGGTAAAGAAGAAATGGTCAGCTTATTTCTCCATGGCCTTTAGTGGTAAACCTTAGCTTCCTGAGTGCTGATGCAGCGTTGAGAAGGATTGCAGTCTGGAACCCCACCTGCCATGGAACACGCATGAAGGGCTGGGATTTCTGGGCTGCACTTTGATGTCTAGCACTCAGTGGTGAAATTGCCAATTTTCAGCATCTCTATTTTCTGCCCATTACACAGACACTTTGGGAAGAACATTCGTTGGGAACAAAACCCCTCCTAACACATTGGGATCTCTTGCACAGGTGACGATGTTGCAAGGAACAAATCTCTCAAACAGGATGGCCCGTCACTTGTCTGGATGGTGGTGCGAGCCTCTACTTGCAAGGGTCCTTGCAACAGTGTCTTCAGGTGGATCAGGTGAGACTGCAGGCTGCTGGCCTTTTACAAACTTACATCTAGGTGGGCTGTGGGCCCACAGGACCATTCTGGCAAATATATGTTTCTATTGATATCTTAAACTATATGAACTAAGTGTCTCCTGACTAAATTAGCTACAAACAGACATCATCCTATGTGAGCATCTCTCAGAGCAGTTTCTACTGAACATTTGTAATTCCTTGTGCACAGTTTAGTCAATTCTGCAGGCAGAGCACTTAGGGCAGCTGCCGGGGACTGCCAGGTTCTCCACCTGGGCTGTTACTCTGCATACTGAACTGGTGCCCATCAACTGGCTTCTGCGCAGCAGGCACTGCTCAGGGGGGTTAAAGTAATTTATTACTATAAATGTCAAATGCAAGCCCCTCTGGGTGTTGCTGTGATGGTAGTCATACTACCACTAAAATTTGGGGGTTGCATTTTCTCTGAAATGGACTCTGAATTCTCCCATGTTGTTTGTCCCATTTAAGAGCAGGATGTGGCCGCTAAGGATCTGGCCAGTCTATGAAGGCATTTGAGGCTTAGATCAGTCTGGTCCAAACAGCTGCCTTGACCACAGGCAGATCTGGCCCACTGCCGTTCTCCTGGAGGAGACAAGGAACAGTTGCTTGAGCTGCAAGCACAAACAGAGCTGCTAAAGGCTCCCTCCTGCACGGGCTCAGCTTTCTCAAAGTGGGAGGGATGGCTTCTGACTGGTGTGGGAGCACCCAGGCAGCACTGCCAGCCCTGTGGCACGTAAGTGGCAGCTGCCAGGCTGGCACAGAAGCACCAAGGCTGCTGGTGGGGGAAAAAAGGATGTGGTTAAAATATGAAATTTTGGTGAAACGGAGGCCTGGGACATCTATCTACTGATCTCAAGGGACTTCATTTATCAGCCTCTGAACTGGCACTATATAGATAAAGATAGAGGCAGAGCTAGTGCTAGAGAGATCGATACACACACAGGAGAGATTCTGCTCTAGAGTGTTTCTATCTGTGTACGTGGCTAAGAATTAGTGCAAGGAATGGATTAGTATTAAGCACTATGCTTGTCCTCAGATATTTTAGCAAAATATAAGGGATTCCATTCAAACAGCAGGGAAAAGTTGACTTTAAAATGAGATTGTATGGTTTAAATATGTCATAGTGATGTCATGGCAGGAAGTTAAGTCCTTTTTTTTTTTGTTTAAACTTAATGTAAAAGGTAAGACAATACTTTAGCTGTACAGCTACTGCTGTGCCTCTAAGTGGTGTGCAGCACAGAGCAGCCAGGCCTCAGCATGTGCTGCAACGTTCAGCATACATCCCTGCACAGACTTGGTGCAGGAGTTGCAGTCCCCCTGCAGCTAGGAGGAATTAGGCTGCCATGATCCCGTCGCCAAATACCACCCACGAAAGTCAAAGTGTACACATAAAAAGCCCACTAACTAATCCTTGCAAACCCCACAAAGGTAGAACATGTGTGCTGTTATCTGTGTCCTACACCCAAAAAAAGGCAGAACATGTTCATGACTCTTTATAAGATAGTCTTAAAGCCCCCAGGCTATGAATTTCTACTTCCAGTGCTTCCCTGGGCTTCACAGTATTTTCTCAAGGCGGTAACCAGCCTCACACCTACCAAGGGCAAACCAAATTTCTGTGCTCAGCATCCCAAACTGCATACTGGATAAGGTAAGTTATTGATGGCAAAATGAAAGATGATTCCAGACTATAATATATCGCAGGAATCGCATTTAGTCAGTGACACAGTTTTGCATAGCTGGGTACTGGAAGAGAAGGAGGCTGCAGAGGAAGCAGCTAGAAGCTCTCTTGCAGGCCCCAGAAAGTAAACAGAAACGGTTTTAAAACTGGATGTAAACCCAAAGCAAGCAGTCGAATGCCCTGCAGTGAGACAGCCTGATGAGGCTGTCCCTCTCTCCCCCACCTCTCTGCTACCCAGGCCCTGCGTGAGTGTCTTAGCTGAGGGCAAGTGCTGTAGGGATCTGACACAGCAGCAATGATGAGAAATGGGGAGGGAGAGTAAAGAGGTACTACTCTTCCTACTTTTGACTGCATGTTTGTACGGGCCTTTAAGTTTTTTATACTTGGCCCAAGTACATCAAGACCAAATCAAGCAAGGACAAAGTCTTGGTATTTCTGACCGTGCCAGCATGGGAGCATTTGAGTGGGCCTTGGGATCCAGCAAAGCCTTCAGGAAAGTTTTGACACTTTATCATGTCCGAGTGGTGCAAGTAGCAGCAACCCTGGATATTAGTATGTTCATAGATGACATTACTGAAAGGCAATGTTTCGATTATAGTAAATAGCTGTCAGCCTCAGAAGTTGTTCAATAATTTGAGCTGTTGATCTTTTATATGGATATTTTCCTGAAAGAAAATATTTAGTTAACACCATTAAATCAACAAAAAAATACACTTTCCTGACATATAGTCTCTTTGATCTGCTAATTTGCAAGCATCTCTGTACATATTTGTCTTTATCATCTTCATAGTCATTCAAAGCTATTTTCACTTTTTTTCCAGCTTATATGTGTTTTTATTTTGTTCTGATATAGGCAGCTTCTAGTATTACATGTAGTTTAAATAGAAAAGGTGCAGTAAAACAAAATTTCCTTGATTATTTTGTGGGTTACCTTTACATTGACCAACATGGCTTCAGAAGCATAAATCACAGAATCACAGAATTGTAGTAGTTGGAAGGGACCTTGAGAGATCATTGTGTCCAACCCCCCTGCCAAAGCAAGCTCCCTAGCTCATATTACACAGATAGGCGTCCAGATGAGTCTTGAATATCTCCAGAGAAGGAGACTCCACCACCTCCCTGGGCAGCCTATTCCACTGCTCTTTCACCCTCACTGTGTAAAAGTTCTACCGCATGTTGGTGCAGAACTTCCTGTACTCCAATTTGCAGCCATTGCCCCTTGTCCTGTCCCCACAGACCACTGAAAAGGGGCTGGCCAATTCCCCCTGCATCCCATGCTTAAGGTATTTATAAACATTAATAAGGTCCCCCCTTAGTCTTCTTTTCTCCAGACTGAACAGTCCCATCTCACTCAGCCTTTCCTCATACGGGAGATATTCCAGGCCCTTAACCATCTTCGTAGCCCTTCTCTGGACTCTTTCCAGGAGGTCCCTGTCTTTTTTATACAAGGGGAAAAGTTAGCAATTAGTGTGAAAGGGAGAAAGGGCTGAGATGCCTGGAAAGACCATATGGTCAACCCATTTTCCAGACCACCTCTCAGGAGATCACCCATGGTGTTTGGAACTTGCAGGGTGACCCATTGGTGGGGATGGATGAACAGAAAACATCTGCTTCCTCAGAGCCTTGTCATGTGAGGATTCAGCAGATACTTTACTTTCAGAACATAACCAGCCCTGCCAAGTTTGGTGGGACTGTGTATGGGAACGCAGGTATGTACAGACGGGAATGTGACCTGTCTTAATTTGTCCAAAGCACAGATGGAAAAGCAGGTCCATTTTTTTTTTCTCCTTATGAATCCATAGGAATTATGTCATCGCATGATCTGTCACCTCACAGTACATAGGGATCAATGCAATTTTAACCAGGCACATAAAACAGATAACCAACAAATGGAAGGTAGTGAGGACAACTTTGGAAGAGCCCCTTGGAGCTGAGAATGCATCCTGAGTTCTGACTGCATGAGTTTAAGAGTTGCCGAGAGGTAACTGAAAGGGTTTTCTCACACAGCAGTCTGCATAAGTGCAACACTGACCATTCCAATGTCAGTCCAAGCTTTCTCTTTGGTGTAAATATGACCAAGACTTAACCCTAAATATTTCTAGTGTGTTGCTAGATGCTGCTCACTCATCTGAAAAAAAAAAAAATAGAATTCCCAGAGATTACTTTGGAAAGACTATTACCATGGCTCTCTACATCCTTCTCTCAGAATGGCATGCTGCCCAAAATGTTGCTTCTGAAGCAGAGACACATTGCCTGGCAGGACAAGGCACACCTCTACCCTCATGTTACCTGTCAAGATTTTCTCTGCCACTCTCTATTTTTAAGAGATCTTTCCATCTCTTGCTGTTTTTCACTGTCATGGCTGATTTACAGGTGATGGTGTGGATTCGTTACAGGTCACAGAAACATGTGCTGGCTGCTCTCTAAAGATCTGATTGCTAAGGCTGCCTGCTTTGTAATTCCCAATGACTCCTGGAACAGACCACCTCTTTCCAAAGAGAGCGATCTTCAAGATCCAGAGTCTGGAACTTGACAGTGGAGCCTCCTGTCAACATCTGGTCCAAGAGAGAAGGGAAGGTAAGGACTGGAAGGCTATGCCTGTGCTGTCTCCCACAGATCCTATAGCTGCTGACACTGGTAGCAGTGCCCGTAAGTGTGAAATTTGTTGACTGCTAAAACGTTGATGCTTCTAGAAGCATTATTTTAAGGTTTTAAAGTCCTGTCCGCTTACGTGAGAACTGATACTCACATTCAACACGTTAGTATATTCTGTTTATTAACTGTTATGTCTTAGGCTCAAGTGAAATACAGTTTTCTTCACCATCTTACTTCACCTATAAACCCTTCTGCTTCTAATAGCCATGGAGAAGATGAAAGTGAATATTCTTGTGCCATTGCAGAGAAGATTAGACATGGTTTTATTTGCTAATACATTCCACTTCCAACACATTTACTACTGTAACATCTGGACAAAAAAAAAATATGTTTGGAAACCAATAAAGTAACTTGGTAGAGTTATGATGTCTTGAGGAGATTGCTATTTTGTTACTATATATTAATCACACATGGTGTCACTATATATCCAGTTAGTTAAGAGTCCCAGCTTGATATGCAATTGATGAAGAGAAGAAATTAGAAATTTTAATAGGAAAGCAACAGAATAAAAGGGGCTCAGTGCAGACAGTTTAGTCTCCCAATTAGATTTTACTTACTTTTTTTATCATTATGGTTGTACGTGTGAGGCAATGAAGTGTTCTATTGGCATTAGTTAAAAAAAAACAGTTTCAGTCCCTCAGCTGTTCCTAATCAAATCACACAGCTAATTGTTTGAAAATGTCTGATGACCAAAGCCAGTTGTAAATGCCAACACTTTTGTACACCTCAGCAGAAATGCACTTCTGCTGAAAGTTTGGGCCAGAAGTATTCTTTGCCATGATGATTTTTCTTGTGCAACAATTCGGTCCCAAGGCTGCTCATCATGTCTCAATACCAATAGCTGGTGGTCAAAGAGAACTGTCAGAAAGCATTATGTCGGCCATAATTTGATTCAAAATAGCAGGGCTTTTGGTTGTGGGTTGGTTTTTTTTTTAAATCATCTGGAATTAACACAATGAACAATCTAGGAATTACTACTCAGATCTGGAAATGCCTAACATTTCTGGAAACTTATGTTTCCAGAAACAACTAATGAGTCCTGTGTTATTCATTGTGCTGATTCCCAAATGACTCACAGCCCAAAAGAAAAAAAAATAAAGAGAAAAGGCTACTGTCTGCAAGTAATTTGCAACCAAGCTAAGTGCAAGCAAACCAGCTACAATATAGAGTATTTCCAAGATTCATCTTTGACTCTGCCCCGCCAAAGGCCCAGGTAGAGTCCCCAACCCTTTCAGTAAAAGTTATAGAAAACTTGTTTAGAAAATGCAGTTCTCAGTGTCTCTTAGTTACGGGGGTACTTATTTTCTCCATTTATGTTGAAGCAGCTTTGGAATTCCTTTTTGTCACTGTGGCAGAAGCAACACCAGCAAATGTCCAGAAACCCTTTTTCTCAGAGATGTGGTCACATGCTTGACAGTAAGACAAAGCCAGTCCTGTTCAGAAAAAAAGGAGGGGAAATAATACTTGTAAATGGAATAAGACAAACAGCTGATTTTATATCATGCAAACAATGTGATTTAAATTATTGCTACAAAATTAGCAGTCCTAGCTATGACCTATAACTTGCAAGTCTTCCCAAAAGCTGTATCATAATGCTCATTGCTCTCTTTAAAGCTTCTCAAAATGTTATGCATACATTTTTTAGGAATGCAAGGAACCACTGCAAAACAAACTTGAGTTTGCAGCCCACAGTTACAGATTATCTCAGCAGTACTACTCCAAAAGAAAGGTAGGTTCATTTTAATAGATGTCAGAGTGTGTTTTGGTTAGCGTGTCCATCTCAGCAACTCCTTGCTAGTCCACATTATTTGATTTTACAAGTAATCAAAAACTACCACCTCTGATTCTTCAGAGAGTAATGTTGAGAGAGATCTTGGCCTGATGTTTTGAACGTTGGATTGGTTCAGATGTATAAAGTTGTTTTAAAAATCAACAACAGGAGAAAATGAGCAAAATGTAGTTCTTTGTAGATAAATACGTACAAACATACAAGCGTGTTTAACTACAATGTCTCTTACTTGCAGCAGGAGTGGCAAATCCTCACAACTGTGCCTGGATGGCCACCCGACCCCACAGTCCCTCTGAGGACGCAGCTTCCTGGAGCAGCGATGGGCAAGCACATCTCAAAACTTCACTCTCCACAAGGTGCTTTCGGAGGCAAGCATGAAGATAAGTAGGAAATGGAAGAATCTACATGGTTTTGTTACCCAAAGAAATATTTGCTGTTATTCTCAGTCTTTTTACTTGTGGTAAACTGCTCCATCAAATTTTCATGTGAATTACTCTGGTGCAACAACAGGTTAAAAAATGTGGGGTATGTCACCCCTTGCTATCACCTATGTGCAGACTTTCTACAAAAAGGGGATGATTTTGAAACCCAATGCCATAGCACTCCAGGAGCATAACTTGCAAAACATATAAGACAACAGAGCAAGTAGTGATTTAGCAGGTTTGAAAACAACAGTGAAATCCACCTCCCAACAAAGATATGGCACAGTGCCAGGGGTCAGCCTTTACCCAGAAGTTATTGCTAGTATATCACGCTGTGCAATAGGAGAGGCAGAAAGTTCCTTTCATTGCCTTTTTTTTATTTTTTTAAAGCAGTATTTGTGCCTCTGAATGTGTTTGCCCAAAACTATTTGGAAAATGGGGTGAAAGCATCCACACGCTTCTACTATTCCTTCCGGTCAGCCATTGTACTGCCATCCATATATTTCATACTGGAAACTTAACTATGCAGGCTCTTTCTTTGGAGAAAAGTGGGAGGGGAAGGAGACAAAATCACAGATAGACTCAAAGGCTGCTGCCACCGGACAAACAGTGCATGTTAGAGCCACTTAACCCGCAGAGGTCTTCTGCCTGTCAGTTGCTCTTGCAGAGAGAGGATGGGTTGTCCAGCCTTGCCTTCCAGATATGTCTTGGTTTTTAATGTACCCTCTTAATATTAATGTCAAACAGTTGTCACAGCCTTGCTTTGGTTTGGTTGAACCTTCTTAAGGCTTTTGATAGAAAGCAAAGTGTTTTGAATGCCTCCAAAGCTGCCTACTGTGAAACAGAAGCATTTATTCTGCAACCAGGAGGACGCTGCTCCTCTCTGTGCTTCTGTGGATTTGGGCACTGAGATTTTCCAACAATGTTCAGGCATCACCTGCCTAACCCCAGAGGAAATCCTTCCAGGTCTGCCATGGCACTACAGCACTGCTTACATCCAGCTCTCCAGTGCCCCATTAAGATGGTGCCTAGGGAGAAGTGGGCTGATAGGCTGGTGCAGGCTCTGGGAGCATAAATCCCAGTAAAGGACCAGATCACATCAATTTATGAGACCAAACGCGATGTTCGGAGGCTCAGAATGCCAGTGGCAGGACCAGGGTTTTCCCATCCAAAGTAACCACATTGGAAGAGCCATATTTCCTAAACCTAAATCAGCCCATAAACTATTCAATCCAGCTTCTTCCCATTCACACCAATTGTACACCTTTGCTTCTTGACTCTAAGCATGGAAACAGGGCAGGTAGCATTCCCACAGCTCTGCAGAGCACCTCATGCACTCTGCTTCAATGTCAGTCACAGCAAAGAATGGTGCTAGGGCTCCAGATCGAGCTCCAGAGACAAGTGTTACCAGCTCCCATCATATCCTTTGCAGAAAGGCTCATAGAGCTACAAGCAAGTCACCTTGAATGCTGGTTCTTCAGCCAGACCATTCTCAATGCAAGTTGTAAATTGCAGTAGGAGGTATAAATTCCCTATCAATAAACTGCACCAACCTCAGGCACGGGAGAATAACACACTGTTAGGGCTGCTGAATGAGAGCTCTGTGTGCACTGAGTCATTAAAAACCCATGGAACAGTCAAACATGATTGCACAAAAATAAATACAGAGCTAACTGTAAATACTACCCCTTCACCTGCTTCTTCAAGTAGAATTTTATAAGGATGTTTGTTAAAGGGAATGATTTTTTTTTTTTTTAACAGGGAGATTTTGGTATATTTCAATTGAAACCATATGTTTGGTCTTATGCTGCTCAAATGCAAAGTCAGTCTAGTTTTAAATTTAATACACTGTTAAAAATGCCTAAATAAAAATCTGAGTGAATGTGTTAGGATACAGAAAGGACATTTTCCAACTCCTAAAAAACCAGATCTGGGAATACAAGTGAATTTTGCTATAGAAGCATATTTGTTTTATTCTTTATTTGCTACATCAGGAAAGGTAGACCTGAGAGGAGAGTAAACCAGTTAAATCCCAGGAATACTTTTTTTTTTTTAAACTTCCATCTTCTTTCACTTTTATCTGCACAAAGGATATTATTATAAATATTCCTTTTTTAGATAAGGCAGAAAATAGAAAAGCTAACCACTGCAGAGTCATGTTTAGTAAAACTCGATGCAGTTGGTTAGCCTGAACTTGTAGGCACCCACACTAAATTCACAAGGAGGGACTTTAAAGGATTGGTGAGAAGAAGAAACCTGATGACTAGTCAACATAAAATGTGCCAGGATCTAGCTTTTATTCAGGATTTCATCCCTAATCCTATTACATAAAATAAGATTACATGTCTAAATCAGAAAATGCCTTATAAAGGCATTATAATGCCTTTTACTGTTAGCAAACCTGGAAATTACATATATGCATATATATACAGTGTAAAATCTACATAAATTGTTGGGGAGCAGTGCTAGAGAATAGGCCTGGTGAAATTAATTTTTCATAAAATTTTGTTGTTTTCAGGACCCTGCCTCAAACAAATGCCTTAGAACACAGCACGGCGAATCACGAGCAACTCTATCAATGGATTAATCCCATTGGAAATTACATCAGTGTTTCCCCACCAGATTCTCTTAGACTTCTTCCAAGGCTTTTATTCAAATTATTTTCCAACTCTGCCAGAGAAGAAGATACCAGGTTAAAAGCTTTTTCTATTTTGTAAAGGAGGCAGAGAAGGAAACAGAAGAAAAGGTAAAAGGTTGAGTTTCAAAAAATATAATATTCCTAAAGTTAAAAATCTTGGATTTTTTTCTCCTAGCAGATTAGAGACAAGGAAAATGCATTATCATGAATAATTAGTGAACTGTTTCTATAACATCTGCAAAGTATATGTTTTCACATACAGCCTTTTCATGTTCACACAGAGCATTAAAAAAAAACACAGAAAGGACTGAAAATGAAATCAACATTTTAACAGCACGATACACTGTCTCTGTAATAAACCACATTTACAGTAATGGGAAAACTTCTCCATGTGCTGGCCAATGATTCTTTTTTAAGTGTTTTCATTTCCACCAAGGAAGTGTTATTATTTCCACTTCAGGAACCTTGCTGAAGATATAGAAGTGATATCCCTTCTGGGGTTTGAGTTTTTTCGGTGACAGACAGAAACTGTGCTAGTATAATACCAGTAAATTCTCCCCCTTCTTCATCCCTTTTTTAATCCCCTTCCCTCCTTAGGAAGAATCCAGCTGCATGAACCTGAGCACATCTTCAATTTTGTGCTTTAAGCAATTCAGATTTACCTGAAAGAAACCAGCACCCACTGCAGAGCGGGGCTGTAGTAAAATCTCTTCCTGTACTTTTCTGCCAAGGCTGAGCTCATTTTGGTGTTGGCCCAACCTGAAGTTGATTCAATACTAACTGGACACCCTTCTGAGACAATCAGCCTGACAGACTCTTTCTATTAGTTTTATTTAAGCCTCATACCCAAAACTCCCTACAGCTACTTGTGTTTTTTTAATTCGGTTTTCCCTATTGCTTATTCAAGTGCTAGAGGGTGCAGAGTACTCTATGCCCAGACACAGCTATGGTTGCAGCCTGAGATCTGTAAACAGGAAAAGGGTTGGAAGTATCTGTCTGTAGTAAAGGACCTTGAGAAGAATGGACATGTGGCCCATCCAGACTCACTATTGCCCTGACATGTCTAGGCTTGCCCTAATATACAGGCCAGAGGGGCGAGCAGAGACATGTACAGGCAGAGCTGGTGAGCAGTGACAGAATATACTGAAGCCTGCAAGAACAAGAAGTGAGGAACAAAATTAGAAGCAGTAACAATGCAAGGACGAGGCAAATGAAACTACCCGAGGAAGCTATCTGTGGGAACAAGAAATGAAACTGTAAGGATGCCAAAAACTGCCTGATGAAGACTAACGTAATTGTGTAGTTTTAACCAATCATTAACAAGAATAAGATGGGTGAGCAGAGCATGTAGCCAATAGCAATGTAATGTAGTTCATCTACTGATACAGAAAATATATATAAGCTGTGTACATGATTGAATAAATTGAGCTCCACATTGATCACATTGATCCGAGTTGGGTCCGTCCTTCAACTCCTGCATTTGTTGGCCTAAACACAAGCTAACAACAAAGTTCTTTTCTCTAAAGTTGTCTTTGAGAAGTCTCGTTTGGCCCTTTCAATTCTGAATGAAACGTGCCTTTCTGAGAAATTCAAACTTTCAGTGTGACAATGGATATGCAATAAGCATGACGGTCCTGGAACATTCAGTATGGCTCGTACCTCAGCACAGTCATTCTTAATTTCTGTTGTGTTCCAAAGTTACACTGAGTGAATAGTAAGTGCTTTATAAATGTGTGATTCATAATTTTTAAAATTTTTTTTAATTCTGCAGAATTTCTGGTACGTTCTTATGGCAGTTTTCCTTAAAAACTGGCATTGTTCTTTCACAGACTGTTTCATGCCCACCTAGCTTGATGCCAGTCGAGCATTTAGTACTGCACCCTACAATTAGAAATTACACACACGTACTTTTTGGTTTCATGTTTTAAACAAGGTATCTTTATGTAAAGCTATAGAACAGTTCACAGCAAGAAAACAGGCGCCAGGAGTCAAAAAACAACATTTATACCCTAAAGCCTGTGGGGCCTTTAGGACCATATATCTGTTCTCTAAATTAATGACCATTTACAACTGAAACATTCTGATGCTGCAAAGTTTACTGTCATCCATGAACAGAAGCAGCAAGCACACGCAAACCAAGAGCTGAAGATGAAGCACTGTTTGCAGAGAAAGATTATGCAAGTGCAGTGTGGAATCCAGCACCAAGCTGTATATTTGCCATCAGTTTATAGGCAATTTCTGGGCAAAACTGGAGACTGATTTTGGTTGCATAAGAGGTTATGCAGAGTTCTTTATAGTACTATAAACCTAACGCTGTTCAGTGGAAACACAATGGCTTTACCACAGCGAAGTGTATTATGCCAAGTATTGGTAAAAAGACAGTGGCAGTATGCTGCTTTATTTTTGTTTCCACTACTTTTTTTTTCCTCATTCTATGCAAAGGAAATTTTTAAACGCTTGAGCAGGCACAGAGGGTAAAATACTGTCATGGTGAAATCAATGGGCCTTTTTCAACGCCAGGGTTTCAATGAGGGCCTTCATGGGAGCAGGGCACAAGGAACAGCTGTTTCTTGGATGCATCCCAAAATCTCCCCAGATATCTGATCTCATACAACTAACCTCTATGGGTTCCTGGGAGAAAATGCAGTAATGTTCGGCAGAAAACAGCTCCATCTCTTCCCTGGTTCTCTCCACCCCATGTTTCTTGTATTCCTGAGAAATCCCCTTCTGTCCTCTTTCAATTTCATTGTCCTCTGTGTCTCCCAGAAACTAGCGGAAACTACTTTTGAAAACTCTCCATTGACACTGGTTCATATGCTGTTGTTTCAGCCATTACTGTGGTGTTCCTGATGCTATTAACTGTGATGGAAATGCCTGACCCTTCAACCCTGATCTTGCTACACAAAGGTAATTGTTATTTTCAATCCGTGTCTTTAAAAAAAAAAAAGTTAAAAATCTGGGTTTCATGTATGCACATGGCTTTGTGGGCAGTTTAAGGGTATTCCTATTAGATTATCTCAATGCAAACTTAAGACTTCTGTCTTTCAAATGTGTTTTTTTGGAGCAATAACAACTACTCGTGCACAGTAGCATTCTGTCAGTGTGAGCCTACATCTTTTACAGTGCTCCAGGCTTTTCAGTTAAAACTTAGGATTCTGTTGCATTGTAATGCTGAACTATACAGGTATTGCCTTGGGTCAAGCTGTTGTGCACCTTTTCAGCGAGTTCCAGCTTTTGCAAAAGCTTTGCCCACTGATTCCACAGATCCCATATTGCAGACTTCCTTCAGAAGCAGGCATTCCAAATGGGTTACTTGGGGAGATACTGTTTTGATGTAAAATTTAAATAAAACTTGGCTAATGCATACTGGATTGAAAACAGCAGTGGCCAGGAGTCAGCAGCTGCAGCAGGGAGCAACAGACACCTCTTAGACTCTTAATGTATGAAGAGATGGAGAAAAAGTATTTACTAAGGCTGGATTTTTTTTACCCACAATGGCACTGGTGAAAGCATAACCAAGCTGACAAAGCTATAGCTGAGTGATTTACGGCACAGTACTTGCATGAAGAGACCTCAAAAGTGGAGTCCACCACAACCCAAGTATCAGCCAAACCAGTCTACTGGCAGTAACACCAGCCGGCGTGGAAATTTATGTAGATAAAGTACTATGGCTGGCAAAGAACTGGGAACCGAATAAAATATTAGGTGAAAGAAGAGTGTCCTGGGAATAAAATTGTTTGAAAGAGCCCCTGTTGGCAAACACAGACCAAGGACAAATGCCAAGCAGGCTCAGTTGAATAAGCTTTAAACCTTTTATAGAAAGCTGAAGCACAAATGCTTAACCTAATCCAACCTATTTATATGAGTGTTTTCTGAACTTCATTACAAATTTTAAAAGTTTCCAAATGTAAGGAGTATTTCTGTTTGGATAGCTTGTCTGGCCTGGGTCTTCAGCAGTGCCAAAGAAGTTGCCTGGGCTGTGCAAACACTGCTCGCCTTGAGTTGTATGTGCGCGTGGTCTTAACAGAGTCAGAGGCTTGGAAAGTCTACTTAAAGCAATTCAAAAATTGAAGGCTTCAGCTATCACCCTTGCTGTCTCTGGGTTGGGCTTTTGTTGGTCAACAGACAGTCTGGTTTAGTTTTTGCTCTTGTTTCTTAGTGCTTGGTAGTCACAAGACTACATGAAGCGCTTCAGCAGGCTCCAAAGTCGATACTCGAGGACACAGACAGCACAGGTTATCATTAAGTATTAAAGTCAGAACTTGCATACAGTGCTGCTGAGTTGTACCTTGAAGTGCCTGTTAAAGGTCCCTCTGAGCTCCCAGGAACTTCCCAATCTACCCATTGGTAGCAGGGGCACCAGGGAGCCGAATCAGGAGCCAGCCACCAAAGCAAGCCCATGGAGGCAGGGGCCTCATTGGAGCCTCTCGAGGCACTGTAAAGGGAAGAAAGGAGAAGCTTGTGGAGCTCAGCACGCTCAAGAAGAGCAGCTGGTCTCCACAGCAGCTATTTGCTTCACAAGTGCCCAGAAACAGGGTAGCTTGTGATTACAGAACAAAGCTGCCATGAGGGAGGGGGCTCAAGACCCTGCATTGGAAATGTAGGTGTCTAAAGTCATGGCAGCATCAGAAACAGTAGAGCCAAAGGTCACTGTGACCCACAGGGCTCTAATCTTCAATGCCCAGCATAGCAGGGGGAAAAAGCAGGGATACAACACGAGCATCTGGCCTGTTAACTGTATCATCATAGTGACTTAGAACATGCAGAAAGTATCAAGATGACAGTTAAAATATTTACATTAAAGGGGCGACATAAATATTTTTGCATGTAAAACTCTCACCAACAGCAGTGTGAGCCTCAGCTCTGGATGACTGCAGGATTTGGAATTATGCCTGTTAGCTGGAGAATTTTTCTATGAAAGAGGACAGATGTCATGAATAGAGCTTGTGACTTTCCAGACCCTTTTTTTTTCAGTCTAGCCTTGATTTAATAACAGTAAAAACAGAATATGCCAGTTACATGAAAGGTTTGACCCTGCTGTGATCCAGCTACAGGACTCATGCAGAATATTGTTTCATGAAAGAGAAATGCTTCAAATTTTACATAGGGTGATTTCTCCCAAACACGTCTGACGTTTTCTAGAACAGATTTTGTGTTTCCTTTCCCTATCTTTGCCCTACCAGGGTTTACTGCATTACAACTTATACCTAGGGTTTACTGCGTTACATCTTATCTGCTTCATTTTCCCATTGCAAGTTTTTAATCGGTGACAGACCGTGCGGCTTGAATGACAAAGGTGCTGGCAGCTTTGAGAGGTCCCTCTGTCCCGCACCCTGTTTGCTGAGGGACACGCCGCGCTGCTGTGGAAATTAGACTATTTCCAAGGCAGTCGTTTCTAACGGGAAAACTAGAGAAACCGAGCGATCCCCAACTGGGGGGTGTGCTATGAAGAGGAGAAATGTGTATGTGTGACCCCTTCATTCCCCTGTCCCCGCCGGGGGTGATGCCGGGGCGGGTGGGGGGAGCGATGCCCGGGGGCGGTGCCCGCCGGGGCCCGGCAGCCGATGCCTGGGGCGAGGGGCGGCCCGGCGCGGTGNCCCGCAGCGGAGCCGGCCGTGCCCGGGGACAGCCTCATGGGGCGTAGGCGGCGCGGCCGGGGGCAGCGCGGCTCTGCCCGCCCCTAGGCAGCCCGCCGCCGGCCGCAGCATGCCGGCAGCGCTGTGCCTGCTGTGGCTGGGCTGCCTCTGCAGCCTCTGCCGCGGTTACTTCGAGGGCCCGCTGTACCCCGAGATGTCCAACGGGACCCTGCACCACTACTTCGTCCCTGCCGGGGACTACGAGGAGAATGACGACCCCGAGCG